>CM033749.1:35270270-35441776 GCA_019671005.1 Hibiscus mutabilis
ATAGGAATAGGGCAGAGTATGTTTAAGAATCACATCTTGGGGGCATAACCCCACCACGTGGCAACATCCCATTTCCCCATCCTCATGGAGATTATATTTCAGATAAGAAACAAAAGCTTCGACCAATCTTTTCTTCCTTTTTCTTCTTCTTCTTCATTCAAAGAAAATAAGGCAAATTAAATTACCTGGAGCCGAATAATGCCAGAGGTAAAACCAGGGGGGTTGCCTTTCAACTCTCTGACGGCGGAGGTCAGGCGGTCCATGGCCGTCGATGGAGACGGAACCGCCGGTAACGTGCGTGTCTCGATGCTGCCTACTGGGACTTTGGGGTCTCCTCCGCACCCGTTCATCGACAGCGTGCATACCTGATATTTCTGCTCCGTTTCCATACCATTGTTTTAGTAACAAAAAAGGCAAATAAAAAAACAAAAAGTGTCGTAAATATAATGAAAAAGTAGAGGAACACAGAATTACGTTGTGATTGCTGCATTTGGGGGTGTCTGAGTCGAAGAAACGAGTTAGGCAATGCCTTGCTAAAGCACTAGCCATCACTCACTGTTGAAGATAAAAAAAAAAAAGAGAAAACAAATTGAAGTTTTGGCAGCCTCAAGGATTATATTTAAATACTAATAAATGTATATAGGAGAGAAAAGCTCCCACCGTCTAAAAATAATACATGAGCTCCCACAGTCTAAATGCTGCTACTGCAAATGCATGAATTTCTGAAAAACCAAAAGGTTGAATTTTATTTCTATTCTGTTGTCAACTAAACTATGCAAGTCCACGTTAGTTAGCTGAAGTAGAAATAAAATTGTAAATAAAATATTTCATAAATAGTTAGACAAATTGATTTAATATTTATTTTATAATTTAAAAAAAATTTTTATAAATGAAATTAAAAATAAAAATTTAATTTTAAATTTTAATAGAGTTGTTGAGTTTTGTTTAAATTTAAATGAATAAAAATATAAATAATAGCGATGCTAGGAATAATTGGTTAAAATTTAAAAAAAATATAGAAATAAAATAATATATTATATATAATTCATATATTGGGTGATATTTGACTCAAAACTTAAAAATTAATCCACTAATTAGTTTTTTAAAAATTTAAATTATTACAATACTCATTTTTTATAATCATATTTATATTTAATGTTTTATTTTTTTTTTTTAAAAAAATTGATCAGTCTAAAAATTTTAAATTATTCAAGATTCATTTTATTTATAGTCGGAAAATGTTTGCTTAACAAATTAGTAAATTATTTATTATTATGTTAAAAAATATGTAATTCTTTTATGGGAAATAATTATTCTCCTAAAAGGAATTCCGCACTGCAAATCGTAGTTGAACAAGCAGTACCATTGAAATGATTATGTATTGACAAAAAAGAGAAATGACTAAGCAATAAGCATTGGCCGCATACGATTAATCTTGTTAGCCTAAGGTTATTCAACTCAACAAAATTTAAATACCTTGAATGTATATTATCTAAATCAGATCAAACAATTTTTTTTATATTTATATTAGTAACATGAATATGACTTTCTGGGAACCTCATGGAATACATCACTAAACTCACGACTTTAGAACCCAGAAAAATAATATTATGATTATGATTACAGATGGTAGGAAATCTCTTTTTTTTCTACCATAGGGATATCAACTGTGGAGCTTTCATTCTGAAATACAAAAACCGAACCACCTCGCTCTCCCATTATATTCTACAAATACGGACGACTATGTCTACCTTTCGAATGCCGGAAAAATGGGGGAGATAGAGAATGCAGTTGCCAAACATCTCTACAAGGCAATATTTTACGCAGCCTTTTCAGTTTACTGGTCTTCGTCAAGATCAAGCCCACCGATCCTCTTCTTCCTATCAAAAACGGCTTTAAAGGATTCGTGCTCTGCACGAAGTCGCTCTTGGAATGAACTTTGCTTCTTTGAATTGCCAATGCTATTGGATGTATGGCTCTCCTCTTTAGGTAATGGGTTAGACTTCTGGAAGTGATGAAAGCACGAGGAACAAGAAAGTTCATAGTTAGCTTCTGTAAGAACTATTGAACTCATCAAATTGAATATAAAACCAGAAGTTAATCATGGCATTCACTGGCTTTCCGGTGCGAAGCAATTTCCTTTTATGATTTTATGAAAATCCAGAGAGCTAACTGTCAACTAACAGGATGATATTCAATGTAATTTCTTTTTTCCCATTTAAATCAATCTGGGCAGAACTGAAAGAATATATGTGAAAGTTGCGTAACTGACCAAGTTATAACCAGCTCCCGGTCCAATCACTAGAGACAACATCTTGGCCTTCTTGGCTGCACCGATTAAGAACCCAGTGTCACCACCCTGACAAAAAACAAACAAATCACATGGTTAAAAGCCACCAGAAAACCTCAGAAGCAATGACACAGACACGGGATATGAGTACAACACAGACAGTGGAACAGAGCTAAAAGCCCCCAGGATGACATAAAGCCAGAAAACCTCTAAAGCAATGACACAAACACGGGATATCAGTGCAAGACAACAAAACAGGCAATGACATCAACACGGGATAAATGTAAGGTTTATACTTGTCACCATTTGTAGGAAAAAACTTGAAAAATACTTCAGAGGTTGGGTGTGAGTCTCCACAATGAAAACTACGTTGTTCGGATGCAAGTATGGGTATTGGACGTGTCTAGGTGTCTGACTCGTCAATCAACTCAAGACTCAGGGATGCATGTCTAGGTGTCTGACTCAGGGATACGTGTCTAGGTCTGTGTCAAAACAGGTATGACACCCATTTTGCTGAGTCCGAGCAACAAAAAAAAAATTAATAAAATCTTTGCTCCTTTTTCTGCCTAAGAGTGGACTTTACATTTTTGACACTATCTTTTCTCTTCTTTTCTTCCTTATTTTTTAAATATTTTTTACTGCTATGTATATCCTAATTTGTTAACATGACTCACTTTCTTATCATGATGTACCCCTATCGTCTGTATTGGTGCTAAGTAGTGAAGGATGCACTATGTGGCTCTCTAAACCACAGTGTACCCATATGCACAAGCAGAACTATGTCCACGTAAACCACACAGAAAAAATGGCCAGCAATTGTTTCCTCAGTAAATAAAACATGGACATTGTAATACTAAAAAGATATGTTTTGCTATATAAGGAATACCTGATCACTCCAGCGCACAGATTTTCCTTTGTTCCCATATGCTTGGATCAACCCAGAGAGAGCATTCAAGTTTCCCTTAACAGCTTTTGATCCTTCAGTTTCATCTTTGTCCAAATTATTTGACCATTTACTCCTACTTAATTCTTTTACCTCCACAGGATGGTCCTCCTCAGCATCCCATCTCTTTTCATCCTTTGAAGAATCTATCGCTCCAAATCATAGGAAAATTGGATGATTCAATAGCATGTCAAACAGAAAATATTGAATATCAATACCACAAAAATGTGCTGTTGGACCTTTCTTGAAGGAAAAATGTCCTCATTCATTACTTCTAATAAAATTTTGCTACAAGAGTTAATGTTAGTCGAATTTTCTTCTAGTAAAGTAACAACTTAGTTGCACCAGTAATCTTTATTTATTCATCTTTTTGATGCATCAATGTTGATTTATTAAATGAAAATTAAGATGTTTGAAACTTTTTTAAAGGTGAAACTACATTAATAATCCTTATTAACTTATTATTAAATGAACTTGAACTCCTTTCAAATATCCTATATAAATGCCATATTCAGTTTTTCTGTAAGTATCCTATAAGGCTGTTGTACAAAGAATTTTAGACTTAAAAACCTCTATCCTCCACAGGAAGCTAAAAGAAGAAAAATGAACAACACCTGCCTCTAGCATTACATCAATAATAATAATGCACAAAAAATTGCTAGTAGCGTACACTATGTACCTAATTTCAATTTAATTATCCCCTGCCCTTATGTTTCTCTCCAGACCTCCTAGTTTATCTTCATGTACAATATGTTTGTGTGTCGTATTTACATGTATATGCATGTAATTCATAATGGAGGGTGAAGTGATGACTAAGAAGTGAAATTGAGTGCAAAATGATGCAGAAAATACGTAAACGAAGAGAGAAAATATACCTTCAGGCACATGATCTCTAACAGCTCGTAAGATCAATTTCTCAGTTTTTTGTTCTTGCTGTCCTGATAATCCTTCTTCACTATTTTCATCTTCCATGTCCATGTCAACCTGGCAGATATAAAAAGAAAACCAAGTTAAACTATTTAGAATTCCATGTCCATGTGACTTTCTAACTACAACCCAATCTTCCTTATCAGAAAAAGAACTTAAACATACATTTCTATTTAGATGCAGTAACAAATACTACTTGCAAAGAAACATCTGGACTAGAAGTGATGAAGGGAAATACTAATAAACGGGAAAAAATAATTACTCATACATATACGTCATGAACAAACTCAAAACTTTTTTCATGTTGCAAGTAGAAGGCACGATCAGAATTAAGATTTCAACCAGACTAGCATGATATGAAATTCAATTACCTCCTGAATACCACTTTCCTTCAGGTCATCTCCATGGAATAATGACTGTCACAACAGCAAAATACACCATTCATAAGTTACAATATTTTTTTGTTGTATTATGTCAAAGTAACTGTGATTTCCAAATTCTTTAAAATTTCTAAACTATGATATTTGCTTTCTCCTAGAATTTCCAAAGTTTTAACAGTATCTAGAATTGAAAGCTTAGTAACAGCAGACCTTCATATCAAGTTGTATGTATAATGACGGAGCTTCTTCCCATTGTTCTGCCATCTGTTGGATACCATCTAGGGTAAAACCATGCACATTCCTAGCTGCGCAGCCCTGAAATTCAACATCATTATCAGCTTTTTGGCAAAATTGAGTGAGGAAGAACTCTTGTTCAGTTTATACAAAAAAACATCAGCAACTTATCAAGTCAACATTAGAATTAAACAATGCACATATATCAGCCAATGTTACAAAAATCTTATTAAGGAATAACATTATGCATACACTCACCACAGGATCCTTGTACGTAGCTTCTAACACGTAAACTTCATAACCCGATCTCTGAAAAGAAAGGAACAATAAGAAAAAGCATCTAAAAAGAAAAGAACTACTGTAACTCAACAGTCATCATCATTAAAAGCTTAAAGAATAGCATAGCACATCAGTTACATAAAATGCAAACAAGGTTCCAGTTAGTAGTTTTATCGTGCTTCACCCTAAAGGTTCAAGCTCAAAATTATATATGCAAAGAGTCAGATTAGGATCTGAATTCCTGAAGAACTTTTTCTACAGGATAAATAGAAATTCCAAGAAAAGTTTCAACAGAGATTCAATTCAATTGTGACAACTGATTCAAAATTACATTTTAGAATATTAAAGTTGTTCATATTTTTATGATACATGTAAAAATAATGAGTTCTCAGAACCAAAAATAATTGGTCAACCCCACCAACATAAAAGATGGCTCTTAACAAACTTCACTGTACTGTCGAAAACACTCATATATAGAAAACAAAAGGCACATACAAAATGTAAAGTAAGCATTTGAAATGTCTTCATATCATTAGACCATAAATGAAAAATCCCATCAATAATAAACCACTGAGACATAAAACTTGCATAAGCACATACATTCATGCTCATACTGAGAAAATAAGGAATGCCTCACTTAAACTAGACCTGAAAACTAATAGCACGGAAAAGAAAAAAATACTAAGACCATAATATAGGTTTTCCACACCCCAAGTTTGAAAGGGCAACACATGGTATACAGAATATCAATAATGATTCAGTATGCTTAAATTGAAATTCTAAATGATTATAATGATAATCTAGCATGAATTCACGTATTCATTTTGGTACAAGGTACAATATGGAAACAGCTTATGTAGCAAAAGAATATACTGGAAACTAATAGCAGAGAGGCAAATTATTATAACTTAAAAGGAAGACTTGTGATCGACATTGCAGAACAGGTTTGCACCTTCCGAAGATAACACCATTGGCCTTGAACTACAAGTATTACAAGCATGACCGATAGCTTCCTAATTTTCTCTTTTCTGTTTTAATTTTTTTTACCTGAATTACCCCTTAACCAGAGAAATGAAAGTTATAAAGAAGATGATTTTTTGGTAACAAGCAATACAGGTTTCATGAGAACATCAACCCCTTTACATTTTCGAACCCAAACCAGAACCTCAAGTTAGGAGACAAGAAAACAACATTAAAGATAATAAGTATGGATGAATGGCAGAGACAAACACTTCCAGGTTCCTGTCCAAAAGGATTATATAATATGTATAGTTCTTTCTTAGAAGGGTGAAACTATTTCTACCATGCAGTGGAAGAGATTAGATTAATAGATTGGGACAGAAAAATAGAGAAGAAATCACAAGTAAAACAAAAAAAAAATATTTAATCAAGTCAAAAGAAGAAAACCAAAAAAAACAGCATATTAATATTTTTGCCCCTAAATTGCAATAAGACCAATGTTATGTAAATGAAGTCCCGCACACCTTTATTGTATTCCCAGAGAATATACTTGCAGAGAGGGGTGTGAGAATTGAGAATATACCTTTCCAATTGCCCAAAACTGAGCAAAATCAGCTACCCGCAGATTGCGGTCATCCACTAAGACGAAGCATACATACCAGCAAGAAAAGGGTCAATTGCCAAACAAAACTGCATCTGTAGTTAGTAGAAAATGTAAGCAGTGCATTGGCACTGCATGACCACTTAAATGCTAATGAAGCTAGATCACTTATGTGATTAAATGCTGTAACAAGCCAGCATAACTGGAAGAATGTTTAATTGTTTTCATCTAATGAAGCCTATTAATTCCCTTGTCCCCTTTTTTCCTCTCTCCTCGTGAAAGAATAATGAGAAAAGAGTTAAAGGCACCCTCAGTTTTCTAAACCGTGTTGAACTAAGGCAGGAACATGAACCCACAATCTGAAGAAAAGATATTTATGCTACCGCCTACCGCTATGAACAGAAGAACTTGAAAAAAATAGGCATCACCACAAAATCATCAGACCAAAAGGAAACATATAACCATATCAATATAAATTTATTTTTAACAACAAACATCATATAATCCACTTTAAGAACAGAATGGCCATAATAATAGAGCAAAGATAAAAATTGACTGTCTTCAGTAGTTAAAATTTCATTTGAAGAGCCATACCAATTACAAAACTGAAGATCCCATCTTCAAGGGTTCTCCTAAATGCTTTCAACATGCTTTCTCGATATGCCTGTAGCATATGACATGACATCAAATTCGTAGAAAATGATATGGGCTGGTATCATGCATTAGTAAAGAAATAATGCCATTAGGAATACAAAGGTCAGGTGCCATGCATGCATCTATTCATATTTGAATGCAAAAGAATAATCCAGCAAGCTCATTATTATTTAGCAATAACAGAAGTAAAATTTTGGAGATACTTTTAGTCCATTTAATAAGCATGGAATATGAGGATAAATCTTAAAAAGAATTGTGTTCGGTAACTGTTTTGATCTTTAAATGTCAAATGTATTGTTGAGCCTTCTTTTATACAAGGTATGGCAAGCAAATATCATAAATCAGTTTAGCAGACAATACTGTTAACTTAGATGAAGTTCAAGTTAAATCACTCAGCATGAATTGACAAGAGACAATACACATTCCCTGATTGGAGACTTTGTCCAATCTGCCAGAATAATCAATGAATAGTTTATTTCAGCAGCAACACAAAACCCAACAATGAAAAATGTACATAAACGCAAATTCCAACTCAAGCACCTAAAGAGATTGCCTATTGTAAATAAATTACTAGCTTACCTCCTCCATTTCAGGTTCATAACAGTACTCCATAACGGTCTTCTTCACTCTTTTCTTACTTCGAACTGAACTTGATGATTTTGAAACTTCTGTCTCCTCATCCTTCAAATAATGACATGTAACAAACATATTACAATTTTCCACAACATCTAATTCTTCAACTGTCCATGATTATCAAACTTGCAGAGATATAATACAAACTAGCAGACCTTTTCAACTTCAGTCATAAAATAATCATCCATGGAATGGATTCGAGGAGCATCACCACCATTTTCAACCTCAAGATCTCTCAACATCTTTGCTAAGTAGCTCTTTCCACTTCCTAAACTTAAAAGAAATGGAGCAATTAAATATCCCAAACATGATAATAAAGTTAATGACAACTCCAGCCTATCTCTTTTATCTCCATATAAAGGTCATAAAGATTATTATCATGCACTATGACCATAAGAAACACCCAATGTATAAAATGGCGCAAGGCGCACTAAGGGGATAGGTGGTCCTAGGTGCAAGGCACAAGGCGAAAGCCTTATCGAAGTGAGGCGTAATTTTTTAAAATTAAAAATCTATTAATCAAGTGCAAATAAAATTATCACCTAAAATTAAAAATTTATTAGTCAAGTACAAATAAAAAATTTTGTAATAATTTTTTATTACATTATATTTATTATTCAGTATTGAATGAAAATGTTTTAAAACTTAACTTATAAAAAATATTAAATAAATATTAATTTTATTCAAATATTAAAATTAATGTTGAAAAATTATGTATTTAAAGTGATTTTTTTTTCTTAATCGTTGTTTTTTTCCTTTTTCAAAATAAAAGGTTAAAATTTATAAAAATGAAAGAGATAAAAACTTTGCCCAGCAATGGGGCCCACACCTTTTTGGGTAAAAAATATCATCTTTCTCATCCACCCGTTCCTCTACTCTGTACCTTCTTCTTCGACAACCCATCCATTGAAACAGTTACAGCACCATTTTGCTTTTCCTTCCTTCCTCTTCTTCTTCAACAAATTCCTCTCTTTTTCCCAATTAATTAGATTTTTATTTAAATAATAACATAATAAAACAATAAAAACAATAAAAAATATATTAAAGACAAAATTGAAAAAGACAGTGATTTCAGCGCCTCCCACCGCCTCAGCCACATGGGTGCTTTGCTGCACCTTCCCCCGCTTCATCAAAATCGCGTCACCTACACCCAGACAAGGCGCTTCAACAACGCGTCACTGCGCCTCAGCGTCTAGTCGCGCCTCTCCCTCGCCTTTTCAAACACTGGAAACACCCATAACATTTTCCGAGGAAATAGAGGATGACCAGCAGATGCTAATAAAAAATGAGGTTATCAAGCATACGCTCACAATGAAAGGTGAAAGCATCATCTTATGTCACCATTGATGCCACTTCAAAATTCAGTTTCCGGAAACTCATAACAATGATGAGCTTCGTTACCTCCCAAGTGAGAAATACATATGAATTATATCACTACGCCTTTCAATGTAACAGGAAGAAAAAAAAACTACCCACTTGAAGGAAATAAAAGTACAAAGAATGAATCATAAATAAGTTATGATCTGGATCTAGTTTCTCATTTAGCTCACGGTGCACCAAGAACAGGTGTATTTATTTTTTCTCTGAAAACTAACCATATTTCAAACTTAAACCAATCAGTTCAAAAATGTCTGAACTCTCTATCAGCAAAGTTACACTAAAAGTGAAACATTTAATTCTGAAATGTCAATGTATACTCATTGAGAATAAATTCACCTTACTTCTTTTATTTAGCAAACATTAGCCAATTATTGTCTGCATTCCAGCATTGAAATGAAAAAAAAAAAGCGTAAAGCATCAACTGAATTGCAAGAATTTGATATAATTTACCTGGAAGCCCTCGAAGAATTATCACAATATGATCAGGCCGAGAAGCTCTATGAGGCATCTTAAACAACTCGGAAGCATCAACAACTTTGGGCTTATCAGAAGATAATTGCTTTGGAGGAATTGCCACATATTTCACGAAGGAACTCCTATGGATAACTTGAGGATCCTAATAAACAAAATAAGCATAACGATACTTTTCAATTTCATCCAAGGAAAATACAATTTCAAAGTTCAAACACCAATGCTGAAAACCCAATTAAAAATAACCCATTACCTCCCTACGGAATCCACCAGAAGCATGTGGTGGTGACTTGTTCTGATAATAAGGCTCAGTAACCACCGGATAACTGGAATGTGCTGTGACTGATGAACTAGCACCAGCAGGAAATAAAGAAAATGATGAATTGGGTGATGAAGAATACGCCTCTACGGGCAGAGGTGGGGGTGGAGAAGCTGGAAGAGGAGGTGGCGGTGGCTGAGCCATGTGATTGCCACCAGGGTGTGGCAAATGACCTCCAATTCCCTGTTCATATCCTTGCCAATGATTGACTGCCGTGGGCACTGAATCTTTATGCTGAATCTGCTGCGGCTGACTATAATTATTATTACCATAATAACCAGTGCAATTATTAATTGAATCTCCAATGTTATACATCTCTGAACTCCTGGGCGGCATTAGGTTGACATTGTTATTGTTATTACTATTATTATGGAGAGACTTATTCTCTTGGTTAAATCCACTAAATGAAGCAGCTCCATGATCACGAATCAACTTCAATCTTCTCTCATCCTCCGTCAACATCCGAGTTGGACCCGAACTAATCTCCTCAATCCTAGGCCTTTTGTAACTCCTATCGAATTCACCACCAGCAGCCGTAGCATAGTCAAGGCCGGAATTAGGGTTTGGATGCCACGATCTAGGATCCACAAACCCATTGGTGTAAGGAGGCGGAGGAGGTGGTGGCGGTGATGGGTCTGGTGGTGGCGGAGGTTGGTAGGGATCGAATCCGGGACGGGCGTAATTGTGATGCTGAGAGTAATTGGGATTTTGATGATGATGATGATAAGGAGAAGGGTAGGGAGGGCAGAATGGGAAGTGAGGAATCGAGCAAACCGGGCATAAGATGGGTTGCTGCGGTGGCGGCGGTTGCCGCCATTGATTATAAGGTTGATGGTGATGATAGTATTGATCCATGATTTTGGAGTAAAATAATTTTGTTTGAGAATGAGAAATTCTAGGGTTTTGGAAATTATAGTTGGGGGAGAAAAACGCTCGAGCGACGAGGGAAGGGGACGAAGGTAGTGATTTATTTTTCACTCCGAATTTCAATTAATAATTGAAACCGGGTTCGATCAAGGAAAAAATCGAATTAGAAATTTGAATGGTTAGATTTTGATTGAGTTAGGGGGCTAAAAATTATTATTATTATATATTTATCGATATTTAACTCGTTGATTAATTAATCAAAATTGAAAGTTATAAAAAATCATAACAGGTATACTAATTGTATGTTGATTTAATGAAATAAAATATTAATTTAAATTTTAAATTTTAATATTATAAATAAAATAATTTGGATATCGATGATTACACTCATAAAAGGCCTAACATACAAATTGTCTCGTAATGTTTATTGATTTTCTCATCTTGATAAGTAATTTTTTTATCAATAATGCCTTAAAACTTGCAAATGTTGGGCATATTTTATATCAAATTGTTAACTTAATTTAAAAAATTGATCAATTAAAATACGCCACGTAACACTTTGAATCAAATAAATAAGTCGACAATAAAAGTATAATTAAAAATTAAGATGCGCCATGTTTATTTTTAAAAAATATATTAACTAAAGTTACAAATTTCTTTTTTTACACTTTAATCAAATAATTTTATTAATAAATAAAATAAAATTATAACATAAACACAATAGAAGTTTTAAAACGTTTAAAAAAACAACAAAAAAGAAAATCATAAATCTAAAAAATAAGCGTTGCACCATTCAGATCAAATACCTTCTCTTTGCACCAAAAAAATCTCTACGGTCCATTGTAGTAAGGGTCCATGGGGAGTTTCAAAACACGAACTAAAAGAGATCCCAAAATCGGCAACAACCTTTCACGCATATTCTCGTTCGCTATAGATTATATCAGCAAATAACCCAAAAGGAGATCAAACTATATGTGGCCATCGACAAACACAAATCATAGACAAAGCGATGTGAGGGCCACCATACAAACACCAAAAACCTACAAAAGTAACCATAAAAGCGTGTCATAAGCCGGAAACGTGCCATAAATGCAGAGAAAACATGTCATATTGGCAAAGAAAAGCGCAACAAATTGTGCGAAAAATAAGACAAATAAACAAAAATAAAAAAATATAAATCATCGTCTGTCTACAATCAATACAAAAAATAATATCATTGCTGATTAACAAAAAAAAAATGATTTGAGAGGAAACGGAAAAAAGTGACTAGGGTTTTTAAAAGGTTGCAAGCTTTTTAACCAACTTGCAAAGTAAAAAAAATCTATTATCTATATATTAAATAATTATCTACATATACTCTTAATTAATTTACATTTTATTAATGTTTAAAAATAATATCTATTAAAAATAGTTAAAATAAGTATTAAAATAATAAATTAATTAATGGAAAATATTTTTAAAAAATAATTTTATACTTTAAAATAAAATTAGATATTATAATTTTATAAAGTACTTTTGATTTTTTAAATAATGTTAGTTAGACATTTAAATATTTTTTAAATTTTAATATAATTTTTAAAATTTCAATTTTCTTTACCAAAATAAATTCATTTCCTTCGAACCTTTGAAAAATGCGACTAACATAGAGTCATTTCACCTAGGTCGATAGTTTTGGCTCCGCTCGGCGCCGCTACGAGAATTCGCGTTGGCGGAGAAGCTGAAATTTTTGACTTCTCCAAACGCAGTTGTTATGAGCAATCTCGGCGGAAAAGCAGCGTACGGAGGCCCCAAAAGCAGCTCGTTCATCGTCAATGCGACAAAAGCTGGAATTTAAGCTCCGTCGAACGGAGCCGAATCTATCAATTGGGTGGCTATCATGTAGGATTAGGATGCGTTTTTGTCTTATGTATCAGAAATGAATGTCACTTCAATAAATAATTGAGAATGAGTGTTATTTTAATAATTAAATTTAAAAATCGATATATATAGATAAAAAAGGTCTCAGTATTTAGTCTAATAAATAAAAATTTAGAATAATGATATTTAGTTCGGTTTTAATTTGATTAATTAGATGAAACCCTTAATCAAACATTATTAATTAACCGAACGATAATTATTTGATACGCTGTGAAAAATGTTTCGCTACAAGCAAATCAATTTCTTAACTATTTATTTATTATTTATATATCAAATAAAAACTATATAATGGTATATTAAAGTTATGTATAGATAAAAAAATGATTTTACTGTCAATATATCAAATAATTAACTATAGATTATAACCTTTTTGAAGTATGATAAAAATCCTTTGATGAACTAAACTTAAATTATATATATATGATTAATGATGAATTGAGATTTTTTTGCAATCCATTGGAACGTAGGTTTTCACGAAATAAAATTCTTTTATACTTTTCTATTTATGCATTTATACTAAAAAATTAAGATTATGGTCTAGGTTTAAGGTTTATGATTATGGTTTAGTGAACTAAAGATTGAGTATATTTTTTAAGGTTTAAAGTTTAGGATTAAAAGTTAAAGCTTAAAATTTAATTTTTTAATGTTAGGCATAGAATGAAACATTAAAAGTGGCAGAGATTTTTTGTCCGGATCCTCACATGTAAAGTACGTTTAACTTTGTAATTTTCAACATTATTTCGTCAACTTATTAATAATTAAACAAGATTTTAAATATCGAGGGAAAAGTCATAATTGTTGTTAGCCCATAAATTGTTAGGTAAATTAAGAAAACTAAAAAGAAAATTAGAGAGAAATTAAGCTGACTTTATATTATAATTATTTAGCCTTCGAATTATTCTCTATGTTTCCATTTCAAATGAAATACAACAATAATATATGATAAAATAGAGAGAAATTAAGCTGACTTTATATTATAATTAAATACATTTATGAACTATATCTGAAGATACAGTTTATTACATTATATTTCCATGTTCTATAATTGCATCATTTTTTTCATATAGTACCCAATATTACAATATTTTTATGCAATCAAAATAATTGACCTAGTTTCATTGTATGAGTTTTTTTTAATAGGGATAACTGTATAAAAAAAATTACATATGGACTTTGGTTAAATTTATAATGTGAAACATGAATTTTTTTTTATTTAACCACCGATATCAAATCCATTTGCTAACTAATTTGGATTGGGTACTACAGAAGTTCATTATAGGAGCGACCCTCCAAACCCAATTTGCTTCGTTCATAATGCCAGATTCGAACCCTGACATTGCTTAAGAGATCTAGTGTCTCATCCCATTAGACCAACTGATTGTTGGTTGTGATGCATGAACTTTGATTTGGTGCAATTATACACAATAAAGTTTGATTTCAGTTCACTCGTACACATAAAACTTTGATTTTGATTGAGGTTTACACAATTCAAAAAACAAATACATCCATTTATTTTATATTTGATGAATATAATTATCTGTGTATACAATATGTAAACATAAAAATGGTGCTATATCAATAAAGGTTATAGTAATTTACGAAAATGGAGTGAAATTAAAATTTTATGTATATAATTGCACAAAATAAAAATCAATATATCATATTACATTTTTTTTGAAAATTCATATTACATATTTAATGAAAATTTATGTATAATTTTTTATACTTATCCCTTTTAAATACGTAGTTGAACCGGTCCGCCGTACATAATTACATATAGCTCAATGTTAAGGACTTGGATACCTATATTTTTCGTCAACTTTCCAATGCTTCAATACTTTAAAATTGCTTGTATGACCGTTTGGAAACCAAGTCCCCAACGGTAACCGTATTATATTATATTACACGTAAGTCCCCCAAAATATAATATAATCTTAAGCAATTTGATGTTTAGAAAAATAAAAAAAAAATCTATTTGTTAGGAATAAAGTAATGCTTATAAACTATCACAAGGAAGAATAAAGAACAAAGCATTGACAAAAGATTTGTTTAAACTTTCAACTAAATCAAGGTATTGCATTAACATCCCTCTTCTATGAGGACTTATGGGTATTTTTTATATTCATGTATGACCTGTTCTATACATGCATTCATATGCAAATTTTTTTGTTGTCCTCCCGGTTCTTCAAGACTTTCCCTGACTAGTACTCTGGACCGACCCGCGTCGCGCACTTAGCTTTGGTGGGTGAGTCTTCCAGCGAGGATTTTCTGCATACACAAGGTTTCGAACTTGAGACTTACTTAAGCGATACCAAGTTGCTTACCACTTGGACCAACTCTGGTAGTTGCATTCATATGCAATTTAGTACTATGTATGCTTGCATATGCACATACATTATATATGCATATGCATGCATGCAAGGACATACACACGGTTTTATGTCAGGGGTGCAAGTCTTTATGAAGTTATGTTAAAAATTCAGGGTGTGAAATTACGGACAAAAATCCTCTGCACCTTTTTGGTGCCCCTTTCTATGCCCAATACTAAAAGATAAAATTTTAAGCCCTAATCCTAAATTATAAATCTTAAACCCTAAACCCTAAAATACATCTTACCACTAATTCCATAAAACCCTAACCCTAACCATGAACCATAAACCTATTTTTTTTAGTGTGGGACATAGAAAGAGACACCGAAAGGGGAAAGAGGATTTCTATTCGTAAAATTACAAATTTTTAGAGGTGCGAAATTATATCATCAATAAAAAGTTACAAATAATATCTAAGCTATATGAGAATATGAAAATTTAAGGGGGGCAACCACATCCCTAATACCCGTTCGGTCCATCCCTATATGCATGTATCATGTATGTATACAAGGGCATGCATGTATATAATGTAGAGTTCTAAAGGTCAAAGCTCTCAATTCTTTTAATTTTTATTGGGATTTTAATGTAAGTATAGTATTCAAGCAACTGGGTAGTGTTTGAATTTGACAAAAACGTTGAAAACTTGAAAAATATTTAATGGATTTGCAGACGCGGGACTGACTCTTTTATGTCCAAATTTCATCTTTCCTGTCTTTATTTGCATGTAAAAGGCTGCTAATCGGGAGAGCGTAAGTTCGTTAAAACCGGCTTAATTGACTTAACCGATTTACTCGATTAATTTATAATTTAAGGTTTATGATTTCAACCGTAAAATTTTAAGGCATAGTGTTTTTGAAATGACATTTGTTGGACAAGCAATAAACTCTTAACACCATTTTCAGAAATATGAAACTAAAACTAAGTATAAACACCTCGATAATATAATATCAGAAATTCGAGCAACGGACTATCTTCAGACTGCTTCCAAACAAGCCAATAAAAAGATGGGAAAATTATGTTTGCTAAAGAAAGGACAAATACGATAACAAAAATCTTGTCTTTTTTCATGCTCTAATATTAAAAAAATTAAATTTCAAACCTAAATTCTAATAAATACATTATACCACAATTTCCTAAACTTTAATATTAAACTCTAACCCTAAACATTAATTCAAAACTCTAAACTTATTTTTTAGGGTGAGGACATAAATAGAGACATGGAGAGAGAGCAGACGATTTGAATTTCAAATATGGCACATACAAAGAGAGAGAGTTAATTATTTTTATTTATTCGGTTTTAAATATGATATAGAATCTTCTTATACCATGTAAAACTAAAAGTTTTACACCTTTTAGGACTGTTAAATGATGATAAATGGGTAGCTGAGATTAATAGTAGGGAATGAGAAAATTTTTAAAGTAAAGAAGATTAAAAAAATAATCTCATTCATTTATCATCATCCAACGATTCAAAAAATATGTAAAACTTATGAATTATTCAATAAGAAACAATTTCTACAGGTAGATTATATTAGGGATTAGAGATTTAATTTAGCGTTATGATTTGGAGTTTATATTTAAAAGTTTATAATTTAAGCTTTATAGTTAAAAGTTTGGGTTTGAATTTAAAATTTAAGGTTACAATATAAATATTTATTCATACTTTTATAAACCGTAAATTCTAAATCCGTAAAACTAAATCACTAAACTCTAATCCTATGTCCCTTTTTATACCCAACATTAAAAATTTTAATCAAAAATCATCAACCCTAAATTCTAAATCATAAACCCTAAATCCTACCCTCAATACTCTTAACCCTAATTCTAAGCTCTAACCTTAAACATTAATCATAAGCCATAAACCTAATTTTTAAATGATGAGACATAAATGAGTACAGGATGATTTTACTCTAATTTCCGCAACATGTTCTCAAAAAGAGTTGACTTGAACTTGTCTTTTTTGTTGATGCAAGAGGATCTGGTTTGGTTGACATTTTCCTTATTTTAGTACGTAATAGGGTTTACGAAGTGATAATTAAATGAAACAAGTAGGTTTCATTTTTTAAGTTAAAAACAGAGTCAAATACAGCAGCCTCTCTCTATAAAAGAAAAGGGTACTCGCCTGGTTTCAGAGACTTTGTTATATAATGACCCAGAAAGCTGAAATGGAGGAGAGTTTGATGAAGATGAAGAGATCACGTGATGATGATGTTGGTGGAGTTGCAGTGAAGAAAGAGAAGGCATCAGATTCTTCTGGCGGTGATGAAGAATTTGCCTCTGTTGTTCTACCCAAGGTGAGAAATATGAACACAGCTTTTCCTAGGTTTTAATGGCGGATATTTAGATTTTGTTTTCTTATTTCATTTCCATGTTTATTAATTTTGAGCAGGAAGGAGATGAAAGACCATACTGCGAGAATGATGATATGAAGCCATCTTCCCCAGCAAAAAAAGATTTAAGCAGCAGCAGCAACAACAAGGTAAACACATTTAAAACCCAGCTTTATTTATATATAGTTCTAACTTCTAATAACATTGTTGGCGCTCTGAATTTTAAAAAAAATCATTTTAGTCCTTAGGTTATTTTTTTACATCTTTTGACCTTCGAACTTTTATTTTTCCGATCAAATTGAACCATATATATAGATATAGATTTAGTGATATTGTTGACCTTCGAACTTCTATTTTCTGATCAATTTTTTTTTAACAATCCTTAACTAATAATGGAACTTCTAATTATGTAGCCACCGATTATCTGGCTATTAATGTTAATAAGGATATTACTATAATGATGTTTTTGTGTTTTATTCTTTTAAATAATTTTAAATAAAATAAATTAAAAATCACTATTTCATGATTGAACATGAAACTAATTGATTAAATTTTGAAAAATATATGTTTTATATAATTTTTTTTCTGGATGAGTCTACTGCGCTCGACGAGCACCGCTGAACACCACTAACGATAAACACCGTTGAACACTATTAAATTAATTAATAAAGATTAAAAATATAAAGGATTCAACTTATAATTATAAATTATTTAAACGTATAAATATAATTTATTTAAAATAAAATATTAATTAAATTATTTTTCATATATATAATATTTTTAATCTTTTTTAAATAATTGGATCAAATACCAACCTTAGTCAATTTAAAAAAATAAAACCTGATACCCTAAATCCTAAACTATAAACCTTAAACCCAAAGCATAAAACCCTAAACCCTAAATCTAAAACACTAACCATAAACCCTAAATTTGAATATTGGGTTTAGTGGTTGGCATTTGATCCAATTTTTTTTAAAAATATTAACAAAATTATATATATGGAAAATAATTTAATTAATATTTTATTTTAAATGATTTATAATTATATGTTTAAATCATTTATAATTATATATTGGTCTTTGAGATTTTTAATCTTTATTAATTAATTTAATGGTGTTCATCGTTAGTGGCGTTCAACAGTGCTTGTCGAGCGTTGTAGAATTTTTCTTTTTTTCTTCACTAACAACTTGAGTACAATAACATCTGTTATATATAAAACTAGTAATAAAAGGCATGCCTAATCGGATTTAGGAGAAAATGGTGGAAAAAGTTAATTGGGGAGATAAGGTTTTCCCAACGTTAATTAGGGAAATAGGGTGATTTGAATAGACAACTTTTTTTATTTTTTATTTTTACAATTTTGAGATTAAATTGTATGAAGAATGAAAGTATAGGAACTAAAATAAAATTTTTAAAAATTATCCAATACTGAGTTGGAAATTAAATGGTATTGGTATTTGAACTATCAGTACATCACAAAATTTTAAAGGAAAATAAAATTAAAAGGGAACAAAATGAAAAATCAAAAAGATTGAAACTGTACGTTTAAATTTGAACATTTTGATAATAATTTTAAATTTTTGACTACGCGATAGCTTTCGATGACATTGGTTTTATTGCAGTGTGTGTATGAACCACAATAATCAAACTGAAAGGGAATTAAAATTATAGGGACCAAAATAAAATTTTCATAAATTTTACATTAAAATTATATACATCAAATTCTTATAAATAATGATATATTTTAATACAAAGATTTAAATTTATAAGTCTAAAGAGTTAAAAAGAAGAATGCAATCAAAGATTTAAAATTCGATAAAAATTGTAAAATTCAAAATTGAAGCCCATAATAAATTTTATCGAGATGAAAATGGCGGCAAGTTTTAGAATTTCAAAGTTCTAGACTTTAAAATCAATAATTTCCTTAAATTTGCCTTTTCGCTCAATGGAACAAGTTCTGAAAATTATCATTTTAGTCTCTAACTTTTGTTTCCTTACAATTTAGTCCCGAAATTTGAATTACCCTATTTCCCTAATTAATGTTTGGGAAACTGTATTTCCCCAAATATTTGTTTCATCCCTTTCCCCTAAACTTGCCAAAAGGCACAGATAATTTTCTATGGTTGTTTTACAATTTAGAACAGTTTTTGATATTACAGTTAGGTACGTATGTATGTACGTATGTATATTTGGTTTTATGAAGTATTCCATTAATTGTACAAGAAAGAGGAATAGAAATCCTAAACCTTTTTCGGTGCTCATATTTATGCCCCACGCTAAAACATTAAAGTTATAGTTTAGGGTAAGATTTAATGTTAGAGTTTAAGATTAGGGTTTAGGAATTAAGATTTAGAATTTAAGATTATAACTTAAAATTTAACTTTTTAATGTTAGAGCATATAAATAAGCATTGAAAAGTGGCATACGATTTTTGTGTTGGACTAATACTATAACAACCGGTTGCGAAAGAAATAACGGCAATATTCCAAGTTGGCAACGAGCAAGACAAGTTTGACAGACTTTTTTTTCCTACAGACATTAACAACTAATATTTGTTCTTTAATCCCTTGATCTCTAAGATCTTGACTATAACTTAATATTTGTTCTTTGTCCAGATGCTGGACTTAAAGTCATCACCCATCCCTTACTTTTCTATTCCATTTTTCCCGTCTAGACTTCAAGCTTTGATTTTTAATACATAAATAGGAAACATTTATGCTAACTCAACATATTGTCCAAAAACTGAACAGGTGTCTGTAAAATCTGATACCGGAATAACAGAAGCTGAGCACTCCATGGCATCTTCTTCAAGTCGAAAGGAGCAGGTTAGAATCTAGATTATTTAACTATATATATATATGTATATGTAAGCATGCATGTATTGATTTTTTTATTTTATTTTATGGAATCTTGATGTTACCAAGGTTTGATGATCTTGATCTTTTAACTAAGAATCTACTTATTCTACCAACAGATCACATGATTGTTGTCGTTGAATTCGTGGAATCGGTCCATTTAATTAAAATAGTTTTAGATTGTTTTAATATTAAACAATTAGAATATGAGTTTTGTGTGTATGAAAATAGGATGAACAACTTGAATCTGCTAAAACCAAGATGGGAGAGGTTAGAGAAGAAAATCAAAGGCTAAAGATGCATTTAAACCGGATAATGAAGGATTATCAGAAGCTACAAATGCAATTCTACGACACAGTCGGAGAAGATTCAAATAAATCCGACCACCAAGAACAACAAGACGAAGAAGAACCCGAGCTTGTTTCCCTTACACTCGGAAGATTTTCGGGTAATTCGAAAAGGGATAACAAGGGGAAAGCATCTAGCAGTAGCCATGGAAAAGAGGAGGAGAGAGGCAATCAAGGTTTATCTCTCGCCTTGGATTACAAACTCGAGGTTTCCAAGTCCGAGCTAGACGTTGAACCTCTGCAGAATCCGAGCCAGGTGAACAGTGGAGGAGACCATGAAGTCTTGCAACAAAATCCTGCCAAGAAAGCTAGGGTTTGCGTCAGAACCAGATGTGATACTCCCACGGTACGTGCATTAATGTCTCGTTTTAGATCGCGTCGCGTTTATCGCATTTATTGCATATATTATTCATGGTTATAGCAAAATTACGTTACAATTACAGATGAATGATGGATGCCAATGGCGGAAATACGGACAGAAGATTGCTAAAGGAAATCCTTGTCCTCGAGCATATTATCGTTGCACCGTTACACCATCCTGCCCTGTTAGAAAACAGGTTCAAAGATGTGCCCAAGACATGTCGATCTTAATCACAACATACGAAGGAACTCACAATCATCCACTTTCGATGTCGGCCACTGCAATGGCTTCCACCACCTGTGCAGCAGCTTCGATGCTATTGTCCGGTTCGACGTCTTCGACAGCTTCCAACGTTCCATTATCAACTTCCTCCCACCCCGCCCTCCGTGGACTCAACGTCTACCTATCTGATAACTCGAAATCGAAGTTTTACTTGCCCAACACGTCACTATCGGCCGCCTTGTCGCACCACCCGACGATCACTCTCGACCTCACTTCAACACCATCCTCATCGTTTCCATTCAATAGATTCTCTTCAGCTTATCCCACCACATCGAATACGAGATACAACACTTCGACGAGTCTCAGCTTCGGTTCTTCGGAACCGAACCCGAACACTGTGCCTTGGGGCGGAAGTACTCAACAACAACCCTACACAAAATCCCACATCGGAGCTCTCAACATTAACGGAAGTGTACCGCAATCGGCGATCGAGAATAGCATATATCAATCTTTCATGCAAAAGAATCACCAACGTCATCCTCAGCAGCCATTACCGGATACTATCGCGGCTGCAACAAAAGCGATAACAACAGATCCCAAATTCCAATCTGCATTAGCAGCGGCTCTCACGTCGATCATCGGAGCAGGCAATAGCGGCGGCGGTGGTGGGGAGAGTTTGGGACAAAAGTTGAAATGGGGAGAGCAGACATTTGCAGTGAATGGAAATATTGGATGTGGGTCGAGCTTCTTCAACCTATCTCCCTCCGGTGGTTCGCAGCCAGGGAGTTCGATATTTCTACGTCCTAGTGCTTTGCCATTTTCAACCCCCAAGAATGCTTCCACGTCTCCTACTGATACTGGAACTCACAACTATTGATTTGTCATTAAGGACCGGTGTTTCGTCATTTAGTTTTAATTGACATGTAATAATATAAGTTTGAAGAAATGTTCCTCTCTAAGAGAAGGACGAAAAAGTTATTAGATAGACTCAACTTATTATATCATTTACTTACTTTTTGTCTTCACCTATTGAATAGTTGTTTGAAATTACTTTGAGATAGATAAATTTTATTAGTTTTGACCACAAATAACGTGTGAGTCGGATTCATCTAATAATGTTTGGAAGGACAAGAGATAAAAATCATCTCTCTTTTTATATGTTCTCTTTCAATCAAAATTTGACAAGTGAACTAGAAAAATCTTATTCGGCATTTATGTAGTTTCCCCTTTACTAATGTTGGTATTCAATTAAGAATAGAAATCTTTTATCCTCTTTTTGTGTCCATATTTATTCTTCAGTACTAAAAATTAGGTTTAAAGTTTATAATTAAGGTTTTGGGTTAGAGTTTATGATTAGGATTTAACATTAATGGTGTAGGTTGTATTTTTAGGGTTTAAGTTTTAAAATTAGTTTAAAATTTTATATTTAAGATTTAAGGTTAGAGCTTAATAAGTTAATATTTAATATTTTAGCGTTAAAGCATATAAAACACACTAAAATGGATAGATGATTTTTGTTCAATTAGCATTACTTGGCAACGGTCATTTCACACATGTCAATTTTAATTAAAATTTCCCTTGTTTTATAATATTACTTTTTAAAATAGTATAATATTACTTTTTTAGATTATGTATAAATTTCAAGATAAAAAATTTGATACACAGTCCATATAAATTAAAGTTTATACGTGCTTTTTAAATTTAGGGGTTAGGGTTTTAGTTTAAGGTTTAGGGGTTTAGGTTATAGGGTTTAGAATTTAAAGTTTAAGGTTAGAGTTTAAGGTTTAGGGGTTAGAGTTTAGGGTTTAAAATTCAGAGTTTTAGATTTTATAAAAGGGTTGTGTAAAAATATTTTACACGGGCTATGTATCAAAATAAAACCCAAATTACAAATAAATTATAAACAACTGCTCCAAACAAATGGGATTGGAGGATTCGAATTTGAGTCATGAAATATAGGCACATCTAATTATTGAGTTAAGTTCAATACTTCATTTATAATTGGTAATAGTTTTTATATAGATTAAATTGTAATTAATAGAAGATATTATCTAAAATAAAAATAGATTTAAAGAGATTCGAATATATTATCTAGGTGTAGGTATTTAAACTTAAAAACCTTCACATACATTAATTTAAAAAATTAACTATAATTATTTTTTTTGTTGACATGTTACCTCCAACCAATAAATAAATATGTTATATCGACTAAAAATATTTCAATTCACCATATAATAGGTATCGTAAAATCTAATAATGATAATTTTATTTATTTATATATTACATCGATAATCCTAACCATAATTGTATAGTGTTTTCATTATAATTACATCTAAAAAATATGTTGTGAGATCATATTAAATCAAAATTTTATTTGTTTACTTATTTTCGTTGTCCTTTATTTATCTCACCAATAAATTTATGTCGCGTGTATTAATAATTTTTTTTTACTTTTTAATTGATTGTTTATGTTTTGTTGATAATACACATGACATAAAATCTTGAGCGGGCTGCATGGTCCACTGTAAGTACTGATTTCATTGTTGCAGTGAGATTTTTTTTAGCTCATCTTCTCTATTACCTGCATTCAATGCTACTGCCATTGTTTTGGTTCCTAAGGTGCCTAACGCATGTAGAGCTAGAGAATTCATTCCTATTTCTTGTTGTTCTGTAGTCTATAAAACTATCACTATGATTCTGGTAAATAGGCAAGCTGATTTTTTTCCTGGAATGATCGCTAGAAATCAATCTGCTTTTGTACAAGGTAAGAGCATAATGGATAATACCTTAATGGTACAGGAATTAGTGCGTGACTACAATAGGAAGTCTTTGTCTATTAGATGTGCTCTTAAAGTAGACCTTCAAAAAAATTTGATTTTTTAAATTGGGGATTTGCGATTAAGGTGCTTGAAGCTTTGAGACTGCATGCACAGTTTAGGGGATAGATTTAAGCTTGTTTCATTGAGTGCTGATTCTCTATATCCTTTAATGAAAGTTTGGTGAGATTTTTCAAGGGGAGGAAGGATATAAGGCAGGGGATCCTCTTTCACCTTATTTGTTTGTCATGACCATGAATGTGCTGTCATACTTGTTAGATACAACTGCTACCAGTGGAGTCTTCCAATATCATCTTAAGTGCAAGAAAGTCAAGCTGACTCACTTGTGCTTTGCTGATGACCTTTTAATTTTTTGCAAAGGTACTTTGGGGTCTGTTGTGGGGGGTGCAATGTGTGCTTAACAGTTTCTATACCATTTCTGATTTGAAGCTTAATGCATCCAAATCAGAGTTATTCATCACAGGAGCCTCTCGGATGCATGTGGGGGAAATTCAAGAAACTATTGGTTTTACAATTGAGCACTCCTAGTGAGATATTTTGGGATACCTCTAGTCACAAAGAAATTATATGTTAAAGACTACACTGCTCTTTTGGAGAAAATTAAAATTCGATTAGAACAATGATCCTGTGAAAATATCAGCTGTGCAGGTAGAGTACAGCTTATAAAAATTGTTTTGTTCAATATGGTGAATTACAGGTGCAAACAAGTAATATTACCTCAGGCTGTTATACAAAAAGTGGAACAATTATGGAACATATTTTTTTGAAAGGGGAAGAATGTTTCAGTGCAGGGGGCTCGAGTCAGCTGGAAGCACATTTGCCTTCCAAAAAAGGAGAGAGGATTTGGAGTTAAAGATTTGAAGGCATGAAATAAAGCTTGTATGCTCCATTTGATGCATGATCTTCTCAATAGCAGAGACTCACTGTAGATTGCATGACTTAGGGAATATGTTATCTGTGGAAGGGATTTTTGGCAGATAAAAATCAAACCACACTTTAGCTGGTGCTTGAAAAAAATGCTGAAAATGAGGGAAGAAGCCCGGTCTTTAATTAAAGCTAGGAGCTCTAAAACAGTGACACAAATCTGGGCTGAGATATGGATGACAAATGAAAAGGTTGAGTGGTATAAGATGGTATGGTTCGCTCTTCATGTCCCTAAGCAAGCCTTGATCGTATGGATGACAATTCTCAATAAATTTTCTACAAAGAATCGGTTCGATCGTATGAGAATGACAGTTGATGGATTATGTGTGAACTGCGGTGAGGAGATAGAATCTCGAGACTATATTTTCTTCCACATATTTGTACTCGAAGGCTATCTGAAAAGATGTGCTCAGATTGTATGGCTTGAATTGAGATGTTCTTCATTAGAATGGTGAGCTAAACTGGGCTATTGCTTTACTTAAAAGAAAGTCTCTCATAGTTTTTGTTCTTAAACTAGCATGGCAGGCTTTTATATACTTTACGTGGGAAGAAAGAAATCATAGACTTTATAGAGGGAAACATCAGACAGAGGATGATTTGTTGCATTGCATAAAAGATATAATTTGTAATAGCATACGTCATAGGAATGTACGAATAAAGAATGTAAATAGATCATTTCGTGCGGCTTAAGAAATTCTCTAAAAAGATGCTGTTAAACAGCTCGGTGGTGGCGGCGATCGCCAATCTCTCCGCCAACCTTTGCCAATACATAGCCTGTAATCCACAGAGGTTAGGCAGCGATCAAGTTTTGTACCTCATCTTCTGCCTAACAAAACTCCATAAAAATTTCCTTTGTTGCAACAGAGTAAAATGTTGAAGTATTAACACTTGAAATACATCTCATGTGACAACCGCTGTTATCATTTTTTTTATCCACACAAATAGATCAAAACCATGGATTTGAGAAACTTATCCCCCTCAAAGCTAACAAAAACCCTAACTCGAAAAATCCTTCATGTTTTCCTTACTTTTTTTTCTAATACAAATAACCCACCAAAATTAATCATTAGTAAACTGTTAGGGACCATAATAAAAAACTTAAACTATACATATTAACTAATAGTAACCACGGGAAAACATATAATTTGGATATATTGTCGGTGTAAAATTATTTTACACAATTATTTTTATTTTTATTTTAAAATTAAAATTTTTAACAGCTAAAATCTAAAAATATAACCTTTAAATTTTAAATTATAAAATATATATTTCTTTCTTTTTTTTAACAGTTTCTACCTAGGGGAGCGGAAGGATAATTTTGCCCATACTGAATCTTGAACCTACAACATAGGGGAAGGGAACTGTGTCAACTGAGAATTTTAATCACATGCTCTAAAGATTGTTAATAAAATTATAAAATATATATTTCTTAAATCTTAAATTAAATACCTAAATCCTAAAAGTGTCTCATAAAATAATTTTATTCAATCAGGGGTGAATAAGTTAATACCCCATGTCCCTCTCAAATTGTCATTTTTTTAATTTTAAAATTATCTCACTCAAATTGTCACTTTGAAAAACTCAACCAATTTTTTAAACATAAATTTACTTTTCTATCCTTTTTTAATTTTTTAACAAAAATAAAAATTATTTTTAAGGGTAAACTTGTTATTTAAATTATTTTATACCATATAACATTTTTTTCTTTAAAATTTCATGAAAAATCAACATGTGACACAATTAGTGGGACGCAGGGAGTAATATTTTATAGGCTTAAATGAAAAACAAGTGCCTAAAGTATGTTGTTTTTGAACTTTAGGTGCCTAAAGTATTCTTTTGTAAAAATAGGTGTCTAAAGTTTCAAAAGTTATAATTTTAGGTGTTCGGCTGTTAACTACCGTTAAAAAAACCGTTAACCAATACAAAATTGACACGTGCCATTTTTAATTTCTTTAAATTATTATTTTTTTAATAATTTAAAATTTTGCAAAAAAATCTTGAAATTCTAAAACTTTCTAAAATTGTCCCCAAATCCCTAAATCCCCAAATCCTCACTACTACTGTCGCTGGCCTCACCCTTTCGATCACTGGACCCAGCAGACCATTTTTCTCACTCGCCGTCACAAGAAACCGGCGAACGGTATGCCAACCGAACATTGAACGTCGAACGTGAAATAATCGTTCGATTGGCACACCGTTCGCCGATTTCCAGCGATGGCGAGTTGAGAAAAATGGCCGATTGAGTTCAACGACCGAACGAGTATGGTCAGAGACAACGACTGGCGACGGCGGCGGTGAGGATTTGGAGATTTAGGATTTAGGGATTTTTAGGGATTTAGGAACTGATTTGAACATTTTTTAAAATTTTGAGATTTTTTTAAAAAAATTAAATTTTAAAGTTTTTTTAAAAATAATTAAAAAACCAATATTCATACTATGTGTCGCGTTTTAAATGGATAATATTTTTTTAACAGTCGAACACTTAAAATTATAATTTTTAAAACTTTAAATACATATTTTTATAAAAAAATATTTAAATATTTAAAGTTTTAAAAATAATATACTTTAAACTCTTATTTTTCGTTTAAGGGTATATTATAATCAGTTTTGTTTCAACGAGTGTAGACCAAGTACATGTCTAACAAAGGCTTTGAATGATGTGAAATGTTGGGCCCATTCAGTCCTTAGTTTCTAACCTGCCACACGTAAGAGCGAAGCGACACCGTTTACCTCTCTCAAGTCGAGACAAAATCAATCCCATACACAATATAAGACCAAGCACGTTCAAAACGATAAGACAGGAAATACAGATAGGGAAACAATAAAAGGGAAAAAAAAGGAGAGAAGAAGAAGAAGAAGAGGCGATGGTGGTGAACAGCTCGGTAGTGGTGGCCAGCTCGGTAGTGGTGGCGGTCGCCAATTTATCAGCCAATCTATGCCTGTAACCCGGAGAGGTTAAACAGCGATCAAGTGTTGTACCTCATCTTTTGCCTCCCTTGCACTCACATTGGCCGCCTCGCCGACTCTTTCTGGCTCTGCCTCTGCTTTAATCCTCCCGATCATCACCCTCTCTCCGGTGACGACGAGGACGACGCCGACGAAGAAGATGCCTCGCGCCCCAATTGATTGATTATCTCTTGTAAGTTTTGGATTGAATTTGTGCCGAACACGTGAATCTTTGATGCATAAATTGGGTTTCGTTTTTAGGTCAATTACTTGTTTGGTAGATTCAGATCAGAGAAGGTTTTGTGTTCAGTGACGGCTCCATAAATATTTTCATTAAGGTGTACAGATCCGCCACTGTTTGTCTTGATCATATGCTCGAAAAGATTAAATAACAGAACAACAAACAAGTTAAACGGTTTGATACAGTTTGTGTATCTCAAGTGACTGTATAGAATACCAGAAAAAAAAAAACAGAACAGGTCTTGACTTCACACCAGATTGGATTAAAGACAAAAGAATAAAAACAACCCAATAGAGGATGGAATTTAACCATAGTTCTTCAGGCATTATTTAGTGCAGAACACCACCTACATCAACTCCAGACAGGCTGCTTTCTTCTGTCAAAGGAGGAACAGCATTAGTTATTGCAGGATATGTAGAACTTTTTACTATGTTTTCTTTGTTCTCCTCTTCAACTGTATCCGTCTCTGCTGCAGCTGAAGGGCTAACTTGATCTGTCCCTGTCTCTGATTTGGCTTCCTGTCTCATAGTTTTTTCCTTCCCTTTAATTGGCTCTGCCTTGGTTGTTGTCTTCTGGGTTTTGGTCTGTGGCTTACGACTCCCGGTGTCTGAAACAGGCTTCGAATTTGAACCGGTCTTATTCGAAGACCTATTATTCCTGGTTGCAGCATTATGCTTTGGTGTAGCCTCTTTTCCGGATTTAGCCACAGATGAAACCTGAGAAACATCAGTGTTCAAGGATTTGGGTTTCAATCTCCTAGCTCCAGCTGAAGCAGAAACCCTTTGAACCTCGTCCTCGGATGACCGAGTCCCCTCATCAGGCACCTGCGAACAGGTTTCAGACACCTGTGGTTGATCGGAATTTTCCGAAACATTGTACCGTTCAAGTAACTCCTTTATAGTTTCCTCATTTTCACCAAGATTATGGCGACGTACATACAATTTAAGCTGGTCACGCATTTTCTGACGAGGCTGGATTTGGTGTTATAGTGAAGATTAGACCAAGAACAACGATAAGTTAAAACCCAATGCAACAACTTGTATTGAATATACGATTCCGAATATGCAGATAAATAACATATCGGATTCCGAATTGCATAAACCAGAGATCATGCGTACCACAGGAGAAGAAATGTAAAATGATGCAAAGTGAAATGCAGAAACGAATGAAGCATATACCTCACATCCAGCTTCTAAGGCAAGTTTGAAAAACCCAAGTGAGACTGAGTGCTTAGAAGCTGATTCAGAGAGCCTAATATGTGACAGCCAGTACAAAGCCGATGACAGCATATCGAACCTCCGCGCAGTCGATGATCTAGAAGCATAAGAAAGAGGAGTGTCACTTTTGCCCTGACCATTTGTAGATTTCTTGGCTCTAGCCTCATAAATAGGAGGGGTTGTCCCAACAAATTTTGGAGATGGAGTCACAGTTGATTTGGTTGGGATGGAGAGTCTCCTGGGTGGCTTGCCAGATTTCTCCTTGGAAAGATCAAGAACACCTACACTCTTGCTCACACTTGGTGTTGCCCTCCACCTATGAAGACCAAATCAAATAAAACCCAAATTCATTTATAACAATTCAAAGGTAACACAAATAAGACAACCAACTAGGAAATTGTTAGCTTCACAACCATTATGCCACTATATCGACGTTGTTAGAACCACGAATTCAAATTGTGGTTGCAGTTGCGTTATATTTATTACGGTTGTGGACTTAACATATGCTATTGCGATCTCTACAGGTATCACGGTCGTGAATTTTTCAAATAACATATGCTATTGCGAACACAACGGTTGTAGGTATCGTGGTTTCGGATGGTGCAAACAACCGCTATTGCGGTTACATATCGCTACTTAAATCCCTGGTTCGAATTTTTCTAAATATATCGCATCAAACACATGCACAAATAGATATAAGAGTATGATCATTCAAATCTAGGAAAAATCATAAAAAAAGAGGAAGACTGTTTATATATGGATGATTAATTCTACAGAGACATTCAACTGAACTACAAGCTATACAATTTTGAATACCTTCTAGATGAAGAAGAATTGGATAAATCAACCGCCGGTGGCTTCTCCTCCGGTTTCATCGAGGATCGAAGTGGATAACGGAGCTTCGACTTCGCTGCACTCCCTGAAAACATCACAGAAACAACAGAGTAATTGAAACAGTACTGATTATTTCTTGTAGAAAATCAATAAATATTCTTAAAATTAAGAAATATAAAGAGATTGAGATTAGAGAATGAACCAGAAATTGGAGCAGCAGATTGTTGTTCTTTGACAGCCTCCTCCATGATTGTTCGTTTCTCCTCCAAGATTTTCTTCACTTGCTTGTTTGATTTCAAGGCAAGAACAAACCCAAAAGTTTGTATCTGAATTTTTATAAGGAATTTTTTCCCTTTCTTTTTAAACTTCGGATGATTCACTGCTTTACTTTTGACTCAGTCTCGTGGGGGGGTGAGTGAAGTGAAAAACGCTAGAGGCGAGCTGGTAGTAGGACCCACGCGCCACGCCTAAAAAAGAGAGAAGAGTGAGAAATATCAAACGGTCACGCCATTTCGAATTTCAAAATTCAAAATTCAAAATTCAAAATGAAGAACCGGTTTTAAAAACGGTTAGATGATGCCAGACATATATGATACGAGAGATATCGAACATTTGGGCCATGTAGGCCCAACTTTCTTTATTGCTTTGGGCTTAACTTTAGGCTTTGATATCCTACCTTCACTCACCAAATTATCAGGGGTGCGAACTAAGTTTGACTTAGGGATGTCCATTTTACCAACACGGTTGGGTTTCGATTCGGCCCGGTTCGATCAAGTCAAAATTTTTTTTTAAAAAATTTGGGTTTGGGTCTTTTTTATTAATGGTGCTTTTGGTTCGAGTTTAGAATGAGAAATATCCGACCTGGCCTGAGACTAATAGCGTAATTTTTTCTTATATTTTTTAAGGATATTCGCAATAATGCTCACTCTTTATATATATTTTTTTATAATTAGGTCATTAAAATTGATTTTTTTACAATTACGTTCTAAAAATTATTTTTTTACAATTAGATCTTTAAAAATTATTTTTTTAATAGCTCTAGTCGGGTTCAGGTTTAAATATATAATTTTCGGGTCGGGCTGAATTTTTCAAGTATGAGGTCGGGGTAGAAATTAGGGTATATATTTTTGGGTTAAGCTCGGGTGGTCATGGTCAACTCACAAGGCTGCGAAAAATTGAGGTTGATTTGCGAGGACGAAATTTTACATATTCACCAACGCAAGCGTTACGGTGAGCTAAAACTGTTGCATCTAAAAGATCTTAAAGATTGGTGAAGACAGATCTTAAAGATCCTTTCTACAAAAATCATACCACACTTGCACACCTAGTCTTAGCTAATAATGAACAAGTTAAATTCACCAGCGGCCGACCGACGCTCACCTCTATCACCGACCCTCACGGGTCACACCATCAAATTAGTATTTTAACTAAAGTTTAAGCGTTATATTGATATTTTATCAACAGTTTAAAGATAACGCTAGTATTTAGTTAAAGTTTAGGGGTCAAATTAAAAATTAATTTCTTTTACTAATATGTCACGTCATCAAACTAACAACATTTAATATTTTAATTATCAAAATATTATAAACGATAATATAAAAGACTAAAATATTATAAAAAATAATATAAGTGACCAAAATTTATTTTTTTAAATTTGATGAACAAAATTAAACACTTATTAAATGAAAGTGATCATTGATGTAGTTTATCTTAATTAAATGTTAAAAAAGTCTAATTAATTAAGATAGTGATGGACCCATTATGTCCAATCCCAAGCACACTTTAAAGTTTTTCGAGATTTGGATTGACCCGATACCAATCCGAATTCGACTCGTTTCTTTGTTTTGCAAGAATCGACTCAGTCAGTATCTCCTCCATGGAAGCATCGAATCAGCCGATCTGGTCCACTTTGTCTCTCATCTCAATCCAATCCTGAGCATCGAAATTCCCCACTTACCCTCACCGCCCTATCAAATTTCCCTCTTCGCCCGTATCTTCCATGGCTTGACCCGGAAAATCCGACTCAGATGGACTCTCTGCAAAGTCTTCCTCCACTATCGACTCTATCCACCTCACTTGCCTCCGCCCTCAACGCTCAACTCGGTACCAACGAGGACCTAACTCAAGCACCAGGTATCGTCGCCGAGTTTCTGACTCAGTGTGATGATCTGGAACGAAATCTAGTCCACCTCAACAGCACCCTCGAGTCAAGCCTCGCATCGTACGCTTCCTTCTCCAATCGCATCGGCGACCTCTTCACCCGTGTAAATTCGAAATTGACCGATCTCGGATCCTCCGTTTGTTCTAGGAGCTCCGTTTCAGGTTCCCATCAATGCAAAGTTTTTATTTTGATGTTGATTTTCTCTATTTTTTGTTGGAAGACTCTTTTTTTTATGGAAATTTCTTTGCTATAGATGGAGAAGGGTTGGGAGAGGAGTTGCCGGCGTTGGCCAAGGAGGTGGCCAGAGTGGAATGTAAAGAGCCAAAAGTAAAGAAGTGAAACTACGTCGTTTCACAAGAGTCAATTATGCTTTAATTTCAGTTTATTTTTCTGTTTAATGAAACGATACGTTTTGGAGTATGTAATTAGAATATAGAACGGTGTCGTTCTTATCCTCTCTAGGGTAAAAGGGCTGAGTAGCCATCTGAGTCGTTCATCGAATGAATGAATGAAAATATGGTTTTCTCTCTTTGAGAATTCTTTTTGCCGTCTCCTCCGCTCTTCTATCTTCTCTCTCATTTTTATTTCTTCTTCTTTAATTTGTTCTCTTACATGGAAGCGGTCTGAGCATACGCAGGTGAGGGTTCTAGAAGTTCATCGTTATTAGAATTCTAAATTTCTTATTGAATCTAAACAATAGCACTAAGGTTTTGTTTACATGAGTTAGGAAGAATTGTTCTTTCTATTCTTCTGGGATTTCCATATGCAAAGAAGGTTGGTTTTATTATTCAATCGGTTGAATTTGAGGCAAAATTTGTTCACATTAGGGCTTACACTCTGCTTGATCGATGCTTTTGCTAATTGTTGTTGTTGGCTTTTTTTAAGAAAGACAAAATGACAAAAGAATCAATCAAACATAGCCTCCTAATCATATACTTTCATACTTCTCTTATAGTAAGAAGATAGTAATAGCCATTGTCGGTTTTTCTCATTGACGCTGAGGTAATGCCTCTAGTTCCAAGTTCAAGTCCTACCATCTGCGGATCTCAACCAACTTATATTGGTTTGTTGATAATTTTCTGGCTTGTTATTGGTTTCTTCTGCCAGATTCATGTTAATATTTATTTATTTGTAATTGTCATTTCTGTTCATACTTGTATCTTCATTAGGAAAAAAAGAAGAAAAAGTTATCTGGTTAGAGAGATCTTCATGAAAAAGTTAGTGCCTATGTGTCATAAATGTGCCTTATGCTGCTACGGGCATGGCTTGGTTGATTTTACTGATATCACTAATACTATTGCAGCCGCTAATTGGGATATACTGATCCCTTTTTTAGCTTTATTTCAGTGATTTTGTTTCTGGGAACCAGTCAGTTATTTTTATTAATGTTGTGTATGTTTCAAATTGATTATTTAAAGGTGCTTCTGTGGGCCACATCCACCTTTATTTTGATTTGGCAGTTTGGTGGTTGATTAACAGTGTATTAGGCATCAATTGTGGAGTAATCATATGTAACACACGTCTTGTCCTTTCTTGGTTTATGTTTCCATGCTATATTATATGGCTCATTCAAGAATTGTCAAAATACGGTCTTTCTAGATTTGAGAACCATGAGGCTAGTTATTATAGTGAAGTGGCACATTATGTTTGGTCCAGTGAAGCTAATATCTACCTTGTTTCTATTGATTTTCTTCCTGCTAGATTCTTCTCTTGCTTGTAGAGATCAATGTGACATATTCTTATGCTAAACACAAGAGTGTAATTTCTCGAAAATGGATAATGGATGCTTGATTGGACAAGAAACTAATTAGCAATATTTTCAGAATAATGTAGCTAACACTTTCTTGTATTTTTAATTTTAGTTTGTTTTCCCTTTCTGTTGTTTCCTTTTGTTGCCTTCCTATACATTTGTGATCTAGTGCTCTTAGCCATCCTTTTTTTTTTCCTTGAAAACTATTTTTTCTACCAGAGGTAGCGTCAAAGCTTGATAATTTAATTGGTGATATTGAAGATGCCGTCTCTTCTACAATGAACAAAAATTTGAGAAAGGATTCTTCAGCGCGAAACCCAGAAGTAAGCATTAGAAACATACACAGACATACACCCTCTCTTGGAAGCTATTTCTTTTTCTTGCATTAACCTGTTTCTTTATTGATGTTGCAGGAAACCCGCTTGGTTGCTATTGAAGCACTCAAACAGACAGAAGACTTGTTAACATCAGTGACAAAGACACGGCCTCAATGGGTACGTCTAGTCTCAGCTGTTGATCACAGAGTAGATCGAGCTCTAGCAATATTACGACTCCAGGCAATTGCTGATCACTGAGCCCTTCTCACATCCTTTGGGTGGCCACCGTTACTTTCCAATTTGACTTCCTCAAGTATGGATAGAAGGAAATCAAGTGAAGTCCCAAATCCTCTTTTTACAATGCATGGTGATCTCAAACACCGGTATTGTGAAAACTTTCTTGCCCTGTGCCGCCTGCAGGAGTTGCAGAGACAGAGAAAATCCCGGCAACTTGAGGGCTATAATCTAGAGGTTGCCCTTCACCAACCACTTTGGGCCATTTAAGAGCTTGTCAATCCTGTATCTGTTGCATGCCAATGTCACTTTTCAAAGTGGATTGATAAACCAGAATTCATTTTTGCTCTGGTATATAAAATTACGCGGGATTATGTTGATTCAATGGACGAGTTATTGCAACCATTGGTTGATGAGGCAATGCTGACTGGGTACTGTTGTAGAGAAGAATGGATTTCATCAATGGTAACATCCTTATCAACATACTTGGCGAAAGAGATATTCCCTATTTATATTGATCAACTGGAGGAAGAGAGTGAGACTGGTATAAGGTCACAGGCTGGGACATCTTGGCTCCATCTTATTGACTTGATGGTCTCTTTTGACAAACGAATAATGTCTCTCGTAGAACAATCCGGGATCTTGCTTTCCCTTCTGGAAGATGGTACCCCGCGTAAGATTTCATCTCTATCTATCTTCTGTGATCGGCCTGACTGGCTTGATATATGGGCAAAATTAGAGCTCGGTGACGCAATGGAAAAACTAAAACCAGAGATAGATGACGAAAGAAACTGGACTAAGAAGGTTCAGGGGGCAGATCTCTCTAATTCTGATGATTATAAAGCCCCTGCAGTTTCCAGCGTTACTTTTAAGTGTTTATCATCTTTGATTGATCGATCTCGATCATTGCCTACAGTTTCTTTGAGATCAAGGTTTTTGAGATTAACTGGTATATCAGTCGTAAAATTATTTTGGATTGCTTACTTCTCAGATGCCAAGAAGCTGAAGATTGACTGCCTTAACAGAGGATGATGCTCTAATCAAAGTTTCGAACTCCATTAACGCAGCTCACTATTCCGAATCTATTTTAAAAGGATGGTGTGAGGATGTCTTTTTCCTTGAGATGGGATTGGATCAAGGTGATCATCATGGAGAGTCTGTTGTTGAATATGGTGGTAGTGACGTTCCAATTGAAGAGTATTGAAATGGTATTTTCCATGAAGAGATTGTTTCGTTTAAGGATTTCAGAACACAGTGGGTTGAAAAGATAACTGTAGTTATTTTAAGAGGATTTGAATCTCTGTGCAGAGATTACATAAAGAACAGAAAACAATGGCAGCAAACAACATTGGTGGGGGCGCTGGATTATTTGCAGGCTAAAATGTCGGTAATAGAAGAAAATTTAAACAGGCTAGACTTCACCGGAATCTGGAGGAGCCTAGCAGCTGGGGTGGATCAGTTGATTTTTAACGGCATTCTTATTAGCAACGTGAAGTTCCATGACGACGGAGTGGAGAGATTCGGGTATGACATAGAGGTTCTATTCGGGGTTTTCAGGGCTTGGTGTTTGAGGCCTGAAGGTTTCTTCCCCAAAGTGAGCTGACGGCTTGAAGTTGTTGAAGATGGAAAAGAAGCAACTTCAAGACGGCCTGAAAGGGGGGCAGAAATGGATGAAGGAGAACGGAATCAGGCATTTGAGTGCAGCTGAGGTGGAAAAGATGGGGAAAAACAGAGTACATACAAAGTAAAGAGGCTTTTGAATTTTGATTCCCTTCTATGTTTGTAGTGAATTAGAGACACACATGGGAGTAAGAATAGAGGTGAGTTTTCTGTTTGTATTAGGTTTTTCATCTCCTTGATTAAAACCATTTGTTTCAGGAAAACACTTAGACCAATAAAGCTAAACAATGGAGATTGTTTTGTTCTTTTTTCAGCATCATTTCTATTAATTTCTAATGCAGATTGTAATTTATAGAGGCTTAACTTTAATCTGACACTTGTCTTTTTGAAGCATCTTTGTTCAATATTTATGTATGATGCATTTGCAGATATGGACGCAAAGATACGATATTTCAACCATCTTTCAAATACATAAAAAAAATTTAAGGATAATTATTTGATACACTAACAGTGAAAACTAAAAGTTTTCATAAGTGCCTTAATTTTAGGGTTTAGGGACTCAATTTAGAGGTAGGGTTTAGGTTTAGTAGTTTAGAATTTAGGGTTTAGGGTTAGAATTTGTAATTTATAGGTTAAAATTTAAATCCTCAACATATTACACTAAAACTTAAACTCTAACTTCTAAACTTTAAATATTAACCCTAACCCTTAAATTCTAATCCCTAAATTTTACACTCTAAAACTAAGACGCTTGTAGAAATTAAAATTTTTTACCGCCAGTGTATTAAATATAAATCGAAAAAATAAACAAATATATTTCATATACACATATTCGAGTGCTGTTAGAAATTGAAGGGATTTGCTGGTATATAATAACTTTAAATTTTCTATTTATATATAAATATATGTATGCTACTTTTTATTACTGAAAGAGGAAGTAATGATGGAACCTTAGATAAAAGCAGTGTTAATGTCCCTTAATTATTGGGATGTATGATATTATATTTATAAACTTGATTATGTGCTCTAAAAATGAATGATTTTTTTCTTAAAAGAATGATGAATTTACAATTATATACTAAAAATGTGTCGATATTGATATATACGGTAAGGGTCCAGTTCCATCAGTATAAAATTTTGTTTTACAAACTTCTATAAAAAAAATTTACAATTGATATTTTAATAATTTAACAGTTGAATTTCATATTCTATTTACGTAAATCATGCATATCAAATTTTGAGTAAACTGAAAATATCAAGCTATTTATTTATGAAAACTTTTTAATGTTAAATATATATTAATAAAAACAATTGTTTTTATTAAAAAGTCATTCAATATCGACACATATAATAAATATAATGTTAGTGATAAATTCAACGGTTGAATTTTTAAAATATCAATCGTACAAAAAATTATAGAAGTTTCTCGTGTTTTTAACCTGATCTAGAAAATCACCCTTTGATCCAGGGAAGGGTGTAAAATTTTATTTTTATTCCCTTAAAAATTTATAAATTCGCTCCTTAAAATTTTATAATTTTATTTCCTTAATATAAAATTTTGCATTCGTCCTTGGGTTGCACCATCCTTCTATGTATGTTGTTTCCGCCTTCTACCATTTTTAAGATATTTTAATTCACTTACAATTATTATATTATCATTGTGGAAATTGATTGTAATTGTTTAGAGGAAAAATGAAAAATCTGAAAAAAAAGAGAGTAAAAAAGATATTTAACTGTCATGAAAGAGACTGGAAGACAAATACACCCGAGGGAAATATAAATGGATAATTATTATTTCACACCGATAAATACATTTTTGCTTTATTTTGTTTAGTTATAAATAGTTTTAATAAATTATGTTTCAGAATTCTAAAAAGTATAATTGTTGATTTTTTAAAGAAAAGCGAGTCTTGTTTAAAACTCATTTCGTAATCAAAAAACAAAAATAGGAAATTATTTCAAAATTAAAAGACACATAATGAAAAGATTTTGCTTGTTACAATTAGGATTGAGTATTCGACCGAGTTGAGTAATAAAATTTTGAATTAGTCGAGTTTACAGATCTTATTTTACGATTCAAACTTTATTTAAAAAAAATTATTCGAGTCGAGTTTTTGAACTAATTTAATTGTAATTATTTATAATGTTATAATACATATTGAATGACTCAACTCAAATTTAAAAACTGATAAACTAATTACTAAAAATTTTGAGTTATTCAAATTTTCATTTTATGACTCAAATTTTATTTAAAAATTTTTGATTCGAGCCAGTCGAATAGTTCGATTTTATCGAGTCGAATTCCGTCCATCCCTAATTCCAATCACAACCCATTTTTTGTTTTTATATTAAATTATCCGTTCAACATTTCATTTCAACAATAATCTTTTATCGTTATACCAAAAGTTTACTTTTACATTTAAATTTTAAATTCGATCCCGCAATTTAGCCTCCAAATCTATCCACATTCAGCTACAGTAGCTCCAGGGTTCGAAATAGGCAGGTTATATTCAATGTCAGACCTAAAACAGTTGGCGATGGTGCCAAAAATATTTATATAATGAAGTAAAGTTGTAGATAATTCAACCCCAAAAGTCCAACCAAATCAGTAGAAGATAAGATTTCAAAAGAGAAAAGAGAGTTGTTGTGGTCCAATTTTTGACTTCAATAATTTCACGAACCTTAAAAACATGGCACTGCCATGAGATGCATGGCGCATGCAGTATTCGAGGAGTCTACACTTTGAATATTATCTAAACTAATCAGTATCATTCTTTTTTTTATTTTGATATCAGAGTATATTGATATTAATGTTAGGATTATTATCCTATACGCATGCGGTAAATTTTTTTTTTCACAAACGCCTTAATTTTATGGTTTATGATTTAGAGTTTAAGGGTTTTAGTGTAGAGTTTAGAATGTAGTGTTCGTGGTTAGACTGTAGGGTTTAGTGTTAGAATTTAGGGTTTGGAGTTTGGGTTTTAGGTTAATATGGTTAGGATTTAGGTTTTAACCTATAAACCCTAAACCCAAAATTTTATCAGCAACACCATAAATTCAAAACTACTACATTTAAACCCCTAAACCCCAAATAGAGTCCATAAACTCTAAAACTAAGGTGCCACAAGCGCTTTTGCATGGAACAATTACCCTTAATGTTATGGTATTAATTTTTCTAGAATATGTAATTTTCATACACATTTTTAATTCGTAGTCTAAATTTTAGTTCAATGAAAATATATTCATTATAAAATGCAATAAAGAACAAGGTCGAATGAATAAATTTGTAACACACATGTGCTTTTCAAACCAGTTTCACGTCACCCTAAAACGCTAATCTTTTTTCATATTATTTCCCTAATTAAGGGATTAGGTTACACAGAAAAAAAATAATTGCTCATTGTTGATGAGATTTGAGAAATTATAGTTTCTAACAGCAGACTAGTTTTACAGTTAAACCGTTAAAATAGTTAACCAACTGTCCCAATCTTTCCAGAAAGTGGAGCCTAGGGGTCTAAATTAAGACAATGACAGTGGCTTCGTTTTGAAGTTTAGAAAAACATATAACTATAAGCATGATATATACAGCACATGTTTACGACAAATCATGAATACAAGACAATGGTAAAATATTTATAATATAAGTTATTAACTTTGTTAGGGTTATTTGGAAGGCATGATGTTAAAAAATGTTTTTTAAAGTTTGATTGAATAGTCATTGTGGGTTATATATGTTTTTTTGAAGCATTTTAATTTTCAACGTTTATTTTGTGTTAAAATAGCTTCTTTGTAGCATTTTAACTTGAAATGACTTGACAAAATGACACGTCATTAGAAAAATAATTTTATAATTTATACTACAATTTTATAAAATACTTTTTTGACTAATGTATCATTTAGTAAAGTCAGCACATTTGTCTATATGCCACTATTATGTCAGCTTGCACTGTCAGGTGTAGGTTTATCACGCCATTTAATGTTAGTTGACTAACAATTTTCATCCATAGAAGGGTTATTTTGACTAAAATAAAATATTGAGAGTTAAAATACATTAAAAAAATATAAATCAAAATAACTATTAAATTAAATGTTATGAATATTTTATTGACATTATACCTACTTGGAAATGCATATAAATTTCGGTTGTATCATGTTAATAGCACGCTTTACAAAATAGGGACGAATTCATCCTATGACTTGATGTTTATGACCCCTTTAAATTTTTTATACTAAAAAATATAATAAGAAATTTATTTAAATTTCTAATTTTCTTTCTTTGATGTTCCCACATTTTCATGGTTAATTATACCCATTGATTTACCTTTATTATTATTATTATATATATATATATATAATAGATTAATTATAAATTTGCCCTTAGTTTTAAAAGATTTATGTTTGTCTCCTAACTCCTAATTATGATCCTGTCCCTGCTTGTCTAGAAAGCTGCAAAAGGCTTGTAAAATGAAGGATAATTTACGAGGGTATTAGAGTTAGTATTTTGATGTAGTGTCGGTTCTAGATAGACGCAATGAAAGTAGCCTTATAAAATCTTAAAAAAACATAAAATGAATTAAGTTAAATATTTGTAAAGAAAAATAAAAGATTAATTCTAAACTAGTGCTAAAACATAAGGAGAAAAATAAAATCAATGCTAAACAGATAATTTCTAAGAGAAAAAATACGTTTAATTTTTTTTTTCAACTCAAACACAAAAATTAAAATTTTTAGCTTTTAAGGTTAGAAAAGAGCTTTTTGAGAGCCAAAGTATAATTTTAACCTTTATTTACTATCGTATGATGGTTGTAATTTTTTTATCAAGTCATAATTATATGATTAATAAATTATTTATTATTTAAAAAATGTATATCTTTTCATGTCAAATATTTTAGATAAAGATTATTTTAAACTTTATATATTTTTATGGAACAATTATAACTGTTAAATAGTATTTATTTAATAATATTTTATGTAATTATATGATAGTTCTTTACTTTTAGCTTTTTAATATATATACACATTGTGCAGACTATATTATTTGAACTCGAATTATCTAAATTATAACGTCATCCTTTATTACTAAAACCACTTAATGGGTTCGATTGGTGCCTATTTAAGAGAAACAGTAGGGTCAAGGCAACCGGAAATTTAGGGTTAAATTATGAAAGTCGGTATATCAAGACAAACCAACACTGCTTCCAGAATGGGGAAGGGTGTCTAGAAAGTATAAGCCTATTCATGTGACTCGGTCCTACCATTTCTAGTTTTGTTTTGTATTTATTTGATTTCCTTTTTATAGTGAAAATTATATTTCAAATATTTTTAAATACATTATAGGATATATTAATAAAATTACATAACAAATAAGTTAAATATGATTTTAATAAATTAAACATTATTTTTTAATATAATTACCAGCATCTAATCTATTAAATAATTAATCTGAATCGAGTATAGTAAAAGTCTTTATGGGCTCAACCTTCCCAACTCAATTTGCTCTATTCATAATGTCAGGATTTGAACCCTGATATTGTTGAAGGGATCTAGTGTCGCATCTCACTAGACCAACTGATTGTTGGTTAATTAAACATTACTTTTGAAATTTACTAATTGGCCTAGCGGCTAAGGACGCTTATATTGTCTCATCTTGATGGTATATAAATTCAAATCTCGACATAAAAATGTAGTACCATTCTAATTTTTAACGAGACACACAACTCAAGTTAAAATTTGTTTCGAAATTTTATTAATAAAATTAATTTGCTGAAAAAACCTCTCTAGTTAATCAAATTAAACATTACTTTTTAATCAAGGATGAAATAGTATTTTGCATACCTATTCATTTTACATTCCTTAATTCAATCAAATAAGGTAATGCTATCACTTATCCGTTCTAGATAATATCTAGTATCCATCTATTTTCATTCTTGTCGAATAATTATTGTATTTTTATTATGAGTTTAATTTTGATACACAAGTTGTGCACATATTGATACTATAAACTCAAATCAAAAATTATTAAATTTAATCCCTAAAAAATTAAACCCTGAATTTTAAATCTAAACTCCAAACTCTAGCCACTAACCTTAAATTCTAAACCTTAAAACCTAAACTCTAAACTATAAACTAAACTCATAACCCCTAAAACTAAAAAGTTTGCATAAACTAAAGTTTACACAGCTTGTATATTGAAGTTTATCTCTTTTATTATATCCTAATAAATTAGAACAAAAAAATTTTAGTGCCCTTTTCATCCCCCAACACTAAAAAATTAAAATTCTAATATCTAACCCTAAATTCTAAATCTTAAACCCTAAATCATAAAGCCTAGAAAACTCATTCAACCCCTAATTGCATAAACCCTAGAAAACTCATTCAACCCCTAATTGCATAAACCCTAAACCTTATTTTTTTTAAGGTGGGAACATAATAAGGGTATACATATGAGGCAGACGATTTCCCTCTAATAAATTAAAAGTGTCATTCGCCCCTTTTTATTATATTCTCGAATTTTTCCGAAAAAAAATCAAATTTTAATTAGTCTTAAGCAAAGAGCAAGTGTTTCAATCTCTAAACAGTTGTCTAAATCCTACCATATCTATATTAGATTTTGATGGGCCAAGCTGTTGAGATTTAACCTTTTTAAAAAATCCAAAAAATTTAAACCTTAAATTAAATAAAAAAACAATTATACGATGAATTATATATATTTTTTGAATGTGAGCGCACTAATTTTATTAAAAGAAAAAAATTCAAAATACAATAAAAGTTTACAATTTAGGCAAATAAATTTGATCCAATCATATTCTTAAAAACACAAAAATTAGCGTCTCTAGATCATAAATATGATCATACAAAGAAAGGGTAAAACCCTAACTCAAAGACTCGAAACAAAATAGATACAAACATCACCAACGCTTGACGATGAAAGGTAAATAACCAACAACAAACAAAATTAAAAAAAAATACATATTACAATAATAAGGCACGTTGACACCACGGTCTTTACCACAACTCAATCACGAACAAGAACGGTGATTGTGAGCTCGTATTCGAATTCAGTTCGAGAGTCCAAAAGAGGGAGATCAACAGGATAATTAAAGAGCGCCATCTTGATCAGTCGTGGAGATGATAAATTCAACCCTGATAAGAATTCAAAGGAAAAAAATGATCAAATGACCAAATAAAATAAAAGCGTGCCAAAAAGTAGAAGATACGTACCAAAAGGTAGATAATGTAAGTTTAGGTTAAAATATGTTCACTTTACCCTATGATGAGTTATATTTTGATACACAAGCTGTGTAAATTTTTTTTACACAATACTTCATATTTTAGCTATAAAATCTAACACCTAAATCCCTAGCCCTAACACCCTAAAGCCTAAACCCTAAATTCTAACCATAAATCTTAAATTGGCTTAAATGAAAAATAGGTGCCCAAAGTATGCCTTTTTTAAACTTTAGGCGCCTAAAGAATTTTTTTTTGTAAAAATAGGTGCCTAAAGTTTCAAAAGTTACAATTTTAGGTGTCTGACCGTTAATGGGTGTTAAATTTTTTTAACCAATCAATGCTTGACACGTGGCATATTTAATTATAACTTTTGAAACTTTGGGCACTTATTTTTACAAAAAAAATACTTTAGGCACCTAAAGTTCAAAAAATGCATACTTTGGGCACTTATTTTTCATTTAAGCCTCTTAAATTCTACATAATACAACCTAAACCCCTAAACCCTAAACCACAACCTAGACCCCTAAACCCTAAACCACAACCTAGACCCCTAAACCCTAAAATTAAAAGACTTGTGTAAACTTACACAAACTTATGTATTAAAATATTTTCCTTATATGATATATATATCGTGTATTTAAATATTAAATCTTAAACTTTAAACATAACAAATGACATTTAAAGAAATAAGACTGTGTAAGCTTATTTTACAGGTCTATATATAAAAAAATTTCCTTTAATAATAATCTAAAACATTACCATTTTATTACCATGGATTAAAATATATTTTCACCTATATAAACTTTGGTTAAAAAATAAATTGATTAACACCATTTCACTCTGTCGAAAGCTCAATTTGAGAAACAAATGGTTGAATGTTCAAATTAGAATAAATATTTAATAGTTTAATTAATCGTAATAAATTATAAAAAAATGGATGATTATAAAACGTAAAATCTATCTTTAATGGAAGTGTGAACCAAAGCAGTGAGCAGACAAGGCAAAGTACAAGAGACAAACACAAAAGGGTTGTGCTTATATATATTACAAGAGACAAAGGTATCAGTTTGGTAACAGGTAAACATCGATACTTAATAAATATTTTCTTTACATCCTCTATTTAAAAATTATATTCAATAATTCATGTACTTTACTGTGTCTGTATTATTTTGTCTATTACTTTAATAATAGGTTAGTTCAGGGACGGATCCAGAATTTCATGTAAGGGGTGCAAACTATCAAGAAACTATATTAGAAATATAAGTGTGCAAAATTACAAGACTTTAGGGGGTGCAAAATTAGATTATCAATAGAAAATACAAAGGAAATATATAAAATATAAAAAAAAAACTTAAAATTTTTAGGTCCGTCCCTGGGTTAGTTTTTATAGAAGTTTCATGTTTTTGTTTTTGTTAAGTTATATACGTTTAATATGTATGCATATTTATGCATGAATAATTTTAATATGAACATATAATCATTGGCTTTAAATAATTTTAATATGTATGCATATTTATAATTTTTTAGTGTGATCCTTTATTAATATCATAACATATTTTTTATAGATAATGTCATTTCCAAATTGATTGTAAAATTCTCTTTCCTATACTTATATATGCAAACACTCTTGAATACCAACCAAAATTTGTCAATGGTTGGTTTAAATAAGCAAAAGTTATGCATTAAAAATATTATTCGATGCATTACGATATATTTTTTAATAGCTTTAAAGGGATTATAATGTACTATTTGTTCATATTTTTTAGCCATTTGACAACACAAACCTTGTAGACAAAGCTAATTGAACATGTGTCTCCTATGATGAACATCCTCTTTTTTACCGGAACCACTTGTTGAATTCGTATTACGTTATATAATTTTATGTACCATTAGTGAAATAGATGATAACACATCATCAAGAATGAAAATAAAAGATTTTAGTTATAAAATTTTATGATAACATGTCATCACTTGATTCGCTAAGAGTGCATAGAATTATACACATTAGTACATCAAATATTAATCTTTAAAAAACCAAGTGCATTTGATTCAAAATTTAATTTAATTAAATAATAATTTTTGAGTGCATTGGTAATATGTACATTACATTCTTAAAGATACGAGGGATTCTTCCCCCTAGATTCTCTCCTTCTCCTTCCTCTAGGTAAAATTAAAATTAGAATATTTCAAAAAAAGATACGAGGGATCAAAGAACTTAGATTCAAATCTTGAAGACAATATTATTAGGATAAATAACCACTAAACATAAAAATAAATTATAAAATAGATATAAAAGATACCCAAAAATTAATTTAACAACCCATGCAAGTACATAAATATCATTTAATAACTCATAATTAAGTAAAAGTTTCATAAAAAAAATATTTGTGCAAACTGAATAAAGCATGACCTACATAGTTGTGGGCCATTGTAATGCAGAAATATGTGACAGAAGGGCCGGGCCTCCTGTTTGATTATTATAATGTCCTATTTTAATTGTTTTTTAGTATGTTCTTTTCAACTACCATATGTTGCAATCTCACCCTTGAACTCTCTTTATAAGCTGCCTATCTCCTCCAATTCCAAAATCCCCCACACCATTACCAGAAATTAGTGCTGAAAGAAGAACAAAGGAAGCTAGGGTTCTTCATGTCTAGCCAAGGATCAAGAGCTTCGAACAAAATCACAGACGACGAGCTCAATGCTCTCATCTTAAAACTTCAAACATTGCTCCCTCAGCTCAATCATGATCGCCATGGCAGGGTAGACCATTTTTCTTGTCTCTCCCTCTCTTTTCTTGTTTTATTTCATCCATGCTCAGTGTTCATCCGATAATTAAATAACATTACGTATCGGGGTGATTTTGTGTATTGATGGATATCTGTGTTATTCTCCTGGTTGTATGTACTATTTTCCTCCACTTAGGAGTAGAGATGTTTTTAATGAGACATACAACTAAAGTATTTTTCATTAATAAAATTATATTTTACCGAGCAAAAAAAACGATCGTTATTTTACGTATTTGAGGATATTTGAGGACAAGCTGTATGATTTGATGTTAATAATCAGAACGATTTTTCAATGCTGATTAACCCTAATTTTTGTATGATTATTTATGTGCGTAGGTATCATCCTCAACAACGAAGGTTTTGAAGGAAACATGTAGTTATATCAGAAGGTTGCAGAAAGAAGTAGATGACTTGAGCGAGAGGCTAGCTCAATGTCTAGATTCTATGGATATAAGTAGCTCTGATGTTGAAATTCTTACAAATCTGCTTCAGCAGTAAAGGCTTGTCCTCTTTTCTTTCTCAATTTGTCTGAAGTTACCATTACAGACAAATATATGTGTTTTTTTATTGCGTAAACTGTCATGTTTCATTGTTGCTTGGTTTATATATCTGAGTTTGATTGGAGAGTATAAATTATGCATATTAAATATGAAAGTATTTTCCAACTTTCATTGTATCTGTCTAATCTCATCTCATTCTTGTTTGTTTGTTTTGTTAAAAAAATTTAGTGTGTTGGACCCATGATTATTTTTTTATATAACCATCGGTATTCGATCCACCAATCAACTAATCTAGATAGGGTCCTGCAGAAAATTATTATAATTAATAACAATTTTCCGAGTCTAATGTTTTCTATTTACAATGTCAATATTCAAATTTTGGTCTTACTTAAGAGATCTAATATCTTAGTGGACCAAATACCGATGGACATATTAAAATCATAATGAGTAATTGCATAATATTGAAAACTTATGTCTATAATCTTTTGGAGATGGACATATTAAAAGTTGAAGTTTCTTATATTCGAACTTTAATAATATAAATCAAATATAAAATCAATATTTTATTCAAAAAAGTAAAAAAAAAATTTAAAATAACCATTCATATCGTAATTATTTGTTTTTAATATTCATATTTCTTAATATTTAAAATAATTTAAAAATATTATTATATAGAATAAACTAATATCATAATATTATATTTTGATTACAATGGTATTCCATCACTCTAAGGTGCTATTGTCATTAGAATATCTCTATTTATTTTTTTAATAGTATTTGATTGAAAAGATCAAGTTTATATATTTTATTTATATTATTGAATATGAATTTTAGTTGATATCTAAAAGTAACAATGTAAACAATAATCAATCTATAATATTACATGGTATTAAATACTTTTTCATACATAAAAATATTCATGATAATCAATTTAATTTTTTTCTAAAGAGTTTTTTTAAGAACTAGTTTTAAAGAAATTAATTATTCAAGTTTAATCATATATGAATTTCTCTGTAAAATAATAATAATTATTATTATTATAAATCATCTAAAAATTAAAATTATTTGTTTAAATGTCAAATTAGTGATATAATGAAATTTTTTAATAAATTATAATCATATAAGAATTTCTTTCTATAATTATTGTCACCATCTAAAGAATTGTTTTTTTAAATGACACTTTTAGATGTCAAATTAGTAATATAATGAAAAATAAATTATATTCATGTTGATTTAAAAGTATTTTCAAAGTTGTATTTTTATATATTTTATTTTAAAATATCATATCTGAAAATTTATAATTAGTTTGAGAAATAACCAGCATTTGTATAAATAGTGTGTGACCTTAAATTAAGATAAATTTGGACTAAGAATCCACTTTTAGGTCATCAGCTTTGCGATTGAGTCAAAACTTCATTCCTCGTTATGTTTTGTTTGTTTGTTTTTAGGGAATGGTAATTTTCTTTTTGATAAAGATAAAATACTTTTTTGTTCGTTCTAAACATTATAAATATAGATTTATATCCAATATACTGGCGGTAAAAACTTTTAGTTTCCACAAGTGCCTTAATTTTAGGGTTTAGGGACTCAGTTTAGGGTGTAGGATTTAAGGGTTTAGTTTTTATTACATAATGGTCACTGGGCCGTTAGTTGTTGCTAACGGGGAGATGTGGCAGTTATAAAAATTTATATAATAACATATTTAATCCCCAATATTTACACATTCAATTAATTTAGACATCAATAATGAGGGTTAAATTAAAAATAAATTGATTAAATGTGTCAATATGGAAGACTAAATGTTATATTATTCAAGTTTCTACAAAAATTACATAATGGTCATTAAACTTTAATTTTTATTACAAAATGTCACTGGGTCATTAACTGTCATTAACAAGGAGACGTGGCAGTTATAGAAATTTGTATAATAACATATTTAATCCTCAATAGTTACACATTCAATCAATTTAGACATCAATAATGAGGGGTAAATTAAGAATAAATTGATTAAATGTGTCAATATGGAGGATTAAATGTTATATTATTCAAGTTTCTGTAAATATCACGTCACCCAATTAACGACAATTAACGGCTTAGTGACCATTTTGTAACAAAAACTAAAGTTTAATTCTCAGTATGTAATATTTAAAAGTTTGATAGTCATTTTCATTTTATATTTTTAGAGATAGTTTAGTGACCATTTGTATACTTTACCAAAAAAATATTACTGCTATTCGATTGTGTTTGTATCGTGCCATAGTTTATTTTACATTTTTGTATAGTATTTCATAATAATTGAATTATTTAAGAATTGAATTATTACACCTACCTTATAAATCATATGAATATGATTAATACAAATATTATGACATTTGAAAACGTTGTGAAACCTTATTCTAATCATTTTACGAGATCTGGGTTGGTCCAGTGAAAAAGAGGATGATGTTTATCCTAAAACACTTAGGTTCAAATCATTTTGTCTGTAAAAATATATGCATTTTCAAAAAAATTAAAAATATATATAAATAAATATTGCATTATAATAACTTTAAAACTATTTTAAAAAAACTCTGTGAAACTTTATTCTAATCATCCTTAATTATATCCCAAAACAGCAACAATATTAAAAAAAACTATTGTAAGAACAAACAAAGGATGGCAACGAAGGAGAAATTTAAGAAGCAGCCAAAAGCTTCACAAACCAATAGATTATTCAACCACCACCATCACCAACAACAGACAATGCATGAATTTACAAAATCTGCTGTTGCTTAATTCCATTGGTTCATGCTTCTGTTCTTAAAATTTGAGATTTCAAATTCTTGCATCTTTTATACCGAAAACAAAAGTCAAATTCTTGTTCTACCTCTTATTCGATAGGATTTTCTTTTCTGAACATATGGAGTGATTTCGCGATAATATATATTATTTTTTTAATTTTTTAATAACATGTACAACTTTCAGACAAACTGTTTAAGCTCAAATTTTTTAAAGATAACAGTACCCCTTTTGATATGAGCAGACATTATTTTTTTAAGAGACATGGTTGTTGGTGACAGGACTTTTTGGACAAAGAGGCCAATTTGGGTACAACATATCTATAATGAAAAAAAAATAAGCCTTTTTTTAATTGCAACAAAACAATTTAGGATGCAAACATAAAGCTAAGTTGTGAGTTTGACAAATGTAGCAAAATTTTGTAATAAATCCACAACAAAAATAGATGTAAAGTGGGTTAGGGGGGATTCATCCACTTAGATTTTGTAATCAATGTCATTAACAATGCTAAACCCAATCCTCTGTCTGTCACATTGCAAGCCAAGGATAGCAAAGCATCTGAAAACACTAATCCAAGAGCTAAAATTGCCTTTTTGAATCAATACAACCAAATAAATATATATCTCTAGTGATAGTTTTAGAGCTACAAATGTTTCTATCTACAAGCAACACAAACTTCATCATTCAAGAGCAAACATATCTACCATTCAATGACTGGCAAAAGAGAGTTACAACAATGTAATCATGGAATACATAACACAATATGTAAGCCATTGTCGGTCAACGGCACGAGACTCGGATTCGATCGCCCTAACTGAGGCCTAATGTTTTAAGAATTCAACAACATTGAGCTTAAACCAATTCAAGTTAATACAGCTAAATTACTCTTAAGAAAACTTAAATGAAACCAAACTCACAGAGGATACTAAAGGCTAAGGACTGGCCTTAAAGCGGAAATGAGACACACGCACGCGAGGGATAAGAAAGCATTTGCATTCGACCATATCCTCGCCCGTAGGCTAATGCTATGCCTAGTACAAGAGGCTTCGTCATCGTGTGTTCGATATTAATGTTCTTTGGCTATGTATCAAACGGGCTCCAATGCTTGAGTACTTCTTAAGATACGAGAATCGCATACAATAGCGAAGAAGAATTCATAAATCGGATTCCATTCCCTTGGTATTCTTCCACAAAATGAGCTTGAAAGTTTCCCAGAGCAATACTTTTCTACAGATTCAACAGTTCAACATCAAAGAAGTTGGATATTGAAGAACACACCACAATGTACTTAAATTAATAGTCCTTTAAAGAACAGGGATTGCCTCACTTCTCAAAAGCTAAAAAGGCCATTCACAAAGTAGAAAACGTAAGAACATGGATCGTAAAATGAACATAATTATAATTTGAGGATGCGTGTGATGTTAAAATAATGTGTATCCATCGTTTGAGGATGCATTTTTGTATAAAATGTGTCCTTCCAAAATGCAAATGTGATGATGGTCTACTAAGGGGTGCATGGCTGCATGATGTGCCCCCCTCACAACCCTCCTAATTGTCACATCTTGAAATGTAAAAATAGTGTAAATGTAGCCTTTCCCCTGCAGAACCATCCCAACTACAACTGTGTAAAGGTTCAAAGATTAAATTTCTTGTTATACCAATATTATTAACTATCATATCAGTTTTTCGTCTAAAAATTAATGGACTCAAATGATAAATTTGTATCATTTCGAATTCGATGACCCAACTAAAATACATTCTATAATCGATGGACTATTTATATACTTTAATAACAATAATAGGAAGAAGAAGTAATTATGTAATAAATTTAAATATATATATATATATAAAATTATAATTTGCCCTCTGATTTTTTAAAAATATATTTTACTCCCTTTAAATTAGTATTATGGTTCCATCCCTAACTATACATTTTTTGAACAATTTTTACTTAGGGGGAGATAAGGAAAATTTTGCTCTTAATTGGTCTTGAATCTACAACCTAAGAGAAAGAAAGAATACCAACTGAGAGCTTTAATTACACGCTCTAGAAATTGTTGACCCTTAACTGTACATTTCTAGGATGTATAATTTTGTTCTCAGATATTAAGCCAAAGAGTAGAGAGTAATGGTTTCATTAACCTCTGTACAAAGTAGGTGGATTGATTATTAAAGCATTAGCCTTATTAACTTCGGATTTGTGTTTGCTGAGCTTTATGGCTTATGCATTAATACGAATAGAAATTTCTATCTTTTTTTGGTGCCTCATGTATGCTTTCACACTAAAAAATTAGATTTAGAGTTTAGAATTAAGGTTTAAGGTTAGGATTTAGAGTTAGGTTTTAGGGAATTAGGGGTATGATATATTTATTAGGGTTTATGGTTTAGGATTTAAAATTTATGGTTAAGACCTAAAATTTAATTTTTTAGTATTGAAGCATAATAAGAAGAATCGAAAAAGAGTAAACGATTTTTATTCAATTAATAATGTATCCCGACAAAGCTAATAACGCATCCACAAATATTGATTTTAATTTTAATTTAAATTATTTAAATATGTTGATTTTAATTCTCATTTATACCTTATATGGGAAAATATCTCATGTACTAACGGTAGAAACGAAAATTTTCCGCAAGCGCCTTAGTTTTAGAGTTTAGGGACTCGATTTAGGGTTTAGGAGTTTAGGTGTATGAGTTTAGAATTTAGGGCTTATTGTTAGAATTTAGAGTTTAGAGGTTAGGGTTTAGGTTTAGGGTAATATAATTAGGTATTTAGGCTTGTGCATGGAATAATTACCCTATATATTATATTAGTTAATTCTAATTATAATCATATGAATATATTACTTATAAAAGTAATTATCGGAACCTAACGAGTGATCCCAGTGGAAAAGAGAATAATATTTATCTTAGAAAAATCGGGTTCTATCATCTTTACTTTATCAAAGGGTTAAGAAAAAGTATAAACAATAGTACCAAAACGCAAAAAAATAATAGATAAAAAGAAAATAAATACAAGATTTAAATCACTTGAATAAATGGTGAGTCAAACTTTTCCTTTTATTACTTTTTTTATTAAAAAACCGTTATGTCTGAATTTTATGATAAATGTGCATATATTGTATTATATCGAGAGTTATTTCCATCAAACTGTAACTCTTATTTTAAATTGGTATTTAAAATTTTAAACATTATAATTTTATTTTTAAATTATGTATCTTATTTTAAATTGGTCTTCAAACTTTTAGATATTATAATTTCATCTTCAAATTATAATTCTCATTTTAAATTGATCATTGACCTTTCAAAAATTCCAATTTTATTTCCAAACTATTGTCCTCGTTCTAATTACTCTCCAAACTTTTAAACATTCCATTTTTTTATTCCATAAGTTGGTAGTTATATGCTAATCATATTTTTGTTAATAAAATTATTATAAAAATCTTTAACTTCAATGTAAACGTTGATGTGTATTTTCTTATAATATGGCATGATATTTAACTTTGAAACATAAAAAAAAAATATTAAAAAATTGAGATAACAAAAAAAAATTATTCAATTTTATTCTAAATAGTGATTTTGGAGGACTGATACAATATTAATTATCTTTTATGTAGCATCATAATACACATCATTGTTTATATGATAATAATAATTTTTAAAGGTTTTATTAATAAGGAACGTGATTAGCATATATTGATACTTCTGGAATAAAATTAAAAAATTCAGAAGTTTTGACACCAATTTAAAATAAGTGTCATAGTTTAGAGATTAAATAAAAATATTTAAAAGTTTAATGGCTAATTTAAAAAAAAACAATAATTATTTAGAGATAAAATTAAAATATTTAAAAATTTAAAAATTAATTTAAAATGTAAGACATAATTTGGAGGCAAATGGTGCAATTGACTTTTCAAATTAATAAAAAATCAAATATAAATACAATAACCATGTTTGAAGAATTAATGCATCAGAGAGTACTATCGGAGTATTACCCAACCCAATCATTCAATGGGTTGCCCGCCTAGAAGGGAATGGCCCCCACGACTAAAAAGAATCAACGCGCCAGATTAAAGTAACGTAATTTTGGTTTTACGGTTGTAGAACTAATTTTAGATCATTGTGATTTTATAGAATTAATTTTGTATAAAATTAATTTTAAATTAATTTGATTTATGTTTAGATTTTTTTTAAAATTACGATTGTATAAAAATATAGTGTTAAAATCACAATCAATCGCAAAAACAACATCTATCTTACTTTTTTTAAAATCACGATTAGTGTCTATAATTGATTTGAAATTTTTGTTTTCAAACATGTAAGTATGACGAAGGCATACTTTCATCTTGAATTGAGATTTTGGCCTCCCACCGCATATCCAAACACACACTAAAGTTTTTTTTATAAAATCAATTAATATATTTTTGGGAAAAAGAACTATGGAGGTCAGGTGACATAGTAAGAATCTTTCTTATTATATTCAGTGGTCGATGATTCGATATTTGTCCTGGTTATGAAGCAATTTTAAAATTTATGGCCAATGTCTAATTTCAACATGATCCAATAAAACACGAAAAATTAATTATTAGATTTGCTCCGATGAATACCTTGTAAAACAAAAAACAATTAATATACTATTTATAACAATAATATCATATTAAACTATAATAAATAACTTACTCAATAAAAATACGTAATAATTTCTTAGCCTTTTTCTCAACGATTTTTCAATTTTATAATATATTATGTGATTAGTACCATTAAGTTAAGGCACATTGCACTTTTAAGGAGAAGGCGAGAGTTCAAATTTTAGAGACGAAATTGTTGGAAGAAATAGCCTCGTACTCTGAACATGAATTGTAAGACGGACATGCATATTACCAAAAAAATTAATATTTTTATATGAATTTTAGTAGAAAAGCCGATGATGTTTGTCCTAGAAGAGCCGGGTTCAATCGTTTTGTCTGTAAGTGTGTGCATTGTCAAAGGGTTACTAATATTTATGAACATATACTACATTGTAATCACCTGTAGACTATTAAAAGAATAAATATATAAAGTTATTATTATAATATGAATAGATCTAAATGAATTTGAGTTGTATACTTACTTAAAAATACATATGCGTTTAAATAAATTTTATAATTTATATTTTAAATTGAATCGAACTTATATAAATATGTTTCTCAAAAATATTATATATAGGTCTAACTCACTCTCGATTGAGCCAGCCTACGAAGTATGAACACCTCTAATATGAACAAAATTTTATTTAATTTAAAATTTTAAAAATTCAAATTATTCTAATTTCTGAATCTATTCAGATATATAATTTACATTAAATAATTTAGATCAAAATTGATTGATATAATTCGAGTTATTTGAGTAACTCGAATATAGTAATTAACCATAGTTCAACCATCTCTCTTAAGTAAGGAATTTTGATGTGTCATATTAATCGTCCAAGTAATATACAGCTTAGAAATTTCTTTAAAAAATCATTCGACCGAACGGCAAGCTTTATTATTTTTTTCCTCTTTTCACTCTCTATTATTGCTGCTTAGGCTTTGTGCCCTTTTTACCACACGAAAGAAAGGGAGATAAAAAGAAGCAAACGAAGGCATTTTTATTTCTTGCCTTCAAAAAATAAAATCGTAAAATCAAAAGATGAAATAAAATTAGAAAATTAATTGTAATAAAAACCGATATAAAACAGTGTCTTCTCCTCCTTCATCAAACCCTAATTTTAATCACACCTACAAAAATTCTTCCCTGTTTTGGAATATTAAAAAATACTTAAAAACCTTTTTTTCAAGGAGCAATTAAACCTCACGTGTGTTACATATATATCAAATTACACAGCTAATCAAAAGAAGCAAAGGGATGATGATGGTTTAGTTCTATGAGTGATGACTAGTTGTATCATGTCGATCATCGGCGCCATCAACTCCGCCGTGGTGCGAATGTGACTTGCCAGCTTCTGATTCCAATATGCCGGAGCCCAACACTTGCCGATAAGGATTCAATCCGGCTAACATATTCAAATGCCCTTCACTTGTGCCACTTCCACCACCATTTGCGCCGCCGCCTGAACCCAATTGTTGACCCAGCGCCGGCGGCAATAACGCCATTGGCGTTGGAAAATTCATGAAATGATGCAAACCACTAGACATAGTGCCCCTATACGAAGCATTGTTATTAACATTTGGAAACGGCCATATAGGGTCACCGCTCATAACTTGGTTATTAGGATTAGTAGCCATCCAAAAATTCGCCGGAATCTGGCCGTGACTTGCCACCGGGATCGCCCCGGTGCTCGCCTGCAACAAGTAAGTTCCCAGTTGATGTTGGGGAGATAAATCTTGGTTGGGTCTTCTTCTCCTTCCTAGAAAACCTTCAGTTTCTGATATGTTTTCCAGTGAAGTACCATAATTTTCAGGCAATTCTTGCTTGGTTTGGAACATGAAGTTCAAGTTACTACAACTGCTGGTAGTACTAGATTGGAAGTTGAGGAATGTCGGGTTCATTTCCAGTCCGATTCCGGGGAACAAACTCCGACAATGTTGCATCGAGAAGCCGGAGTTGAAACCCGAGGATCGAAACTGAGAAGGAACCGACATACTCGAACCCGAGCTACGGAGGGAGATATTGAGAGAAGTGAAATTGGCCGGGATAGTGCCGGTTCCCGTGGCGGCGACCACTGCCGGTTCAGCTTGTTGGAGTAGCCACTCGATCGTCTCGCCATCGGTTTTGTGACCTAGTTCACGGGTTAGTTGGAAAACCCTAGCGGCACAAAGAGCCGGCATTCGGATCCTACGACCACGTCCCTCGACCTTGGTGTGTCGGTCCTTGGTCGAAGTCCGTTTGGGGGGTGGTTTCTTGGATGGTTCCGGGGAGATTTGGAGGGTCGAAATGGAACCGCTTGCGTCAGGTTGATCGGCAGAGGAAGACGACGGGGCCATGGAAGGGAAACTAAGGGAGGAAGTGGATGAACAAGGCTGGTTATTGTCTTCTTCCTTCTTCTCCAACAATTGGAATGGGAAAATAGGGCGGTGGTGCTGTAGGTGGTAAAGCTGGTGATTATGGCGGTGGTGGAGTTGATTACCATCATTACCTCCTTCCATGATAGCAATACCATGAAAGTAGTATAATAGAGGTGTTTTCTCTAATGCCCTCCTTTTTCTTTATGAAACACTACTTTGTGACGACGATGACAGATAGATTAACGAGGGAGGGAGGGAGAGAGAAGAGTCTTTAATGATTTATGTTAAAGAAAGGTAAAAACATTAATTCTACATTAAAAAAAGAAAAATATAAAAACGATATCTTATACATCATTAATCATTTCAAACATGAAATATGCCAATGATATGTTTCAAGGGTGAGAATTGATCCAAATATTTAGTAATAGAATTGATGTGTTCCAAGGGTGGGTATTTTGGTGTATAAAAATGAATAATACGGGAAGGGTGTGGGGTTGGAGTGACAGAGCCGTTGGTTCAAATTCCACGTGAGGGTGCCCTTTGTTGTATCATTCAATCCATAAAGACAGTGGTGACCGAAGTAGGACCCCATCCCACGTCAAAAACAAGAAAGGGGACCCTAATCTCATTCAACGAATCATTTCTTTGGCCCTCCTTTTGCTGATTAAAAGCAATCACTTTTGATGAACACTTTGTTTGCAAACTTCATACAGTTTGTAGAAACCCCACTGTTAACTAGATTTCTGCCAAAGTAAATTGGTAACATTTTTTTGTTGTCCTTCTTGTTCTCAAAGGTTTTGCCCTAATTAATTCGGATTAATTTACGTTTCACATATGTATTTGGTGGATGAGTATTTCAGTAGAAAATTTTTACTTACACAAATTTTCGAACTTGAGACATATTTAAACGATATCAAACTACATACCACTCAAACCAACCCGTTGATAAAATAAATTGGTAAATTGATTAACCTGGAAACAGAGAGAAATGAAGGTAGTCTATAGGTTTTCTGGTGCCAAATCTAGCTAATCATTTCAATTAGTTGGATCTGAAGGCTCTCATAAATGTGACTCGCTTTCATTTTGGATTGCCATTCATGTGGATGATTCAAATAAATATATGCAAATCTAAACGGTATACTTATTAGTTTTAGGATGCGTTTAGTTCACGGAATATAAGATTATTTATGAGAATAAGATTCCTGAAATGTAATATATTACTGAGAGTGTTACATTACCTTGTTTGGTTTATTTGGTAGGAATGTAAAATTGTTGTGTTTGGTTAAAGGTATATAAGGTTATCTGGAAGTAAAATTTACTAAATTGACCATTGTTATATTTTCTTTTTAACATGTTAAACTTCCAATATTAAATTAAAAGCATATGCACAAAAAGTAATAGAATTATTTTTGTTACACTATCTAAAATTTGCAAAAACTATATATTTATCATATTATTAATATAATCATTATATTAACTATTTTTTTAAAAATATAATTTATATTTACATACCCTCATTACTTTTTATTAAAATATTTTTGTGAATTTTTAAATGCTAGACTTTAATATGTTCAAATTTTTAAATTTTTATTAATTGTGACAGATTTGTCAAGTAAATTAAAGTAAATAATAAAATAAAACTAAAAGTTGTATAATACTGAAAAGAATTTATATAATAAGTTTAACCTACTAAAATGTTTTATAAGATGGTAAACATCTTATAAATCAAAGAATAAAATTAAAAACATCAACTATTAACTTATTAATTTTCAAGCAATATGCAATCCCAACATATAACCTATAAACATCATAAATATAATATTAATAAAAATATATTAAATATTAAAATAATATTTAAATATGTGTAACATTATTTAAATGTTAAATTAATATTGAATAAAAATATTTAATTAATTTACACCATACATATTTAATCATCTAATTAAATTCAATAAAGGATCTATGTGAACAATAGGGACAATATAGTCCAAAGGGGTGAGAATTGTCAAATACCTAAAAAAATCCAAGGGAATCACATTCCCACCATTTAATAAAAAAACGCTATTGTTGGGAATACAATATACCCCTTAGAGAAAATGCTCCCCAACCACATGTGGATATGTGATTCCGAAAAAGATCATTCCCTCAGATAATGATCTTTTTCGCGAACCAAACGCCCCATTAAAGCTTAAGCTTTATTTGGTATGAAAAATAGAAATACGAGGTAAAATTTGTTAATCAAATAATTAATATTTTTTATCCTTTCTTTATTTTCACCTTTCATATCAAACAAAGCCTTAGTCTTGAATTGTATTCGATCTCTTTTTCACTTTGGTATTAAACTATATCACTTAGTCTCAATTTGTTTTAAAAAGTTAACAATATTTAAAAAGATGATGATATTTATTTTAGAAAATTCAGGTTCAAGTAACTTTGTCTGTAAGGTGTGTGTACGTTTTCAAACAATTAATAAAAAGTATGAACAAATACTCTCTTATATTCGCCTTAAGACTTCAAAAAATATCAATATCAGTTAATAAATGACATGCGACAGATAATGACATCATACTGAAAAAAGAGTATAGTTAATGAGCTAAATAGTGAATAAAACTTATTTATAATAATGTAACAAATGTAAATACGAACTTTTTGTGAAATTTAAAATTTACTTCATATATTATATTTTTGCGAAATTGAGTATATGTGTTATTTTTTATTTGAAAATATTGATATCTCTCCAACTTTTGCTCAATTCTACTATCAGTTGCTGAATTGATAGCTTAAAAAAATATAGTCTTCTACATCTATATTTTTTTCCCGATTTGACCCTTAAAAGTTGTAAATTTAGATAATTAAAAATTACATTATTTAATTAATGATATTTTATTTATTTTTAAATATTAAGATTTAAATTGATAAAATAAAATTATAAACGCGTGATTCTAAAAAGTTATCAAATGTCAGGTCATCATTTAACAGAAAAATTAAACAAAAGTTAAGGGAGAAATCAATATTTTAAAATTAAAAACAGTACAAAGATTCAATTTCAAAAAAATATTGTATTTATACATTATTTTTAATTTTGTCATTTATATTCACTTTTGCGTATTCATTATTGAATTTATATTATTTAGTTCAAATTCTAACACTACTCCTTGTATCATGTATAAATTGTGAATTTAATTTTTATTTACTCTAATTTGGTCAATTTTATTTCTATATTTTTTAAATTTTTGAAATTTTAGTCGTATCTCAAACTGTACATGGGTCGTATTACGAAATTTTAGGGGCTTAAAATGATCAAATTAAAAAACTTGAACTAAATCTATAACTTATACGTAATAAATAGATTAATGGTAAAATTTGACTTAATAGATTGAACAATTATCATTCGGATTAAAACAAAATGGTTCAAAATTTAAAAAGTAACAGGATTAAAAATGATAATATAAGAGCACATGGACTAAATAACAACTTACACGGAATACGAAGACTAATAAAAAATTTAATTTACTTTTTTAAGTCAATACAATAAATCAAAAAATCAAAATTTATATATATTTTTTCGAACAATTTCTACCTATATGAGGAGAACATGAAATTTGCATAATTTATTTATATATGGTTACATGCATTTGCATAATATATTATTAACATAATTAAAAAGAAGAAGAGTAAGTATTATTCATGACATTTTAAATAAAATTACATATATTATTTAAAAATTATCCTTAACATGTGCTTATATTTAAAATATAATATATTTATAATTTAATTTAATAATAATCTAAATAATTTTTATACTTAACTAGACTTATAGAAAATAAGTGCATTTTATAAAAATTAGTGTTTTTTACTCTTAATCTAATATTCTATGTCAGATAATCTGAGAGTTATCTTGATAATGTGACATTTTAAAATTATATCATATGATATAATATCGGTGTGATGCGTCATCAAAATATTGAAATAATAAACATAATTTAATTTAAAGATTAATATGACAAAAGAATCAAAAATCAAGTCGAAAATATGATCAAATTCTAATGTAAACTTGTATTATGGTAGAAGTTGGAGGTGCCAATTTATGGTTGCTGCTGAACCTACAGACAAACAATCAGAAGGAAAGATGAGGCCTCACGAATATTTTGGGTCGGGTGGCCGAAAACCCGCCCTGCCCGTTGCCATCCCTAGTCACAATTTAAAAAGATAATTTGACCTTGCAATCGCTTGCAATGGTAATATTGATTGAACTATTATACTTTTATCATGTTCATATATAATTTATATGTAGCGTGGTACTATTTGTCTTATATATTATGTTAATAAATAATTTAAAAATATATTAATTTATTGTAAAATAATGGTTGGTGACACATACTGCCACGTCAATAAAATATTACCACGTTAACAATAAAGTACATTACAAACAAGCACATTAGTGTTCTAAAATTTTTAATGATTTATGTGATGTTTGATAAATTAAAAATAAATAAATATTAAAAGATTTAAGCGTTGAATTAAAATTTTAAATATGTTTGATATTTTACTGCAAATTAAATATCGAGTATAATTAGATTGTTTGATAAAGTTAAAAGATAATATAATTAAAAATAAAAATAAAATAAAAAATATTAAACATTGAGTGATGAGTAGAACCTTATCTACTTAACGATTTTAACATGTTTATTTTACTATATTTAATATCATGATATTATTTTAAGGGTTTTATTTTGATACACAGCCCGTGTAAAAATATTTTTACACAACCCTTCTATAAAATCTAAAATCCTAACTCTAACACCCTAAATTCTAAACCCTAAACTCTAACCCTAAACCTTAAATTCTAAACCCTACAACCTAAACCCCTAAACTTTAAACTAAACCCCTAACCCTTAAATTTAAAAAGTACGTATAAACTTTAATTTACACGAACTGTGTATCAAACTTTTTCTCTTATTTTAATTATTTCAAAGAATTGCGTTGAAAACTCCAAGAGTGGTAGTTACAACCGTTATGACATGACTTTGCATTTGAAATTGAGAAGCAACTCGCAAGTTCAAATATTTTAAATTCCTACACAAATAGCCTGCCAAGTTAATCCGTTTTTTTTTTCTTTCGTAGATAAACAAGCTTAATCCAGCCTAATTGAATAACTTGATTAAATCCGAATCAAACTCCAAACCCTGTATCGAATCTCTTACAACTAACTTGAGCTCAACTTAGTAATGATTTCCATGAACTTCATATTCAGAGGATCGGCCTTTTGAATGGAGGCATTTCACTAGTGAAGGAACGAACAGTGAAGCAATTCTAAGGTAAATCAAGGGCCTGTGTGTAAAAGATTAGTGTTGGAACAAAGCTCACGACACGAAAAAGCAACTCGATCACTCAAATACTCGAATTACCAATGTATATAAAGCAAACTATAGATTATAAGGCAGATCGGTTCATGTCACCACGGGGACCATGCAAAATGATTTAAAATAAATACAAAAGAGATGGAACCGAAAAAGAAAAGAGTCAGACCTATGTTATTGCTGGCAATAATGCCAGTTGCTTATCCAGCAGAGAAAGCTATCTTAAAGATGGTTATCCTCCCCATTATCTTACTTACTAACTTTGCGCAACTCCTTACTTAATCGCAAAGCAAGCACCTACTATTTAACTAATGGCCAGGTGTGACTTCAGTTATCATCCTCACCATCATCATCGTCATCATCTTGGTCGTCGTCGTCGTCGTCATCGGAGTCATCTTTTCCCTGTCAATGGAAACACAAAAGATGACGAACAAATTTGGCCTGTAAGTAAGGTTCAATGGTAATTCTACTGTTTAAAGCTACGTGTTCACTCAAATAACGAGAAAAATACATCAGATACTTTGAAATCACCACAAATTCCGCTACTGCTATTTCAACCTCTTCCGTGAGGATATGATTATTAGAACCAGTTATACCGATGAATACTAGCCGGTGCCCGGGCTAAATCACATGCAAATTTAAAGTCCAAATGCAGGTACAAGTACAACAAAGCAAATTCATGCTGCAAACTCTAGCAAGAATATCTCACACAAATGTCACCATACTTCACAACCACTCCAAGTTAGCATATACTTAGAAGTAAAAGGATTCATCCTTTCCAGCCATTTGACAAACCCTTAAAACCCTAGTATTTGAGGTCTATATTCACATTGTTTGTTATTGGCAATTTATGACTCAATCTATGAATTTTCATTTAAAGTACAAGCAAAACTCTAGTAAGCATGTTCTCCAAACTTATCTACAATGAAAATAGCACAAACTACTCTATTTTTGTTGAAAAATAAACCAAAAATGTTAAAACAAAGACCACAAAACCTACAGCATGCCATTATCCTGAAATGAAAACATCCTAGAACAAATGGTACAGGAAGAGTATGAATCAAGTTTTTGAAATAAAATATAAAAAAAAGGAAAAGATGGTGTACCTCTTCATCACCATCAAAATCTTCTTCATCAGCATCCTGCATCAAGTTACGAAAAAATTAACAAAGTAAGCAAACGATGATCTTAAGTAAATGGTATAAAACAAAACCAGGGGAAGAAGCCTAAGGAAAGGAAGTTACATTGTTGAAATATGTGAGGGGATTGGGCCATAAATCCTCCTTGATGATCTCAGCAACCTGTAGTGTTTATCAACTGAAAGCTTAGGCCAGCTCTTTAACCAAATGAGAAAAAAGAGGAAAAACTACAAGCGTGTAGAGTTTACCTCATCATGAATTTCATCCATGTCATCTTTCTGCTGAGCATCAGTAAACCAGGTAAAGAAGCTGCATTCATGTGTAATAATTTTATTATAATATAGAGATGATTAGCACTGTGACTAAGTGAAAGAGGCAAAATCAAATACAAGACAGTGGCATAAGTGGCCCAAACTTTAAAGAACAACAAATTACTAGCATGTTAGATGTTATAATGCAACTTATAAGAAACTAAAAAGAAAGTAAAAATAAATACTATTTATAATCACAATACACAATAATATGTAATGCATGTGAAATCTTAATTTGTCTGCACTAAAAAAAGGAAACACAGTCTGCCAAGGTTTGGCTCTATATAACAAAAGGAAGACGATGCTGAAAAAACTAAGATTCTTATAAGATGCTAGGCTGAAGTTCAATAAAATTATTGAGAAGATAAAATGAAGTGACTACATTTCACAACAGAGAAAGTAATCTCAGGTTTTATGTGACTGAAGTCCTGAGATTGGGAAAATTTTGATTGACAGATACGATAAACAAACCTTTCTTCAGCAAACTGCCGCTTGTTTCCTTTCTTCTCATGGTCAACTCCATTTGGCAAGCCCTTGACATGTAGAAAACTAATTTAACGTAATAACCAAGGGAAACAAATAACAAGAAGATGAGCAGACATGATAAGAGAAGAAACCCTCACCATGCCTTCTTTCCACTTGATTTTGGTGGCAGTAATCTTGGTTCCTTCATCAAGAAAGGTAAAGGTCTTCGTAAGCTTCGTATCTTCAAAGTATGGATTGGGATCGAAGCTCTGAAAAGATATAATAAAAGAAGGTAAACAAATCGTGATGACTGATAAGACAATGATTAAATGTTTCTTCTACCAGATGTTGAGTGCAATAAAAAGAAATCAAGTGTAACTTCAATTTCCTACAGAATAAGATAAGGAAAATAAATGAACTTACAAATGTAATGGAGTAGCCAGATTTCAGATCTTTAAAATCCTCCACCTCAAGAGAGCTAACATACTTGAATATCTATCAAGCAACAAAAGGTTGAAAATAAGAAGAATGAAAAAATAAGAAAGCGGTTACCTAGAATTACATATCAGGCAAATCCAGAACACTTATTAATAAATAAATAAATAAATTTTGCAACATAATATAAGTGCAGAAGCAGTTTCAGTTTGGGAAAGAATGAAGTGAGATTAAACCTTCTGATCCTCTTCATTCAAAAGTTCCCCAAGAGCAGGATGACTCAAGAACTGTACATAAAGAACATGTGATCTCAAAACCTTATTCTCAACATGGAGACAGCTTTAAGAAAAAATACATAAATTGACAGGAAAGAATAGAATCGCTTACAGCTGTTAACCAGAAATCAGGAATGGACTTAATCTTCTCATTCCGCTTATCGTATATTGGCTTGCGTATTTCATTGTACTTCTGCTCCACTTCCAAAACTTTCTCACTTGCGTCCTCATTGATCTACAAAATGCAAAAAAAGGAACATCAAAAAATTAAATATAGAAATACCACATATGACCATTTACGACTTAACACATGGAAGAGAATAATCGAGGTAATCAAGCTTCCTACGAAAAATGCACAACATAAAGACATCGTGGGAACAGATACAGAAATTAACAATCCACGTTAGCATCTTCTCCGCAATAAGACATAATACCCAAAAGGGAAGGGACCTCAAAAAACGTGTTTAAGAAAGCAAGTTGACACTTAAACACAAAGAAGGAAACAATTAAGCTCGTCCACAGTAATTCAGAAAGACCCAACATATGAACCACATACAAATTTGATCAGATACAGTAATTAACAATCAAAGAAACAACATTACAAACATTGATCTTACGGACAATTGTAATTACAGCAAATTCAATACTAAGACACTTAAAATCAGCACGAGGAACTCCAAAATTTTCTAGTAGAATTCCTCAAAATTTCTCATAAACCGTAAACAAGCACAAAAAAGGAGCGAAAAACATGAACGGGAACATAACTGAGTGAAATGCGAATAAGAAAAATGGACCTTCTCAAGCTCGTCTTGGATCTCTTGAAGTTTCTCAATGGAAAGAACGAGATCTCCGTCGATTTGTTCAGAGTTCTCTTCTTCTCCCTTCTCTGCTACCTTCATCTTCTTCCCTTTGTCTGCCACCATTGTTTTGTTTCTTTCTGACATCCAAACAATGAAAAATCAAAACCCTAACCTATAAAATTTCCTATTCCTCTCTGTTTTCTCTAAAACCCTAATGTTTTTTTCCCTCTCCTTCGATGCCGACGAGGGAGAACAGTGAGAAAGCGAGGGGACAAAATGCTAGGGTTTTGGGAGCTTATATCTGCTACATTGGGGAATATAACGATGGGTCAATAAGAATCTGACAGCTGGAACTCGATGCTATTATAGTCATTTTAGGGACGAATATTAGGAGTAGTATAGGAAATTAAAGGACAGATTCTCCATACTTTGTCTTTGATGTTTGGATAGAGAACAGAATTTTCTTAACTTCTTCAGGCAAGGGCCCGGCCAGGCCAGGCCAGGTGGCCAAGGTTAAATTAGACTTAGATTAAAAATATTTTTTATTAGGGGAAGGGTGTTTTTTTTGTGTGAAAAGGGTATGATTTTATTGATAAAACTCTAACATGTTAGTATATGCCTCATTAAAAACTTCTCTAACCTAAATGGAGGAAAATAGTACATATATTAACAATCAAACACACAAATTACACAGGAGCAAGCACATCATTATGCAGTAAAGGAACAATTGTCAGTGGGGGATCTATCCAGGACACAACCCCCAGATCAATACTATACACAAGTTTTGCTAACGTATCCGCCTCACAATTACCATCCCGGGAAACATGCTGTACTTTAGCAACCCACAGGCGACGGCGTAAATTCAAGAAGTAGTTCCCCAACATACAAGTATGCAACGTAGATGAATCAATCTGAAGCACCGCAATCGCCTCTAAACAATCCATTTCAAGAATTACCTGACGATAACCAGCTGCCCAGGCACCACATAGTCCCACATAAGCTCCCCAAAGTTCTGTTTCGAGTACCGAGCAAATGCCTACAAACTTACCAAAACCCAATAGCCACCTACCTATATGGTCCCGAATTACTCCACCGCATGTCATGCAACCATTATCCATGCTACTAGCACCATCAGTATTAAGTTTAACCCAGTCCATAGGCGGGGGGCTCTATCGTTGTATTCTAGTCTGAGACCTTGTCGAGGCAGTTGGGGTACTCGAACATTCAGCTAACGCGAGCCGCGCCTTTGCTGCCCATTCACGCGCACGTTCAAATACCGGTTGTCGGCCAGCCACCTCACCATCCTCAAACACCAGGCTATTCCGGTGCAACCATAGGAACCAAACCATTCCCCCAAACATAATCTCCCAGCCAGCAGTATCTTTTGCCAAACTGTTATGTGTCGTCAAGTTGGATTTTATCCAACACTTGATATCACATTCCATGAATTCCTCCAGCCTATCTGGCCGTATGAGCTCTTTCCAAACAAGGAATGTGTGTGGGCACTTACGAAGGACATGATCAACATCTTCAACCCCATAACCACAAAGACTGCAACATGCATCATTAGTAAAATGTCGTTTGAATTTTTCATAATTGGTCATAACTTTGTCGCAGCATACTAACCAGAGGAAGATTTTCATCCATTGTTCTCCTTTGAAACGATGAATGATGAGCCACACATCTTCATCAGGCCCCTCCTCAATTCCTTTACGTTTTTCGTAAGCTGACTTAATCGTGAATTTTCCAGTACTGGTACCAGCCCAAGCTACTGATAACACTGGAAAATCGGTAACGGGCATTTAATCGTCGCTATGTGCAGCAAAACCGATGCCGGTAACAGTTGATCAAAAAGCTCCCATCGCCAATCTCCTTTCCCCGACACCATGCCAACTACCAATACATTTGGAGATTGTAGAAATAAACTCGGCAGAAGATGGTTCTCCAAATGGCCAATCTCACGAATCCAAACATTCTTCCAAAATCGCACACTGGTACCATTCCCAAGCTGATGAGTGATATTGCTTTGTATATCCTCCCAAATCACGCATAATCTTTTCTAAAGCCTCGATCCATTACTGTGGGTCAAAGTACTTAGAACATCTTCTACACATTTATATTTCATACGGAGGAAACGAACCTAAAGAGCATCCTTCTTTGTAAGTGAATAAAATGCCTGCTTCATTAAGAAAGCTTCATTTTGGTGTACGAGATGCCGAAACCCAAGGCATCTTTTATCCACCGGACGACAAACATCAGTCCACCGCACCCTATGAACACCAGAATTTCTGGCCGGTATACCCCAAATAAATTGACGAATCAATTTTTCCAGCTCATTACATGTAGTTACTGGTAAAACCGCCGTTTGCATGGTGTAGTTAGGAATTGCAGCAAGAACCGCCTTTGCAAGAGTAATCCTCCCGGCCAACGATAGAGATTTAGCCTTCCACCCACTAAGTTTCCTCTCCACCAGATTTATCAAATAACTATAGGATGCAGCACTTACTCAACTATGCAATAACGGAACCCCGAGATATTTTCCTAAATCATTCACCTCAGTGAAGCCTAATCCTTGCCTTATCAACATTCGGTGACCATTCGAGATATTTTTAGAAAAATGAATATTGGTCTTCGAGGCATTCACCTTATGCCCAGATGCCCTGCAAAAATTATCAAGGATCGTTCTGAGCAGAACCATTTGATCAATTGAAGCCTGCGCGAAAAAATATTAATTTTTGATCTAGCAATTACTCTAGGAACTCGTTTGAATGGTATGACGAGTTTCATAAAAAATAAAAACTCATAGAACACGTCATTCTGATTTTTTGTATATATTCATTATCAACTCCTATTAAAAAAATAAAAAGTCATGTAACTCATCGTATCACCCAGACGAGTTCATGCAAAGGGTGTTATATCAAGAATCAGGCTCGGCCTTGGGCAATGGCAATAAGGGCTCCCGCCCATGGCTCACCATTCAGGGATACTAAATATTTGTATTTTTTTAATTATATTTATTATTAAAGATTCAATTTTTTTCTAATATTTGTTATTAAGGGTTCATTTTTTGATACTTATTAATAGGGGCTAAGTTTTTTTCAATATTTATTATTTGAGGTCTACTCTTAATATTCATTTTTTTTAATACTTGTTATTAGAGCCCCGATTTTTTTCAATATTTGTTATTATGGACATATTCTTAAACTTCAATTTTTTCAATACTTGTTAGGGTAAAATACACAAATCATCACTCAATTATCTTCTCACTCCTATTTTGGTCACTCGACTTTCAAACTTTTCAATTTATTAACTGAACTTTCGATTTGCTCCTATTTTGGTCACTCGCGATTATTTTATTATTATTTTTGAATTTTTAGCATTTTTTATTATTATTTAATACAAAAATAATTTAAAATATAAAATTAAATATAACTGTTCGTCAGACACCACCGTCGACGGCCGTAGATAGTGGTCATTCAGTCTTAGATTTCACTGGTCACTTCGTCTCGACCCCTTGAGTCAGAATCCGACCTTCATTTTGCCGGAAAGTGCTCCGAAGTCCAAAAAAAGAGATCAAAAGTTAGGAAACCGAAAAGTTTCAAACGAGATTTGTAGGTTTTGGGACTTTTCGGTGAAACAAACACCAGATTCGGATTCAGCGTGTCAAAAAGAGTCCACCGGTGCAATTTGGAATCAAATGGTCGTCGATTCTAATACCCAATGGTGGTCGGCGACGGTCAATGGTGGTGGTGATTTTTTTTCGTATTTTTTAATTTAATAATGATAAAATATGATTTTATTATTTATTTTAAATTATTTTTATATTTATAATATTAAAAAGTTCAAAAATAATAATAAAATATTATAGAGTGACCAAAACAAAAGCAATATGAAAGTTCAATTAGTAAATTGAAAAGTTTTAAAGTTGAGTGACCAAAATAGGAGTGAGAAGATAGTTGAGTGATAACGGAGTATTTGACCCTACTTGTTATTAGGGGCCCAAGTTTTCCAATAATTGTTACTATGGACCTACTCTTAAAATTTAATTCTTTTCATTACTTGCTCTTAGTGACATGGATTTAAATAGCGATATGCAACAACAACAATCGTTATATGATGATAGTGATACCATTTGAAACCGCGATACCTGCAACCGTTATGTCCACAATAGCGAATGTTATTAAAAAAATTTACAACCACGATACTCGTTGTGACCGAAATAACACATGTTATGTCCGCAATCGTAATAAACACAACACGACCAAAAATACGATTGCAACTGCAATTACAATTTAAATTCTTAATTTAGGGCTCAACTTTTAAGTTCGTCCAAGTCACCAAAAGTTTAAGCCGGCCCTATCGAGAATTAATGTTTTTTAGGTTTCAGATCCGAAAATAATATTAAAAAAATGTTTTGAGTAAAATAACATGAAGGATGAGTGTTCTCCTAGATATAATATTAATCAAAATTAAAATAATATTATTTGTTAGTATATCATAAATCCAGTCGACATTAAAAATAATTTAAATATTTAAAAAATTCTAAAAAATAAACTAATTTTAAATCATAACTAAGGTAGTTATATAATATTTAAAAATTGTACGATGTTAGAAAAACAAATAGGTTATGGATTCATGTTTTTTAGTCTTCAATCTTAATCGTTTTAATTTGCAAAAAATAGATATAAATAATTCAATTTAATCCTTATAAAATTGTAAATATATAAGTTAATACAATGGTAATTACATTTTTGGCTTTCACGAAAAAGGTATAATTTGATTTCCACCTTAGAAAAAAAAAATCTAACTTCGGCCATGAATATAGACATAGATTATTTGTTATAAATATTAATTATAATATTATCAAATTTGAAAGAAAAAACAAATCATTTTAGCTATTCAAATCCACGTGGCCTATAATCATTCCTAACCTCAAGATTTTACTAATTTAGTTCGTTCTCGGTTAGGTGTGGAAATTGGGTGGGAAATATTCGAAAATCGTGAAGATTTGAACCAACGGGATGGGAAATAATCGAAATCTTCACCCACAGACCAAAGCTCAAGTGGGGATGGGAACGGCTATTGCTATATTCAAACCATGATGATAACTGAACTGTAACCGTGGAGATCCAAAAAATATCTACAAGAATCCCCGGTATTTAACAAGATTTTTAAAATATATATACTTATTTATCTATATACCCCTAATATATATCTTAATAGAAAAACCTTAATTATATTATTATCACTTTAACTTCATCTCAAACCTACCACACTCAAGGTTCTCAACATGTTTCTACCTTAGTTTTTAGATAAAGTTAAAACCCATGTTTAAATTTTCCCCAACACAATACCCTTTCAATCTTCATCATCTCGTAACTGCTTCCAATTGAAGTATCCAAACTTTATATTTTGAACTGAATTCGTCATTTATTTTAGTCAGTAAAATAACGAATTTGTTTATTTTTTTGGGTAGTAATTTTGTTTAATTTTTTGGACGGGGACTCCCAAAAAACAGCGAGAATCCGCACAGGAGGGTATGAGAACGAAAAAAATCCCCGAAACATTTAATGAGATTCCCCGAAATCGTAACCTCAAGTGTTGGGACAGAGTGGGGAATGCAAAATCGTCCCGCCCCACCCCTATTTTCGGTGATATTAAAAGCATACTATCAAATTTTGGTCTAATAACATTTTGATTCATGTTAAAATATAGTGGCCCATTAAGTATTTAATCAAGTCGGGATGAAACTAAAGAAGGGTGGACTCGTACTCTCAATTTTTTTCTTCAATAACAATTTAGGTCACACTAAATTTAAATATTAGACAAATTAGATCTTATCTCCCAAATTACAAATTTAAATATGCCATAAACTTTTAAAATTTCAAATTCAATAATTTGACATCTCTTAATATCTAATCTTAACTCCGTCTATGATATTAATGTTCCGTATGACATTCAAAACTATTGTTAGCTTTTAAGAGGAAAAACAGCTGGTGGGATCAAATTTTACGGTTCACATAAACCGGTTTATGTCTTTTAAGTTGAAGACATTCATCAAGTATGTCATGGACCTTTGATCTGTTTTGTAATGTTGCGCTTCTCCGACAATACCCTTATGTGTGTGTTTTGTTTTTCTCAGTTTACGCTGATGTTAGAACTTGAGAACATCAGTGGGATGTTTATCAACTCATATGTTCTGTTTTTGGTTTGGCTGAAGCAGTATAGAGTTCGGAATATCGAACCGGATCGATTAAATCGAAAATTGATACATTATTTATTGAAAAATACTTTTATACACAGTTTACACAAGCCTCATTGTAGGGTTTAGGAATTTATGTCAGGGTTTAGGGTTTAGAGGTTTAGGTTGTGGGGTGTAAAATTTGGGATCTATAATTAGAATTTAGAGTTTAGGTTTTAGGGTTTGGGTTTTAGGGTTTTAAGTTATAAATTTAGGTTTTATATTTTTTAGTTTAAATATGAAAGGTTGTGTAAATTTTCTTTACCCAGCTTGCGTATCAAAATATAACTCTTATTTTAGTGTTTTATATAAGAATATGATGATTGGAATGATAAAAAAAGTAGCTTAAAAATAAAAAGGTAATACTATATATATATATATATATATAAATTGATACACAAGTTTGTTAGATTTAGGGTTTAGGGGGTTTAAAATTTATAATTTAGGGTTAGAGTTTGGGTTTTAGGTTTAGTAATTTAGGATTTAGATTTTAAAGAATGGTTGTGTACTGTTTTTTTTTACACAAATTGTATATAAAAAATATAACCCTTAATACATATAAAAAATTTATTTATAGTTGACGTGATTTATTTTAGGGTTATATTTTGATACACAAGTTGTGATAAAAAAATTTACACAACACTTCATATTTAAAAATCTAAAGCCTAAATTTCTAATCCTAGCAACCGAAGTCTTAAACTCTAAACCCTAAATTCTAAACCCTACCACCTAAACCCATAAACCATAAAATTGAAAAACTTGTGTAAACTAAAATTTACACAAGCTTGTGTATCAAAGTATTTTTTCTTTTAACTATTTTGTTTTATGACAAAAAGTAATATTTCCCGTTTATGTTACCCGTTTCAAAGTTACCCGTTTAGGTGCCCTGCCGTTAACTTACTTTTAAAAAAATCCCTATATTTCCCAAAATTCACAAAATAAGCCCATAATCCCTAGACCCCCAAATCTGGCCACTGTCGTCGCCGTTCATCATGCTGCCAGTGACGAAATAAAGCCTATTTCTCTTTTCGCAAGACTTAAACGTCCTTTGTCGGTCGATCGGTCGTCATTTGTTGTCGATCGTTTTCTTTTCCCTTTGTGAGTTTGACTTTATTTCGATGATATGCATGTCGTCCGTCAATTATCGGTGACGAGAGTGTGGGGAAATGATCGTGGAGGTCCGGTGACGGAAGTGGTGGGCACGCCGTCGACGATTGACGGGGACAACGGCTGGAATCGAGATTTGGGGTTTAAGAAATTATGGATTGGGGGACTATTTTGGGTTGTTTGAGTATTTTAGGATATTTTTAAAAATAAAACATGCCACATGTCATGTTTTTAGTGTCTAATGGAATTTTTTAACTGCTGTTAACAACAAGGCACCTAAATGGAAATTTTGAAAACGTTAGGCACCTAATTAAATTGAAAAATATTTTGGACACCTACCTGAAAAATGTATAATTTGAGCACATATTTAACACCTAAACCTTCTTTTTAATGCCATAAATTCATGTATACTGTATGGACAAAATTTCTCAAATTCAAGTATCCAAAATCTAATAAATTAGAGAGATTACTTTTTTTCTTTGTCAAAAAAGAGATTACTTTTTTTTTTGTTTTTGGCAAATTGAGGTATGAAATTTATAATTAAAAACATATTAAATTATTAAATAAGTGGATATGCTTTTTTCTGAAGTCTATAGCTGCACTATTGTAAGTGGTCCAATGACAACTATTCGCATTCCAGCTTCCAACAATTTCGATGTCAATGCTATTATTGAATTACACTGGTCCCATCCCAACATTCCATTGGCACCATTTTGCTTAATATATATTAAAATCTATATAAAAAATGTATTACAATTTTCTCAAATAATTCTGATTTAGTGTGTGTTTGGTAAAATAAAAAAGTGAAAGGACAAATTATTAGTGTTCTATAAGTATTATTTAATAGGAAAAAACTTTGATACACAGGCTGTGTAAACTTTAGTTTACACGTGCATTTTAGTTTAAGGGGTTAGGGTTTTAGTTTATGTTGTATGGTTTAGAATTTAAGGTTAGTGTTTAGAATTTAGTGTATAAGGTTTAAGGTTTACGGTTTAGTTTTTTAGGGTTAGGATTAGAAATTTAAGATTTAAATTTTTGTAGTATAAATACACAAACTCGTGTATCAAAGCTTTACTCTAATCAATATATATCGTGCAAAAATAAATATAATTTCTTATCTTGTTCTTTATCAATCACACCAATAAATTAAAAATATATGTTGATATTTTCCTTCCACCTTTCCAAACACTGCTTAAGATAATGTTGATATTTCAAGAATGGATGGGATGTCCCTCTAATTTCATGTGCATTTATGGTGCAACATCCCCTCTTCATATTCACGTCAATTCACGACATGTAATTGGATTTATATTCGATACACTTATAATAAAATTTATTTATATATTCGAATGATCGTGTATATATGTATATATATTCATACCTATATCTTAAATATATATCAGGATAACCTACTTTAATATCACTCTAATTCTAATTTGTTGTGTTCACAAACCATTATTTTATTGATCATTTTATATGTTTTTTTTAAATAATGTTTTTAATAAATTAAATATATATTTTATGTATTTTTCAATTTCAGTTTGAACTGGACCATGGTCAGAGCCACACCTATAATTGGGGTGTCTATTGACACCTAAATTTTTTAAAAAATTATATTTTATATAATTTATATATAAAAAATTAAAAATATATGTAATTGACACTATTTTATAAATAAAATAATATACATTTATAAATAATTAATTATTTTTAAATATTATTAAAAAATAGCATCGTTTAAATAAATTTCTAGCTTCACCATGAACACTGATTTGGATTGGATTGCTCGACTGAGGACAAATCTACTTGCACGTTAACCATGGAATTTATGGCACCAACCATATATATATATATATATATATATATATATATTATCACGGGACAATTACACTCTTCTTAAATGACATGTCTGATAGAATGTATAGCGCTACTGCTTATATATTCTAAGACCTCAGGGGCGGGGCTACATGGGGGTGGGGCCCTCACCATTCCCTAAGAAATTTTTTTACCTTTGTCCTCGTATATAAATTTTTAAAATTTTGATTTATTTATGAATTTGCCCATACTTTCAAACATTTATGTTTTGCCCCCCTCAACCTCAAATCCTAATTCCGTCCCCGCAAGTTCTTTTTTTTTATGTGGGTTTAATATCTCATCTCTTCTCAAGCGTGATAATATGTATATGTATATGCATGCATGAATGATTGCATGTTTATCGATTTGAAACATGCCACTGTGGCCTTGTGGGCAACATTTTTGGTAGTTTTTGATCATTAAATTTGATAACACCATTGAAACCTCCAGCTTTCCATTGAATCCACAAAATTGTCATGTAGGAGAGGAACTTGATGATGATGATGATGATATGCCACATGTTTCGACCTTGTGGCGACATTTCATCCTATTGTTTGCAAATTCAATATGCACCATACTTGAACAATAATCAAAGTTGGATTATTCATCATTCGAACAATTAAAACTATCGGGTAAGATCTCATGTTTGAGATCTTAAATGACACATATGATGTTAAATCCAATTATCACTTCTAACGATTTAAATAAAACCGTTTAATACCTGTATACGAACTCATTTTATCATAATTGTTTAAAAAACAACACATTATTTATCACTACAGTTGTCGGCTGCCTACACATAAGTAAAAAAAAATGCGTAAAAGGCAAAAATAAAAGGAAAAGGGAAAAAAATAGAACAGCAAAGCAATGTTTGAAAACAACAAGACATTAAGCGAAAAGAAAAGCAGTTGTCAAAATTCGAAGCTTAAGGTGGTAGGAAATGGTTAAATAATTGTAACATATGTAATGGAAGGATATTGCATCGTAAATTATATATTCCATCAAACAACACGACATGGCTAAAGTGGGGAGGTGGGACTTATAGGGTTTTTAGAACATAAAATAAATCCCCACTTTCCCGATGCTTGTGTCATCTTGTTTTTGGATCTTTGAGTTCACAAACATAGGAATAAAATGTCAAATCAAAGTGATGGATATATGATTTTATGTAATTAATTGATTTTTTTTTCATATTTATGTCTCATATTAAAATAATAAGTTTATGATTTAGGGTTAGAGTTTAGGATTTAGGGAATTAGAAGTAGGGTGTATTTTTAGGGTTTAAGGTTTATAATTTAGAATTTAGAGTTAGAGTTTAGATTTTAATTTATTTTAGTGTTGGGCATAGAAAGTAGCATAAAAAAGGGGCAAAGGATTTTTAGAAAAAAAATTAGAGGCATGGAATTATAAAATTTTAAGAACAAAAATTATCTATCACTTTCCGATGTCTCTCTATGTCACAACACTAAAAAATTAAATTTTAAGTTATAACCCTAAATTCTAAATCATAAACTTTAAACCCTAAAATACACAATACCCCAATTCCCTAAACCCTAAATGCTATTTTTTTTTTTGTGTGAAGGCATAAATAGGAGCTGAGAATTTCTATTCAAATTTTAAAGGTACGGAATTAGATACCAATATAAAATATAAAAAATAATTAAATTATATAAGAATTTAAAATTTTTAAGAGATGAGACCGCCACCCAACGCCTCTTCGATCTATCCCCAAATGCAAAGCTCTATGCTTTTTAAGAGTAGGAAGAAGATAAAGCTCTCAGAACATGAATGTCCCCATGGTTGAAAATCAAAAAACAATAATGGAAACTTGGAGTGATGAAAAAAGCTAATTTGATTGGACAAAGTGTGGTCTATTAAACCCTCTTTTTTGGGTCCAATTTGCCTAGGGAAATTCAGATTCTCCTCTCATGTTTCCGTGCTGTTGTGCATTTTTGTGACACGAGAATATATGGACCATTGTTGCTAAACTTTCCAGAGAGACAATCAGTACTTCAAAAGGTAATATCCATGCAAAATATTCTTGATGACAAATTACATATAATTAAAAAAACAGAATTTATGCTCATACACAAGAGGTTTCACTGTATGATGTTCGAACTCTTCATTTTTTTCTCTCTTGTGTATGTAGTCTCGACGACCATGACTGCTTTGTGACTCTTGCACCCCAACATCCCACCCGATCGGCTTTTCTGTGCTTCTTTGGCAGCGTTGGCTGCTCTAGCGACTGTTTTCGATATTTTTTCGTCATAATCCGAAACAAGCGAGCAGTTTGCTGCTCCGGCAGTGATGACGCTCCATTCGGCACTGGACTCGCTAGGTGCATACGGACCATCGACGTATATGTTATTGATCTCAAAGAGATCCGAACTACAATCACTCTCGACATCATCGTCCGCCCCACTACTTCTCGAAATCGATGAAACGATCGGAGCATTCGGGATGGCATCCCAAGTTAACATCGACAGTTTCCTCTCGAGATTCTTGGTCACGTCCCCTTTCTTCGTCGGAGTGGATTCGAACACTTCCAGGGATTTCCGTGGATCATCCAACTGTGTTTCGAGTTTTGGAACCAATTTCCTTCTCACTTCTTTCGCATGAACCCTTCCACGATCAACATTTTGATTGACAAAAACAGATTTCCCATTGGAACAAGAACCACTGCAGCTAAGATTAGAGAAAAAACTCCTCTTCTGCTTGTTTACGGATCGATCCCGCGTGAAACTTCCTAACAAAACACTCTGGCTACTCCAGCTCGCTTCGGAACTTGCACTTGGTGTCCCGGGCCACCGCCGAGGACCCATCTGTCGCAGCCGAACATCGTCGACATCGTTGAGTTTCGTACCGAAGTATTTTTCAGCTCCGAAGACACTGATTTCACCCCCGGGGCTATTGTTTCTTTGTAAGAGAGGTTCTGCAAACTTGTGCACGAAGACCTCTTCGGCAGTGCTGAGGTAAGAAGAAAACGAGACCTCACCAAGGCCGGTGTTTCTCCTCTTCTCACCATCCATTGTTTCGAACATGCAGGTGGAAGAACAACTGCTGGGATTCGGCTTGATTAAGGATTGGTGTTTCAAGTTTCGAGGAGATTTAGGTTTGGGGAAAAAGTAGAAAAGATAGCAGAGGTGATTTTGGAGAAGAAGTGGAGATCAGTTGGGTTCTTAAGAAAAGAAGCAAAAGGTGAAAATCATGGGATCCTACTTGCCGGAGACTTTGAATTGACAATTCATCACCTTTTTCTCTCTACATGTACATGTAGTTTTCACTTTTCATTCTGCAACTATTTCCATGATATCGAACCAGTTCAGATGACTTTTGAAAAATACCATAGTTGTTAGATCACCGTTTTCGACTGTCGTTCACCATAGTTGTTTGATGGTTTCAAGGGTCGATTTTGATACCAAAATGTTTGTATGCCCTACTTCTTTGTAAGTTCACTAGGATTCTACTCAATTCCGTAAAACCAATAAATATATAGATTTACCAGCAAAATAATGAAATTGAATGACAGAGGCACTAAATTTCAGGAAAATGTAAGAAACACAAATATCAAATCACCATCATTTGATTTTTCAGTTCAAAAATTAGATTGTTGGAGGTCATAAGGATTATAATCTCTTCAACATGTTTGATTAATGTTGATCATATTGTGACAACTTGTTTTATTATCTTTTATCCACTTCAAGCACCTAAACTTTGTCTTTGATCAAACTGTCCCAATATGATTAACATTAATCAAACATGTTGAAGAGATGTTATGACCTCAAATAATCTAGTTTTGAACTGAAAAAACAAATGATTAAGCATTGTCAAGCAAGTGATGTATTGGATCGGTTTAATCCAGGCTTCCATTGGTTGAATTGATTTGTAACCGATCCGAATTCACTGACTAAAACAACCGAGACCCTAGAAAACAAGAAACGAGGAAAATTACTAGATGGCTAGCAACTAAATGCTCATTCATGTTTAAAACAAACACCTCACCAACAATAATGTGCACCAGTTCATAATCCCTTAAAGTCAAAATTTAATTGAAACAAAGTAGAGTTGAAAGTAAAGCTTCCGTTATCTCATCTTTTAGCCCTTTGATGTCTGCTTTTCCTTGGCTTTCTGAATCTTCAAAACCTTCTTCACTATCTTCTGTTCTTCAACCAGAAAGGCCCTAATGATCCTATACAAACATAAGAATGTCCATTAATTATTCATCAGAACAAAAGAAAAATTACTTAGGGTGAGAATCGGATATCAAAGTTAATAAATTAATGAAAGCATACCTTTCCCTGACTGCACTGCCGGATAACACACCACCATAGGGACGGTTCACAGTCCTCCTGTTCCTAGGTAGCCTAGACCTCTTGTATTCCGCAGGTCTCAAGTGAGGAATCTGCACAAAAAACAGCATCAAATACATCAGGAAGATTTCTTACCACATGAAATGGTCGGTCAAGTAGCATAACCAGCAGCACATATTAGTATATTACAAGCACTAGTTTAAGATCAACATAGCCAAAATGAAATTAGCACTCTGAAAACAATCAAAACATAAAGTTCGACTTACCCCGGGAAATGAAAAAAAAAAACAAATTTTAATCCCACACTAAACTTCATCTCATCACAAAACACAGCACATTAGTTAAGGCCGATTAGCCCACTACGAAGATAAAATTGAAGCAGTAATGCAGTATATTTTTACAGTATGACAGTACATCAGAGTCAAACAAAATGTTAAGTTCACAAACAATAACTTAAAACAAGATTATTGCATATATGAGAAATAAAACAATCTAAATAACAAAATCAAGCTACAAATTTAGCCAACTGTTTGCAGCACTAAATTTTAGCTTTGCTTAGAAAAAATAACAACTGATTAGCATGGTAGATCATCAGTATTCTTGGTAATATTAGACACAATAAAACAAAACATGGCATAGTTATTAGCATTCTGAGCAATTCCTCAAAAAGATAACAACCCATCAATTCAAAACCTGTTACAAGTCTAAAAACATGATTTTTTATTTTCCTTCCCTACCATTTTCCAGCATCCATACACGTATATTTAAGATGATATAACAAAAGCTAAAAGTTCATAAAAATAACATACCCCTTGGATTCGTTTGAGGCATTTGGGTCCGCTAGCTCTCTTCTTAGTTGTCTGGTAGAAAAGTTTCCCACCTTTCAAAATTCAACCAATGTTAACAACAACAAAAAAAGAACTGAATTCATCGCTATATAAATAAACCATTGAAGGAGTATCAGATTTACCAGGAGTTTTGACGACCCGGTGCTGGTTGGACTTAGTGGCGTAGCTATGGCGCGTCCGGTATGTCAGCCGCTGAACCATTTTTTCCTCGTCGGCTCTGATACCCTAATTAAGTAATATTTGACATGGGAATTTAAGGCTGGTTGAATAATTAAGAAAAAGTCTTTATTATTTTTTACTGAACTTTAATTCGATTGGTGCTATTATTAATATGCATTATTCAAGTCAAGCTATAACTATGAACTAAACATTATTATTGTTAGTTAACAGCTTTGCTTAATTATTAAAACAGCTTTGAATTAATCATGTTTTGAATTATAGAAGTAAAAGAACTAATCAATGTCTTTTATTTCTTACCAAGTCAGCGCTTGTCAAGCTGCCATTGGACAACGTTTTCTACTAAATTATTGTATGTAAACACTTTTTTCATTTTTATATCATGTACGTGGCTCCTCTCATCACCGTGTTTGATGGAATTTTGATTGCTTCGCATTCAAGTTGATTGCGAATTGTTCAACTCAATTAATACTCTTTAGTTTGGTACATCAAACTAAAAAATATATGATAAAATATGTTTAACTGTTCAGGATGAGTTTACCATGCACGACGAACACCACGGAATAACACTAACGATGAACACCGTTGAACACAATTAAATTAATCAATAAAGATTAAAAATATAAAGGACTCAACAAATAATTATAAATTATTTAAAATAAAATATTAATTAAATTATTTTTCATATATATAATATTTTTTATTTTTTATTTAAATAATTAGATCAAATATCAACCTTAGTCAATTTAAAAAATAAAACCCTAAACCTTAATCCTTGAACACAAAACCTTAAACCCTAGATTTAAATATTGGTTTTAGGGTTTAGTGGTTGTGGTTTAGAGTTTAGTGTTTATGGTTTAAGGTGTAGGGTTTAGTGGTTGCTATTTGATCCAATTATTTAAAAAAAATTAAAAATATTATATATATGAAAAAAATATTTAATATTTTATTTTAAATAATTTATAATTATATTTTTAAATAATTTATAATTATATGTTTAGTCTTTGAGATTTTTAATCTTTATTAATTAATTTAATAGTGTTCAGCGGTGTTCATCGGTGCTCGTCGAGCTTTGTAGAATTTTCCTAACTGCTCAATATCCTTTTATTTATAAGTGAAAAGGGGCCCGAATAATATAAATAGTATATAGGTGTGGATGTTGGTGGGAGCTAGAGGTGGGGTGTTCAAAAATACCCAACCCGATTACCTAATTACCTGAACATAAATAATCGGGTATTTACCCGGATATTTTTTTTACCCGGGTCGAATACCCAGCTAGCCATTTTCTGGGTCGGGCCCGTGTTACAAAATTAAAATTTTTTGGGTACCCGATTACAACAGGGTACCCGAATATATTTGAAGTTAATATTTTTTTAATTCAATATACATATTTTTATATTAAACTAATAAAAAATCTTAAATTTTTTATATATTATATTTAATAAATACATATTTCTAGATTAAACTAATAAATACATATTTTTATATTTTTTATTAAACTAATAAAATATTTTTATTATTTAAAAACTATATATTTTTATATTCGGGTACCCAAATACCCAAATTTCTGAGTACCCGTAACTTTCGGGTACCTGCAAAACCCGAGTCAGGACACATACCGCATTTTGAACTACCCGAAGATCCAGGTACCTGGATTTTAACACCCCTAGCTAGAGGGGCTCTATTCTCCCCTCCAAATTGTTTTTGGACAATTTACATTTAGCCCTTTAGTTTTTATTTTTTTTAATTTGACTGCTTCTAAAATTTTTAAGAATTTAATTATGACCTTTTAATTTTTTAAAAATTTCTCATTATGTTTTAATTTTTTAATTTTAGTTATGCAATCAAAATTTTAAAATAAATCTTTCAAAAATTTTAAGTAAACTTTTCCGACTTTTTTGTCAAGATCCGCCATTGATAATATATCAACTTATATGTACAAATATAAATACAAAATAAATAGTTAAATACATTAAAATTTTAATTACAAATATAATATTTTATTTTTGAATGGATCACGTTTAACATGAAACTTTCTATCTCGAAGGTTTGACTTTTGTAATGCAAAAGCCAACTAAAAGTAAAGATGATCAGATCAAAACAGTACTGCGTCAACACCTTACTCTCTCTCCCCTAGATTCAACCGCATTGAATTATTTGTCCCCTAAACGGGACCCATGTTATTAGATCAACACGTGTCGATCATCAACTGGTTCAAGGGTTTGGACGTGATCTGATCTGGGGAGAAAATTGATTGTCTTGATAATATATAAAAATAAGCTATTTTCAGTGTTTGACAAGTGCCCCTCACTTACAAATAAATATAATTAAACGTGTAATATTATATATTAATTTAAATTTTTTTATAATTGTATATATGAAATTTTGATTTAATTTATTTTTTATAAATTATTATTTACATATCATCACTTACTTTTTTATATTGTATAAAAATAATTATATATATATATTAACATCAAACAATTATATCTATTGCAAATATAAAAATAAATGAATATGTTTATTTATTTTAAATGAGTACAACTCAATAAAAACACAACTTTAAATGCATAATCACACAAAATTAAAACTTGTATATAATATTAAACATTTTTAACCGGCAGCATTACACATTTATTTAAAATTGAAATTTGATTTTAATATTTATCCATTAACCTTAAGAAAAAGGGGGAAAAATTGAAAGACACTAATGATAATTGGGCCCTCGCCCATATTCCATTGTGGGCTCCAACTTTTACCCAACACAGCCTAGTCATAGGACAGCTGTCGTCCTCCTGTAAATTTTCATTTATTCCCTGTATATTAGGATAATTTTTTTTATAAAATATGTTAGTTTTATTAAAAAGAGTAAATATCCAAAATTCCTTAAGCATGTTTATGAAGTTAAAAAAGTTACTATTTTTTAATAGTATTAAGTGATTGATTATAAGATAGTATCTGTTTATAGTTTTTCTTAACACTTTGACAATACATACATTACAGACTAAACTGTTCAAACCCGAATCTTCTAGAATAAATATTATCTCCTTTTAAAATACTTTTAATTGTTCATCCCACTAATATATTGTAATTTTTTTAAAAATTCCATTTATTGAAAAAAGAAATAAAAGAGGACACCAATTTTTTAAAAAAGGTTTTCAGAGGTACGAGCCTATAGAACAGATCCTGTTCAAGCAAGGTTATAGTAAGAGAATAGTAGTTAAAATAAACTTTTTGTTTATGTTTATATAAATTAACCGACTTTCGGTTAAACAATTGTCATATAAACTTTTATCATAATTCTTATTGTATTCTTTTTCATCTTCTTATTCTTTTGTTATTTCTTTTCTATCTTTTTAGTTTTTGTTTTTATATATTTGAGTTTTTGTGTTATTTTTTTTACATTTTATAATAAAAATAGTAAAAGTGTGTTCTTACTCTTATTGCATATTTTCTCTACTTTAAAATATGCTTTTTTTTTTCTCTCTTTTCAAGATTAAATTTAACATTACATCTTTAGTAATTAACCGCATTAGACTAGTAAATAATATATAATACGAAAACAAAATTCAATGAAACATTGAACTACTAAAAAATAAATACATCATGTTAACAAATTTAATAAAGTACAAAGAACATTCATACAATTGAAAAACATATAATATAAAGTTTTTTATAAACTCACTCAGTCACTTGATAGATAAAAATAGAAGAATTAAATGAACCCATCAAGTGTCACAGTAAAAAAGCAGATGATGTTCATCTTAGAAGACACATGTTCAAATTGTTATGTATGTATGTGCAATATTAAAGGGTTAATAATATATATGAACATATATTATCTCGTAATCATCTTTAAACTGATAAAAAAAGAAATTAAATAACAAAGAGAATTTCACAACCCACTCCCTATCAAGGCCAAATCGACACATAAACAAACTTAATACAAATCAAAGGATGAATAAGTAAAAGGAGGTGACTATCACTTCAATATCAAAAGCGAAGGCTACCACATCAACACCATCATCATTTTTTTTCTATCCCTATGAATTAATTTTTTTAAATTAAACTCAACGAGTAATCTCAGAAAAAAGAAGATAATATTTATTTAAAAAATTTAAGTTTTATTAATTTTATCTGCAAAATATACGTTATCAAATAGTTAAGAATAGTATAAATATATAGTGGATTGTATTCACCACAAGACTATAAAAAAATCTCCAAAATTATTGCTTGTAATTACTCTTCCTAAAATGAAAAAAAGTCCCACGTTGCTCCACTAGCCACTTTACAAGTGTCATTTAGGGCCACGTCAATGGGATGCCAAAATACCATGGATGGGAATTTAGAGTCTACATTGCCATATGTGCCATCTCCATGCTTAGACATTTGGTACAATGCTTTTCAATTGCAATTTAACTCTAATTTATTGCTTTGCTTTTGGTGCATAACTAATTGAGAATGATTATTGCAAAACTGATTTTTCTAGATTGGATGTTGAATCACCGTCACTCTTCTTATTCAACTACTTTTGATTTGAAACTAATACTAAATTCATATTTTATATTCTATTTTTGTTACTACTTATAATGGAAGTTGATTTACTTATGGTATTATAAATACAATTATGAAAAATATATGAATATAAAATTTACAAATCAATGTGTATTGTGGCCAGCAAAGCAATAAATATTTCTCACTTGAGATGTATGAGCTGTGACTAAGGGTGTACATTTCGGATATCTGATCTATCTGAAATTTTGGATATTCAAAGTTTTTGGATTGGTAATTCAGTAATTCAAATTCAATCCAAAAATATTGAATATTAGATTTTCAGGTCGAATATTCGAATATCCAAATTTATGACTTATTTTAAATATTTTTTAATTTGGTGGTCCTATCTATGAATTTTTTGAGTTTTCGAATATAACAAACAACAAATTATTGAATATAACAAGATTTGTATACATAAAAATTTTAAATTTTCATATATAACAAATAAAAATATCGAATGTAGCAAGATTCATGTCTATAAAAAATTGAATTTTTGAATTTCAGATAATCGAATATCTGATCTGAATGTAAAATAACTATCGGTATCCGATCTAAAATTTTTAGATATCCGATACAAATTATATAAAAATTAAAAAAATAGATTGAATATCTAAAACTTCGTATTGAATTCGGATCTGATTTTTTTACAAAACCCTAGCTGTGATTGATTTTCTTTTTCAAATGCACGAACTTGAAGGTAATGCATATTTAACAAATGTGAAAGAGATAGAAAAGAAAGTAAAAGGCCAGATGGCGAGGGCTGCCAAGATAAGAAATTGGGACAAATTACTGATTTCTAGAAATCCCATTTGTTGTACTCGTTCTTTGTCATCGAGTGTTAATACGAGCGATCGCTTAGTGTTCTCACCTTTTACTTTTATAATTTTAAAGATTTTTTAAGGTCATAGTTTAATAAGTTAATAGTTGTCTTTTACGTTTTAAATATATTTATAGTATTTTTTTAATAAATAATAAATTTAATACATTTTAATAATGTTTATATTATTTATTAATGAAATATTAAATTAATTATTCAAAATAATAGAATATAGAAGTTATTTTTTTAATTTTTGCTTAAGACTCTAAAAGCATTTGAAGCAGCTCTGCTAAAACTATTTAGATCAACTATCAATTGATTTAAAAGGTTAAAAAATAATATTTTAAATAAAGTTAAAAATTTAGATTTTTTATTGTTGTAAATAGAATAAAATAAATTAAAAAATTATTCGAATATAAATGTGAAATGGGGAGTGTCGATTTCAGCCACCCCGCCCAATAAATGCTCACTCCTTTAAGTAAGAAATAGTCAAAATGTTTGTTCAAGAGTCATGGCATATTGGCATCAAGTCTTCACATCGTTTTGCTTTTGTTTTCATCATTATTGCCCTCTGTTACACAATCAATCAACCCTACTATTATGAGGTTCATCTAAACGATAAATAATTTGATATTATTTAAAAAAAAATTAAATTTGAAGCTTTGTATATACAGAAAGTTTTTAACGGAAGACTTATTCACCACAGTCAGAAACAGAGGCGAATCCAGAAAATTATTTAAAGAATGTTATTTTTCTTGAATTATATTTAAGGTATGTCAATTATTTATAAATGAGTATCATTTACTTTTTTTAAAATATATATATATAAATCATATAAAAATTTGCCTCAAAAAAATTTAGGATGTCATTTGACCACACATATTAATGGGCTGCTCCGCCCATGATCAGGAATACAACACAAGTCAACCCGAATTAATCAGGACAAAATCTTAAAAATTGGAAGAGCAATACTGAATTATTTTTATTTTATATCTAAACTATAATAAAAGATGTTATTGAATTAGTGTTATCAGATAATCTGATATCAAACTGGACGTTATTTGATAATTTGTTGAAAAAATAATAATAAACTGAATATTAATATTTTTAATAATTTAATTTTAAATTCGTTTAATAATCCAAAATAAAAAATTATGTGTTAGAATTTTTCAATGAAAAATTATAAGTAGATAAAGATTTATTTGTGACTTAATGGAGAGTACTTCCAGTATACTGTATTTTACTTTTTTCATTTCTTTAAAGTATATTATCTTTTTAAGATTTACATTTATCAAACAATCAAGATATACTATGTATTTAATTTCTCAAACATTTCATTTAAATAAAATCAAAAGGAAAATAACTATTTTTTATAAATTGTAACAAAATATTTAGATCGTCAATTAAGCATTGTTTGATGACGATATATGTAAAATATGTTAAGTAAAATGTTAATTTTAATTTTTTTGTTAGAATTATTTAACGGTGTTAATATAAGCGACTTAATTTATTAATAATAAAAATAAAATAATTTAATTTGATTAGATTAGATTATATATTTGTGATCTAAATAAGATTTGATATTAAGTTTAATTATCCAAACTGTATATTACCCTTTTTTGTTGATGACTCAATTTTGTATTTTGCCATTCTATATATGAATTATAATTTTCTTAAACACATCCGCGCAAATAATTAATGTCCCATAAGTGGAATATGGGAAAGGTTCATGCCCCCCAAAAGTTTTTGGTTTAATACAATTTCAAGTCCTAAAAGTTTGTACATTAGTCGAATTAAGTCTTTTTTTTTTATAAATGAAGATTTTATTATCCAAAGAACCACCAATACACCTTACAAACAAGTCACCAACAAAACAAACAAACAAATAGTGCCTATGATCTATACATTCCCCGTTCAGAAATAAGAAAAAAATTTGAACTAGAAAACTTATAACTACATAATAACCTCATACTTACATCCACCCTAATCAAAGTAAAAATGGTAGCAGCTTGTCTTGGCCTTCGACCATGCATTCTGCCGTTACGCTTCTGCCAAATATAGTAATTTAAACCACTCCATACAAGTCGAATCACAGTTGCAAGCAAAGTCTTGCCTTTCCCATGAATTTGGACCCAATTCAGCAACTCCAAAAACAACCAAAAGGAGAGGAAACCCTGCAAGCCTGCAATACCAATGACCAGACTTGACCAACAAACAAGCATTTTCCAAACAAATGGTCCATGAATTCCACACCATCAACAGAAAGCAGGCAAACAACATCCACACGACAATCCCACGCTAACAATCGAGCCTTAGTAGACAATATGTCCCAAACCAACAACCAGAATATAAAAGCATGTCTAAGAATATGAAGCCCCCCCCCCCAAAACAACCTTAGAGCATTGCACTCGATCCAGCTTATGTCGAATCTTCTCCCATACCTCCCTAGCTTTGAAGTCATTCCGCAAATCTTCAATCTGAGACAAAATAACTCGGAGCTTCATCAACTTCGTCCAAGCCCAGCTACAAGTACTCCAAACAGGCACATTCCAAATGGAAGATCTCTTGAGTAAGTATTTCTCCACCCAGGCTACCCAAAGTGTTCCTGACCGAGTGATAAGCAACCATAAATGCTTAACCAGACATGCTTTATTCCAGGCTGCAATATCCTTGACTCTTTAGCCCACCATCACACTTTGGGTGGTAGATTTTGTCCCAATTTACGCGAGCAGCTCCATGAGTAACAACCTCAGTTCCTTTTCCATAGAAAATTAGTACAAATACTTTGAACTCTCTTAACCACCTTTGCAGGCAGTAAAAAGATACGACACCAGAACTTTTGAACACTAAATAATACATCTATGACCAGTTGCTGTCTACCAGCAAAGGACAGACACTTAGATGCCCAGCACTTGATGTTCTTCACAATCTTCCCAACCAAGTTGTCACAGTCTGAACAAGTAAGGTTCTTTGTGACAAGAGGCACACCCAAGTATCTAATAGGCAAAGAGCCAATACTAAACCCAGTCTGATGCACCAGAGCTGCCAAATCAAGCTCATCCACCCAGCACAAAAAACCTCACTCTTGGCTGCATTCATTTTCAACCCAGAAATCCTATAGAACAGGTCCAAAATATTATGAATAGCCAAAACAAATGCAAGATTACCCTTGGAGAAAATCAAAAGGTCGTCTGCAAAGCAAATAAGAGTCATGCCAATTCTCTTACACTTTGGATGACAATCAAAGATCCTTTGTTGACCGACAAGGTTTAACAACCGAGATAAAACATTCATCACAAGTATGAATAAGTAGAGGGAGAGAGGATCGCCCTGCCTCACTCCCCTTGCATTAGAAAATAACCCTACCAAGCCTCCATTCAAACAGATTGAGAACTTTGGATGAGCTATACAAGCTTCAATCCAACCAAAAAATCTAGCAGGAAAGCCTAAGATCCTCAACACTTGAAACAAGTCTAAGTCTTATTTTTTTATTTAAATACTTTTTAGTTTTTTTTATATAATTTACCCCTTAAAAATTAATCTTAGCTTCGTCCTTGTTGTTGAATCAAATTTGAATTTATTGCTCTATTTCTACATACAAATTATGGAAGTTATGATGGCATGAGATGGAAGGACCGTTTCTTTTTCATTCTTCGCAATCAATGACGGAATTTAATGTTATTTATTGAGGGGATCATTTAAAATTTTATAAATTTTGGAGGGACCAACGATATATATTATATGTTTTTAGGAGACTAAAATATAATTTTGCCATCATCCCAACTTAATTTTTTTTTGAGGGCCGTGACCCCACTTGCCTACATTAAGTACCGCTAATCGCAATCTTCTAAAGCAGTATTCAACTACTTATCCCCTTGCATGTTTGTGTATGAGCACTAAAAGTAAAATTTCAGTGAGGGTTTGTGTTATTTTCTTTTTGTTCACATTTCTTTTGAAAATTGTAACTTGTCTGGTTACTATTATTACAAGACGTGGCACCAAAAGCCAAAGTTATGTTTCTGTCGCAAGTCACCTAATCTTATCACTTCAGCGAAAAACCTAAGGGTTCATATCAAGACATGTTCGAATGTCTCTGGCCTATGTAGTATGTATGCAATAGTTTCAAAAGGCGGTCGGTAGATACGAGATTCATATGGGTTCATACGTATAAATGGTGGTCTCTTGTATAAATTTTAAATGCCATTATACAATTGCATTATTCATGTAAATTGAATTGTAGGTGAAGTAAGTCTCTTGAATGTCACATGGGTTCATATTATGGTTTTACATGGGATGTTCAAAAAGTTGTTATGTTTTTTCTTGGTTTGAAATTATAAATACAAATATAATCATAAATAATGGATATTCGAATGACTGTGAAAGGCAAAGCTAGGATGAAACTTTAGGGGAATATAAATAATTATAAATAAGTGTCGGAGTCTAATTATTAAACCATCAATTTAAGATTTAAAAAAGGGTCAGGATCTAATTTGTTTAATTTTAAAATTAATAACGACCTAAGAAATATTTAAACTGAAAAAATGGTAGGCCGAAGAGCTTAATTTGTCTAGATTCAAAACTAAGAGAAACTTAAAAAGCAATTGAACCCAAAAAATTGGAGGACTAGGATTTAATTTATCTACTTTCAAAATTAAGAGGACCTAAAAAGCAATTGAATCAACGAAACTGAAAAAACCAAGGCTTAATCTATGTAATTTAAAAACTAGAAGAGGACTAAAAACAATTAGACCCAAATATAGTGAGTCGTATCGTATCCCCTATATAGCTCCAAATATTTAAAGAATTCGAAATTTAGAATGTGTTTGGAAAGTCGCCAAATAAACTTGTAATTAAATTAACATGACAACAATTACGTCGAGGAATTGTAGCTAAACGAAGGGTATAACGAAATTTCTTCAGGATAAGTTATGAGACATCTGATAAGGAAAACTCCAGAGACTTTTGAAGCCTGCATGAGAAAGAGTGGTAGTAGAAGACTCGAAGATCGGAGGCACAACAATTATTGTAATTTTGTTTGTTTCCGTAGGAAGAGGAAAAGGGAAATCTGCAAATACATGCATGGCAGATAAAATATCGAGAAGGGTCATAAATTGCTGGTTTCCCTTTGAAGGCAAACGTTAAGCTCTCCTTTTCAAATCATTTTCCATGTATTCAATGAAAGGGCCAAAACCCTATGTATGTTAAGGCTGTACCCTCCTTTCATCCTCGAAATCGAATCGAATCAACTTAATGTAAACATAAATCGAGCAAAACGCAGCGGAAGGATCGAAATTTATAAATACCTCCGGCCATTGTCAAAACCGTTTGCCAAATTGAGATGTGGTTGCACCATCATCAAGCACGTCGAACCACCGTCGGATGCTTAAAACCACCGTGGGAACGCTTTGGACCACCGTGGGAACGCTTTGGACCACCGTCGAATATTTCGAACACGGCAACACAAAAAAAACTAAAATGTCAAGGATCTTCTAAGCACTCAAAACTCACTTAGATGGAATATGTGATGCTTGTGTTTGATGCTTAGGGACCTTAGGCTAATGGGGTATTTATAGGTGTGATTTTCCCATCAAAAACCACCCGGTTACCCAACCACTTTGCACGTCCACAATTGTGATAGTGGGAATGTGAAAATGGGAACATGGCAACAATGGAAACGTGGTAACTGCCACGAACCACACTAAAGTGGTTATCCAACATTCTCCCACTTGGTTCGTGTTATCCTTAAAGTCAAAACATAATGCACGAATCATGGTGATATTTCCTCTATGGATTTGAGTAGTATCTTCCATGTATCACAATACATCAAGTCTCAACACTTTAGCCCATATACTTAATGAATAAACCCGATGGTTATTCTAGGTCCAAACTTTAGTGATATTTCTTGAAACAATTAACTTAATATGTACACAACATATATGCGAAATATCAAACTTTATTAGAGTTTCAACAAAATCGTTCTTACAACGAAAATTTACAAAGTGGGAACAAGTCCCATAGTGACAACATGATCCTTAAATTTATGTGGTGGCATGCCCTTAGTCAAAGGATCAGCTAACATCTGCTCAGTGTTAATGTGCTCAATGACCATTTTCTATTCTTTAACACGTTCTCTTATGGCTAGATACTTAATGTCGGTGTGTTTACTTCGACTTCCACTTTTGTTGTTCTTAGCCATAAAGACAGCAGCTAAATTGTCATAATATATCCTTAATGGCCTAGAGGTTGAATCAACAAGTTTCAGCCCAGAAATGAAACTCTTTAACCATACTCCATATGAGGTTGCCTCAAAACACGAAACGAACTAGGCCTCTATAGTAGAAGTGGCCGTCAATGTCTGCTTGACACTCCTCCAAGATATAGCTCCGTTGGCAAACATAAATGTGTAACCTGATGTTGATTTACGTGAATCAACACAACCATCAAAGTCTAAATCGGAGTAGCCAATCACCTCCAAATGGTCAAATCGTTTGTACGTAAGCATGTATTCCTTTGTCCCTTTGAGGTATCTTAAAACTTTCTTTGCAGCTCTCCAGTGGTCCATACCCGGATTACTCTGATATCTTCCCAACATCCCAACGGCAAATGCAATGTCAGGTCTTGTACAGACTTGAGCATACATCAGGCTTCCAACAGCAGGACCATATGGAATGTTTTTCATTTGCTCCTTCTCAAATTCGTTCTTCGGGCATTGGTTCAAATTGAACTTATCACCCTTCACGATGGGAGCAACACTAGATGAACAAATTTTCATCCGAAATCTTTCTAAAACTTTGTTGATATAGGTTTGTTGAGATAGACCTAAGACACTTTTATGTCTATCACGATGAATCTTAATGCCAATGACATAAGATGCGTCACCCATATATTTCCTATCAAAATTCTTAGAAAGGAATTGTTTCACCTCATGTAGCATACCCAAAATTTTGATTCGTTGCAGCTCATGACAGTTGAAAATGATTCAGGGTCATTTTCAGCTCCAACGTTATAGTCAGATTCTTGTAAATACACAAAATAATCACAATAAATTGCTGATTTTCTTTCTCTAACAGATCTCCTTAATGTTGGACCAACATTTTCTTGTGGATCATGTTGTTCAACTGGTTGTTCAATAATTTCTGGATTTTCTTGAACAACTTGATCTACTGGAGTGTTTTCAGCAGGCTGTGGAACTTCATTGATTGGTTGTTCAACACCCGGTTGAGCTTGAAGGGTGTTATATATGATAGTCAATCTCTCACTTAAAGTGGATGGATGACCTACGGGTATTGAATCCCGAGATAGATCACTCCCACTGATTGAGTCATTTTCAAGAAATTTTGCATTTCTTGATTCCACAATTCTAGTGCTATTAGATGGACAATAGAATCTATAACCTTTGGACCTTTCGGCATATCCAATGAAATACCCACTAATGGTCATTGGGTCCAGTTTCTTTTCTTGAAGGTTATAAATTCTCACTTTAGACGGGCATCCCCATACACGTATATGTCACAAACTCAGTTTCCAACCTTTGAATAACTCAAAAGGTATCTTTGGGACAACCTTGGTTGGAACCCGGTTTAATATATACACAGTCGTCTTGAGAGCTTCAACCCATAAAGACTTAGGTAGCTTAGAGCTACTAAGCATACTCCGCACCATGTCAATTAGAGTTCGATTTCTTCTTTCCGCAACACCATTCTGAACAGGGGAGCCTGGCATGGTGTATTGGGCAACTATATCGTTATCTTGAAGAAACTTGGCAAATAGACCAGGTGCTTGTCCATCCTCAGTGTATCTACCATAATACTCACTACCTCTATCGGTTCTCACAATCTTTATTCGCTTACCGCATTGTTTCTCTACTTCAGCCTTAAAAACCTTAAAGGCTTCTAACGCTTCACTTTTATGATGAAGCATGTAGAGATACATGAACCGTGAGTAATCATCTATGAAAGTGATGAAGTATTTCTGACCTTGCACATCCATATCTGGACAACAGATATCAGAATAGATGATTTCCAATATGGTCGAACTCCTCTTGGCACATTTCTTTGACTTGTTAGTCTGCTTGCCCTTAATGCAGTCTGCACAAGTATCAAAATCAGTAAAATCTAAGGTATTGAGTACCCCATAATTTACTAATCTTTTAATCCTTTCAATGGAGATATGTCCTAATCTCCGGTGCCACAAAGTAGAGGAATCTTCATTTATAATACAACGTTTAGTACCAGTTTAAATGTGCATAACATTATGAGTGGCATTATTTTGTAAATCAATAGAGTAAAGACCATCACTTAAAACACCATTTCCAACAATTTCAGATTTATAAAATAAACTGAATCCAACATTTGAAAAATTAAAACAATACCCCAATGGTGCAAGTCTTGAAATGGAAATTAAGTTTCTAGAAAAATTAGGAATATAAAAAGTTTTTTCTAAAATTAAAACAAAGCCACTGTAAGCACTAATTCGCAGGTCCCAATAGCTTCCACATGCGACTGCATCTTGTTTCCCGAATAGATGTGTCGCTCAGCTCCCACTGGTTCCCTCAGGTTTTTTAATCCCTGTAAGGAATTTGAGACATGGATTGCATAACCAGAATCAATCCACCATGTGTTATAATTAACATCAACCATATTTGACTCAAAGCAAACAAGTGAGATTGATTTACCTTTCTTTTCAAGCCAGCCCTTATGCTTATCACAGTCCTTCTTCATGTATCTCTTCTTTTTACAGAAGAAACACGTGAACTCTTTCTTTATGTCAGCTTGGGGTTGCATTTTAGCCTTCCCCTTCTGCTTGGCTTGGACTGACCTCTTTCCTTGAGTAACCGTCAGTGCACTATCTCCCATCTCCAGTACGAGCCTACCCTCTTCTTGATCACACATGGTCAAAAGTTCATCAATAGACCATTTATCCTTATGTGTGTTATAAGAGATCTTAAATGGCCCATATTGAGGTGGAAGAGTGTTCAATATATAGTGCACCAGGAAAGATTCAGACATTTCAACCTCAAGTGTCTTAAGTCGAGCTGTCAAATCTCGCATCTTATTGATGTGATCACGCACACCTTTCACTGTAGTGAGCTTTAGTGATGTGAACTTCATAATTAGGGTGCTGGCTAATGACTTTTGAGAAGTCTAAAACTGTTTCTCTATAGCCATTAATAGCTCTTTGACATTCTCATAATGCTCAATCGAGCCACGAACATCAGCATGAACCTTGCTCTTAATGAACATAATACTTAAGCGATTGGATCGCTCTCACTTTTCATATAGAGCAAGGTCAGCCTCATTGTTGGTGTCAGTGATATGTGGCTCAGATTTCCTTATAGCATAATCAATATCCATACACCCCAATTGAAGAAGAATACCCTCCTTCCAGAACTTAAAGTTCTCACTGGTTAATTCAGGGATATCTACTTTATTATCAGACATATTCATAGGTTGTAATACTGCAAAATAAATTGACATACACGCTTACTATAAATTTGAGGCAAACATAAGTCATAATTTACCAATGTAAATTATGTAAATAATGAATCTAGAGACATAAAAATTGCCTGTGGGCTAAATTTTTAATTCAATTAGATCCATTTTATGATAGAATTATTTTTCTATCCCTTATATAAAAATTATTAAATTTATTTTCATAATTCATGTGGGTAATTATAAAAACTCATCTAATAATTTTTATCTTAATAAGTTATGTAATGGGATTTAATATCTAAGTTTTCCGTATGTGATTTTTAATTTTAGTAATTTTATTTAACTAAAGATGTTGTGACTAGTCTTTAACTAAATAAAATTATGAAAATCACTTAGCTAGATATTAACTCTAAACTTTATTCAAAGTTGTTGTTAATTTATTATGCAACATTTTATGTCTAGTCCTTATGAGATCCTTACCGTAATTTTATTTAATTAAAGTTGCTGTGGATAATTCTTTAATTAAATAAATTATTCAGATCCGTAGACATATATCCTATAGTTTTTATTGCTTAATACTTTATGCAATAAATCTTAAAGTTTTATGCACCTAATTTTATGTATAACTAATTACCAGATAAGTTATATAGAATCTCTTAATGTAGGCACATAAAATAATTATTTCTAAAATTTATTTTTAATAAACTTATTAATAAAATTTAGAAATTAATTTAATAAAATCTTATGATTTTAAAACAAAAGTCTACAACATTATTTTTCTCAAAATTTTAGAATTTAAAGATCAACATGGCATTTTAATTTTGAGAAACATACAAACTTTAAAACGACAAGGCAGAGATTTAACAATGCTCGGATACCAAATGTAAACATAAATCGAGCAAAACGCAGCGGAAGGATCGAAATTCATAAATACTTTCGGCCATTGTCAAAACTGTTTGCCAAATTGAGATGTGGTTGCACCACCGTCAAGCACGTCGAACCACCGTCGGATGCTTAAAACCACCGTGAAAACGCTTTGAACCACCGTCGAATACTTCGAACACGGCAACACAAAAACCAACTAAAATGCCAAGGATCTTCTAAGCACTCAAAACTCACTTAGATGGAATATGTGATGCTTGTGTTTGATGCTTAGAGACCTTAGGCTAATGGGGTATTTATAGGTGTGATTTTCCCATAAAAAAACACCCGGTTACCCAACCACTTTGCACGTCTACAATCGTGAGAGTGGGAATGTGAAAATGGGAACATGGCAGCAATGGAAACGTGGTAACTGTCACGAACCACACTAAAGTGGTTATCCAACACTTAAATCAAACAATTAAATTCGATCCAATTGTCACGTGGCACCTCAAACCGGCATTATACACATATTATTACAAAGTTTTGTTTATGAAAAGCATGTGGGAGGTCCTAGGTTAACAAGATTTCGATGAAATCCAAGGTGTTTGTCAAATAAAAACGGCATTAATGTGAGAATTAAATAAAATGATGTGTATGGCTACTTGTCATGTAGGGTTTTAGTCTTATCAATTCCACAAATTGCTTTATCTTACCCAATCACCTCCCAAAGGGTATTTATAAGCCATTAGGATACATATATTATGTGTCCATACCATATTACATACGGAACTGAATATATTTCATTCTTTTGAATTTTCTTTATGTCCATTATTAACATATTGCCCAACTTGGGTTGTTTTGAAATTATTGGGATAAGTGAGGTCCCATTTGATTAATTTTAAGTCAAAATCAGTGACTAATATGTAACTGTGTTCGATTTGATTTGAATCGAAAATCTAAACCCTAAGCCAATGGCGGATCCATAATTTCTTTTAGGGTGGGCACAAGTCAAAATATTTTTGAAAGTGGGCACAAATTCTAAAAATCTCAAAATTTCAAGGTGGACACAATCATAAAAAATAAGGACTAATTCATAAAAATTAAACATATTAAAGTCAAATTTGTGAACTTTAAAAAGTTCAAGGTGAGCGCAAACCCACCGAACCATACATGGAGATCCGCCACTGCCCTAAGCCTGAAATAGATTCAATAGAAATGAGATACATTTTGCGATAGTTTATAACAAATTTTAATTGATATAATAAGATTGAGTATTGATAATCTTGATTTGATTATTTAAAAAATATAAATTTGATTCATAGTCATTTCTTAAAAAAACATTTTTTTAAAATGTCACCACTAAATAATAATGGGTAAGATGCAAAATTTAATTTGAAAATTACAATTGAACTTTAATGTACATGCAAATTATGAATGCTGCTTAAACATAAAAGGTAGACTTTAAATTTTGTATTATATTCGTATTTTATATTATATTAGTATTTTATAATTACATACAATTTTTTTTGAAATTACAAGAATAGGTTCAATTATAAATACTAATAATACATATTCAAATATTATGGGTAAGAAGTAATCATTACAAAGATATATCCCAAATAATGTTCTAACTTGGTGGAACTGAAATTAAAATAAATTTTATATCAAGTAGTCACACATGATATTTACGTATAATGAGACTTATAAACGAGACCCCAAAAATCTCAATACCTCAACCTTACTATTGAACCAAAGTCTTGTAGGCAAAAATTAATAACTATTTTTTCCATGAGAAACCAATTACTTTATTGTAATTGAAAATTGTCAAAAATATGAACCCAACGAGTGTTCCCGTAGAAAAGCATATGATATTTATTTTAAGAGACACGGATTCAAACCGCTATGTCTACGTGGTGTATACCCATTGTCAAAGGGTTAAGAATATCTATGCACAGATATTACCTCGTAATCACCTTTAAACTATTAAAAAAATTTGCAGAAAATATGTAATCATAGAAAAATAAGCCACCTTACAAACTCAACAAATATGGAGGCCTTATTAATGAAGATAGATATATAAGGGATTATAACATACCACCTTTCTTTTAGATCATAAAACTAAACTAAATTTATTCATATTTGAGAAATTAAGAAATTGAATTCAAGTATTTTATGAATTTTTTTTCTTTTCTTTTTAGATATTTTAGTATCCGGTAAATGTATTGAATTTGTTTACACCTAAGGTCCAATTAGATAAACTCTTAAATAGAAATTAAGGTTCTATTATTACTTTTTCATTCCTAAATTTTGAACCCAAGAAATTAATAATAATAATTCCTTAGGTACATAGTATAATAACATTATAAATAAGGGAGTGAAATGAGGGTCTGTAATTTTTTTTTAATTCGAGTTATTTGAGTCAATTTAAATTAATGGTTTAGATTTTGAATTCGAATTCAGTTCAAATTTTAAAATTTCAAATAACCGAAAATCAAATATTAAAACCAAGTCGTTTTTGTGTTTAGCTATCAATTTGGTTATTTTTTGATTTGATCTCTTAATTTCTTGTTTCCTCAATTCATTTTTACCAAATTTGAACATGTTCCTCAACTATATAATATTTATGTAACTTCAATTTCTTTTTTTGACAACAATTTTTTTCTTTTTATAATTTAGTCCCTCAATTATGTGTTTTATTCAATTTGGTTATCCAGTTGCAACTCTTTACAAATTCTTTATTCTCGTCAATCCATTGTCTCCTTTATACTCGTAACAATACTTTGGACTAAAAATCTTCTTTTAAAAAATAACACTATGAATATATAGTATAATTTTAAATGATATTTAATTTATTAAATAACATTACAAATCTTACTTACACATGTAAAGATATGAAGATATATATATATATATATGATTAAAGAAAATCGTTTAAATTAAAATCAATCGGTATCATCATATTATAAATAATTATAATTAAATATTAAAAAAACTCACACAAATGTATTTGATTAGACTTAACTAACTCAATTTTTTACACTCTATTCGACTCTAATCGATGGAATACTCACCCTACCTCCATGTGTAAGCAAGCATACCCCCACAATGAATGGCACACGGTTTTTGAGAGCAAAGGGGGGCAAAGAAAGAGTCTAAAAGCATAGGCTGACTTTTGGCGAGCAAAGAGTAAATGTTGCTTGCTGTTCGTTTTGACTATTTTTTTGGGCAGCTATGCAAAATCCCCCCTTTACCTCATCCCTAGGGTCAGCGTAAACACCCTTCTCTTTCTATATAAACTAACCAAACCCCTACCCTTTCACCCTTGTCTGTCTCACCATTTCCCTCAGGCCATCACACAAAAAAAACCCAGATTTCAAGCTCATTCTCTCTAGCTTTACATAGACAATCAAAACCCTGGTTCTTCTTCTTCTTCTTCAAGTTGTGTTAAACTTTGAGATATGGGTAGACCTCCTTGCTGTGAAAAAATCGGTGTGAAAAAGGGACCATGGACTCCTGAAGAAGACATCATATTGGTCTCTTATATTCAAGAACATGGTCCTGGGAACTGGAGATCAGTTCCTACTAATACTGGTACTATTTACATATTTCTCTTTCTTTTTCTGTTTGGTGTGTTTTGTTAGCTGGTATCATTAAATAGGTGCAATAAATATACAGGCATCCCTAAAAAAGAACATTAAATTTCATTTCTCTCCTTTCAGATTTGTGAGTTTTTTGTTTTTAACTTCCGATCTTGGTTTTGTTGTTGATTTTTTTAGGTTTGCTTAGATGCAGCAAGAGTTGCAGGCTTCGATGGACTAACTATCTTCGTCCTGGAATCAAACGTGGTAACTTCACTGAACAAGAAGAGAAAACGATCATCCATCTCCAAGCTCTTTTAGGGAATAGGTAAGGATTTGTCCATCGATGTAACATTCGTTATGCTCGCAATCACAATAAGTTTATTTGGGTTAATAATGAAAAGTTTTGGGTTTGTTTGGGTGCAGATGGGCTGCTATAGCTTCCTACCTTCCTCAGAGAACAGATAATGATATAAAGAACTATTGGAACACCCATTTAAAACAGAAGCTGAAAAAGCTTCAAACGGGCGTTGATGGACAAAACCAAGATGGGGTTTCTTCTCAACAATCAGTCTCAAAGGGTCAGTGGGAGAGAAGGCTTCAAACAGATATCAAGAAGGCTAAACAGGCCCTTTCTGAGGCTTTATCTCTCGACAAACCGAACTCGAACTCCCTCGAGTTCAAGTTGTCTCATCCTTACTTAAGTTCAGTACAGTCTCAATCTCAGTCATCCACTTACGCTTTGAGTGCCGAGAACATATCACGGCTGCTCCAGAACTGGATGAAAAATCCACCCAAGCCGGTAGCTCACCGAGCGAATTCGGTCGAAACCATGACCCAGAATTCCAGTTCTAGCACCGATGGAGCAGCATCGTTAAGCGAAGCGACGCCCAGGGGCTTCGACTCGCTCTTCAGCTTCAACTCGTCTAACTCGGACAATGTTTCTCATGAGTCCGTGTCGGTGAGTAACGCGAACTTTACACCGGAGAACAGCGTGTTCCAAGACGAGAGCAATCCCGATTTGGGGGATCAAGTGCCGCTGAGATTGATAGAGAAGTGGCTGTTGGATGATGGTTCGGCTCAGGTTCATGATGAAGAAGACCTAATCAGCATGTCTTTAGAAGATAGTGCTGGTTTGTTTTGAAAACAATAACGCATAAAAGTTTTAATTAGGGTTTCTTTTGTTTGTTTTCTTAACTAGATCGAGGATTTAAATTGTAGTTGTAGTCGTATTTTCAATTACGATATTTTATCGCGGTTACAAACATAACATATACTATGTAGTCACTGCAGACTACTACTTGAATCCCCGATTAGATCTTATTTTTTATAGTGTGTTAGAAGAAGGACAACTCCCTCTTTCGGAAGAAGAAGCAAGAACCATGAAGTGTAAATTACAATATATTATCTATATATATATGCTCCAGATCATAATAAATTAGAAATGCTTGTATACTTCTATTTAAAAAAAAAGGAAAAGAATTGCTTATATACTAAATAACATGGAATTTCCTTTATTTATTGTTCTTGCAATTTAATTATGTATTCAAGATTATAATCAGCGGATGTTCATCCTAAGGAACTCGGGTTCAATCGCTTTATCTGCAATGTGTGTATTGTCAAAGGGTTAAAATTATCTATGAACAGATACTACCTTATAATCACTTTTAGACTATTCTATAAATATTAATTTTATCTGGGTCTGTTGACCCGGGTTTTTTACTGTTATTATTATTGTCTTTATTTAAAGTTATTATTATTATTAAATGGGTTGATAATAAAAAAAAGAACAGATAAAATAAAAATAAACCCAATTAATTTATTAAATAGTCCAGTCCATTACATAATTTAAAACCTAAATATTGTTTGCATGGCCCGTTTGCCCCATTATTAATAATAGAAACCCTAACCATAATATGATATCTTCATCCCTTTCTTATGCGCAGCTGTCTTTGGACCGTTGGATCAAATTTGATCCAACAGTCCTAATCAAAGCCAGACGTCTCATCAGATCGCGCGTGTGATGCACGCTCGGACCTCTCATCTTCTCACGCGCGCGTGCAAGGCACGACGATACTGTTGGGCTCCCACACGCCATGTGTTCGCATCCGGCACTGTCACGTCATCACCCATGGGCTATTTGGACTGTCCATCTTCGAGCAATCTCAGCTGTTGAATCGGATATAATCTAACGGCCCGGATCAAATCTGATCAAGAGGCTATTGGTATTCCTTCATCCGATGGCCGCCGCGTGGCATGATTTACAGTGGCTGTTTCACTATAAACCGAAAAACGTCACGTCGCCGCCCTCTTGTCGGCTCTTCAGCCACCGTACCGAACAAAAAGTATTAAAAGTTTAAGTTTTGATATTTTAAGTGTCCAACCTTGAATCTTTTTGTTCAGAGTTGTTTTAGTTTAGGTTCAGATATATTGTGATTAACAGTCCATTCGTTTATGATTGATTATGGCCGTTTTTATACGAATAAATTGATTCTAATTCTATATGAGCATTGTATTGATTAATTCTAATTATAATACCATGTAGATACTAATCAAGATTGTAATCATTTGTATTGATTAATTCTAATTATAGTACACTGAAGATTCTAATCATGATTGTAATCATAACTTCAATATATAGATTTTTCAATTAATAGCATAGTAATTAGACTATGCTAAACCGATCCAAATTACAAAATAACGCTTAAATATAAATTTGACACATGAACTATATACGCTTTTTTTCAATTTGGTATTTAAAGAAATTTTATTCTCAAATTGATACTTGAACTAGGTATATTTTCTCATGTTGATACCTAAAAAATTTTTTTGCTCTCAAGTTGGTACTTGAACTAGACACCTTCTCCTAAGTTGATACCAAAACTTATACATTCTATTAATTTGGTCCTAATTCGGAATAATTCAATAAATTTGACCACCTATATTTAACAAAAATATCAATTCTTATACATTCTTCTCCTAAATTGTTTTTATTCTCCTACAAATGTTATTTCACTTTCTTGGTTTTAAAATTTTAACAATAACATGTTGCTTTATAGTATAACGCAGTTATCCAGTGTTGTTTTGATCCGCTATGCTTACTAGATTTGGCAAATTGCAAAAAATGACTAAATTGATTTTTTTTAATATAAAGGGTAAAATTTATTGAATTGTTTCGAATTATAACCAAATTGATAGAATGTATAAGTTTTGAGACTAAATATGTAAATAAAAGTATTAAAATAGTGGATGGATTTAAAGTTCGGGTACTAAAATGGGAGCAAAAATTCTTTAGGTGTCGACTTGAGAGAAAATGTCTAATTCAAGTACCAATTTGAAAACAAAAATTCTTTAAGTATCAACTTAAGAGCAAGCGTCTAGTTGACGTATTAAATGTATATTTAAGCCACAAAATAACTTGTCCAAGGCTCGATTCAGTCAGATTAAGTAGGATTAATAGTTCGATCCTTGAACACGTTTAATGCATGACGGTGTTTAATATGAAAATAATGCAGCATTAAGGCCTAAAAATTTGGTAGTGTCGGCAGGCTACAAGAGTTGGTATCAATCGGCTTAATTGCTGCAAATTGAATCTATTAAATTAATCGTCCCATAATGAGTCTATATAATTAAATGTTTTAATTAACGATTAGTTGGTCTAGCGGGATGAGGAGTTTGATCCCTTAAGTGAGATCATGTGTTCGAGTCTTGATGTTATGAATGAAAAAAATTAAGTTGAGAGGGTAGCCTCATATGGGCCTTTGCAAAACTCGATATGTATTAATCAACCAATGGATCAGATACTGGTGATTAAAAAAATATATGTTTTAAGATGCTGGGATGAGAAGTTTTGGATTGATTTGAGATTAATTTTTTTTTATTAAATAAAAAGGTATTACATTTATACGTTGAGATTTAAACTCATACAAGATAAAATAATATGAGCATCCTAAGTTACTAGGTCAATTAATGAATCTTCGATAATACTCTAAATTAATATAAAAAATATTACATCAATTAAAAGTTTTATGTACATGACAAATACAATTATACGATAAATTCAATTTATTCTATAATTTCATTAAAAAAAAACCAACCTTATTCATGATGTTGAAACCCCTTTAATGCAATACATGTGAAGACTTTGACTTATATTTTTTTCTAACTTCTTAAAATATGTTTGGATATTAATTTAATTTAAAAATATTAAATATACTTGTAATTAGCATAAACGATATTTTATTTTATTGTTTTTTATTAAATAGATATATTTATATTTTTCAGGTAAATAGAGCAGCATGAGTATTCTTGATCACCCAATCAATCAGTGAATCTCTGATTTTGTTGTTTCTTTATCAAAGGTTATATTTTTATAATAATTAGCATAAATTAGTCACTGAACTTGTTTTAGTGGACATCTTAAAAAAAACAAAATCATGTGATCTGTTGATGAAATATTAAACTCTTAATTTTACAAAATCAAACTCGGATAACATACAAAATTAAAAAAAAATCCAATAAAAAGAAGTTTATTTTTTTAATTCGATCGAGATGATTTGATGAAATTTTTTGGGTTGCCCTCTCGGTTCTCCAGAGGGTTTGACTAAAAAGGACCGATTTGCGTCGCACACCTGATTTTGATGAGTGGATCTTTTAGCAAGAAATTTTTTATATAAACAAAACCTCAAATTTGAGATCTACTTAAGCGATATCAAGCTGCTTACGACTTGGACTAACCCTCGATTGATTTGATGAATTTTTTTTGGGATGTTTGGTTGCTTTAAATTGAGAACCACAGCTTTAGATTCATATGCATATGGGAAAGCTGGTCTGCTTTAGAAACATGTCATGAAAGCCCATATTTCCTTCTCATAGTGACAAACAGCTAGCCAATACCCATCTTTCTTATAATTGTGGATAATGTGAATTACAATATACTAATATTTACAAATATTATATCTATCTGTTGTGTCAATTGATAAATAATTTGATTTTTTAAATGAGATTTTGAATTTGAGTTTAAAAATCAACTTAATTTAAATCTATATATAATTATACGACTATCATTGATATGATATTTAAATCTAAATATTGTAATTATTACTATTGTAAGAAAATCAAAATAAATATTCATCAAATTTCATTATCTAAATATGTTTAATCTTTTAATTTTTATTTTAAATAATTTTTGACAAATTTCGAACATTTCCTACGTAGAGGAAGTAGAAAGGAAATAGGCTCTTAGTGAAAATTAACCTACAACCTAAAAGAGATGAATGGTATCAACTGAATGACGTATGACTACTCTTAATTGTTAACCAATTAAATTCAAATATTTAACCGATTTAAATATCTTACTATAATACAAGATTTAGATATAATAAAAATATATAAATATGTCGCAATATCTCTAAATCTCTGTTATATATTTATTTTCCAGACAAAGCATGTGCATTTACACAACTCTTTTTTAAAAAAACTTAACCCCTAATCTTTGCTTGTAGTATATATAACATGAATAGATTTTTTGCAAATATAATTTGACTAATGAATAAGAAGGACTAATTGGTCCCCAATATGTCACAAAGTTCTGTGACCTGTTTTTATAGGGTCTAGTTTCTATTATTTTTTTTAAAAAAATATTTGATACGCAAGTTGTGTCTTATACAAGTATGACTATTTTAGGATCTAGTTCAATGTTTAGTGTTAGGGTTTTAAGATTAAGAATTTAAATTTTATATTTTTTAATGGGTAAAATTTTGATACACAGGCCGTGTAAGATTAATTTTACACAAGCATATGTATTTACACTATAAATCAAAATTAAACCTAAACCCTAAAAAACTAAACCCTAAACCTTAAATTTTAAACACTAACCTTAAATTCTAAACCCTACAACCCAAACCCCTAAACTCTAAACCCTAAACTAAACCCTAACCCCTAAAATTAAAATTACACAGACTGTGTATTGAAGTTTTTCTCTTTTTTAATTTAAATAAAAAATTGTGCAAATTTTCTTTTATAAAACTTATATATATATAATTACCCATTTCCTATTAATTACACGACCTTAAAAAAGAGTTGGATTCTATTATGCGTAAGATATGGTCCAACATTATAGGAAATTCTATTCTAACCCTAATCAATATGATCGCTTTTAAATTTGAAGATAAAACTTTTATGTGGTCATGTTATTTGTGTAATAAGTTATGAAAGCGTGTAAGTTAATTTTGTTTTAAGTAAATTTATTTCCATGTGTGTGTATATATACATATATATCATTCTAAATAATTTTACACTTTTTATAGTTTTTCAAGGCTTAAGGAATAACTCTGCTCATGTACAATGTTGTCTTCTTTTTAATTTCATTAATTTAGTCTTCGAATTCTTAAATTGCATCAATCTGGCTCTTTGACTGTTGTTGACTAACAGAACTGTTATCACCAATCACTCTTTGCCATGTCAGACACTTTGTCATTAAATAATTAATATTGTCTGAGTTAGCATGTTCATATGTCATTTTTTAATAAATTAATGCCGTCCAATAAGATGATGACGGGTAAATTTTGATGATGTGACAATACAATTGACGTAGATTTTATTTAAAATGTATGATTTTAAAATAAATAAATAATTTTAAAAATCTCCATTCGTACTATCACGTTATCATAACCGATCCGTAATCATCGACGTGGTAAGATAGTTGACAATAACAACTAATGTTGAAGCAGATAGAACCACATGAACATAATTTAACGGCTTTGTCAATCAACGAACAGTCAAAGGGTGAGATTAGTACAACTCAAGAGTTTGAGTGCTAAATTGATACAAATAGAAAGGAGTGACAACAATGTTGATTTGAGATTACTATAAGACAAAATTACTCCTTAAACATTTTTTAATGATTATTAATTCAATAATTCATCAATAATACTTCATATACAATTTACATAGAGGATTCACATTGGATTTAAGTAATAAAATGTCTAATTAATTTTTTGATATAAAAATGTTTTAACCTTTAAATAAATATTAATATTCATCAATACAAGAAATATGTTAAATTTAGGCATAAAGTCAAAAATGTCCTTAACATTTGATTGAATAGACATTTTGGTCTTTATTCTTTTATTGAACTAATTTAACCCCCAACGTTTTATTTTAGGTCAAAATGGTATCTTTAAGGATGAAACTATTAGTCAACTAACGATAAACAATTTGAAATGACTTGACAAAATGACACGTCAGAAGAAAAAATATTTTATATTTCGTACAATTTTATAAAAATATTTTTTGACTAATGTGTCATTATGTAAAGTCAACATATTTGTCTATATGACATTACTATCGCGGCGTGCACTGTCATGTAGGTTTGTCACGTTATTTCAAGTTCTTTATCGTCAATTAACTGACAGTTTTCATCCGCATAAAGATTATTTTGACCCAAAATAAAATGTTAGAGGTTAAATTGGTTCAAAAAATAAATATAGTCTTAAATGACTATTCAATCAAACTTTAGAGACATTTTTTGGCATTATACCTTCAATTATATAAAACTTTACGTGCGATATCGCAAAAAACATCTACGCACATGAATTGGGGCATCTGGTTCGAGAAGCTAACCCATAGGTGCCTAAATTCGGCCCTTTGCATATGCAGGCCTAACCAAACTTTTTGAGTTGGGCTCAACCTTGAACTCTTAAATCAAAACTAATATAATTTAAAGAGACAATTGATTATTTTTTATCGGGAATATAAAATTTCATTCATGCATAAAAGAAATTAACCACCAACTAGTTGATTTAACGAGATAAAATTTTAAGTCCTTAAATAAAGTTAGAGGCTCGAACGTGTAAATGAAAAAAATTGGGTTGAAAGAGTTGCTACCATATTGGACCTCTGTAAAACTTAATCTTAATTAGTTGACCAATAAACCAAATATTAGTAGTTAAATAAAAAAATAAAAAATAGATTAGACAACAAGACCCATAAGCAAAAGCTACAAAAGACTAGAAGATACATCAAGCCTAGGCGGACGGTTTCTATTTTATTATTTTCTTTTTATTCATTATTCAAATTTTATTTATTTCATTTAAATTATCGATTATAAAAGTTTGACAGACTCCCTTTAATTTATTTATTTTTTATTTTCATTTTTGCAATTTCTACTTCTATATTATTATTGAATGTTGAACTTGAATATATCTCAAAATCTTAAAAATTCATGGGAAGGGACTTTTTTTGGATACATAATGGATAGATTCAAGAAATAAAATACTTAATGATACCCACTAGAAAAATCAATCTAATCCATAAAGATGTACCGAAAAATATAATATTTTTTATTACTCAGAATCCGTCAAGACAACGTAAACGGCAAAAAATTAGATTATAGGGTTCATAAAACTAAATGTTGCTCCTTCTCATTGGAGCTGTCATCGAGAAAGACGTTTGAGCACGAATCGAGCCTGCGAACCACCTATAAACTTGCAACAAGGGGATCAAAGCAATAAGGGCAACCAAGCAAAAAACACGGGAAAAACAGGAGAGACAGAAGACCTCTACTTGTAAACCTGGCATTATAAATGAAGGAAATTAGGTGGAAGAACATCTCTATATTGGACCTCTACAAAACCGAATTCAAATTTATCGACCAATGAGTCGGATACTGGTGAGTGAACAAATATATATATATATATATATACTTGTTATTGAAATAAGTTGAGAATATTTAAAATAATTAGTGAAATTCAAATAGATGATGGATGAAACGAGTATATGTAACATCTGCAAAGGTGATATTGAATTTCAAAACTATACTTTTATAATATAACGGTTCAGACAATGAAACAAAACGTACTAATTATAAAGCTTGCTACCCCATGTGTATAACAGAAGAAAAAAATACAATCATAAGTAACCTTCTGCTGACAAACATTCTCACTTCTTCTATCTGTAAAATGACAAACAAAAACTAAAGACCAGATTCAGATGTCTTAACATCTGTTGTGAATAGGGTCGGATCCTTTCCCAACACTTCTTTTGTTCGATTGATTCGGATCGAACATCATCGAAGGTGCCGGTGCCAAACTCAGTCGTGTTCGCAGAGAATCCATCGAATCAACGGCCTCGAGAATGCGTGAATGTTCAACAAACGGAAACGACCCTTTATCCCATTTGAGAGCAAGATCGATGCCTCTAATGGCGGAAACGGTCTCGGATTGAAACACCAAGAGAGCAATACAAGAAAAGAGAATGAACCCTCTTGTGTTAACTGAAAACCCCATTTTTTTCTTTTTAATGTTCAAAGAGATTGAGAGACAGAAGACAAGAGGTATATCTGTCTGTCTGAAACTGAGACAAGCAACGGCCTTATATGATCTGCAGCAATGAAGCCTGTTATTAATTCTTTTTATGGGATTCGGAAGCCTATAAAGCAATGTCGGTCCCATTGTAGGGAAGTTTCAGATTCACTTCAATCATTAGCCTGCCATGGAAGCAATATAAAAGGTTTGTATTACAAGACTGTCAGGTTTGAACAAAAATATCTGGTTTGAACACTATTCTTGGGAAAACAAGTATCTTTTGCTTGATATCTGAATTCGAACTCTTAATCTTATTATTTCTAGTATCTATTGAACTAATTCCGAGTTAAGAATCTCCCAATCATTTGCCTTGCTCTTTTTCACCAAACAAAGACCAAATCTCAGCCGACTTGCCACATCATCCAACCATGCAGAAATGAGGTTGCTCCTTATCTGAAATTATGCTCGGCATATGTCCCCCGACTGATCCGTTCCAGTTTTCCTTGGTTAGTTTAAACTAAGACAAAATGACAAAAGATACCACAAACGTTTGCATGTTTTGTAATTTGGCCCCTATTCTTTTTTAAAGTAAATAATCTCAACGTTTTAATTTGGTCCAAATATACTCATGTTAGATGAAAATTGACAGTCAACTGATGGTCAACAATTGATTCTGACTAGACTTATTCAGCATTAAGATCTGTTGACATGACATATGACACGTCAGATTTTAAAAAAATTGTTATATCCTTTTTTATGGTGACACATAGCAGACTATCATGCTAACACGTGATCGAACCGAATGATAACATGTGGCGAATATGATGCTGACATGTGATGAATATGATGCTGGCACATCAGCAGATCTTAACATGTGGCAAGTTCAGTCAACATCTGCCGTTAACTGGCAACTTCTATCCAGCAGATGCATATTTGAAACAAATTAAAACGTAAGAGGTTGTTTGCTCTAAAAAAAATAAGAGACCAAATGAGAAAACATATAAAAGTTTCTTTTGTCATTTTGCCTAAACAATACTTTGCTAGAGGTTTGTTTATGTTTGAGCAATCCCTTAATTTCATGGAAAGAATCTATGTTATTCGGATTCGAATGAATATTCGAAAAAGTAGACGACATCAAACACGAACCATTTGGAGAAAACAAAGATCTGGTATGTAGAGTTGGTAGGCATGATAACTAAAGTGATAATGGTATAGTAACAAGAAAGAAAGCTCCATCAAAAGTAGAGATGTTGAGGGAAGACTGAAGAACAGATTGCTTTATTTAATAATAAATCAAACTTTAGAATTCCATTCAACAAAAATTCACACTTTCCCTTTATGCTTTTGTTTCCTTTGGTTTTGCCCAATACAAACCAAGTTGATATAATGGACCCTTTGCTTTTACCAAATACTTGTAATCATATATTATATAAAATTTGAAACTATTTATATATATTAAATATTAAATCATGCTTATTCTATGTCTAAATATTATTTAATATAGTTAATGTTTTATGTCGTAATTGTCTCATATTATAAGGTTCGGTTCCCAACATGTCTTTGGCATTGTAAATTTTCAAGGGAGAAGGGTGAATGTCTTTAGGGTTTTCTGAATAAGTACAACATAATAAATGTGAGCAACACGAACCACCTCGTTTACTTTCGATGCTAGTAGAACGAATCTACCCATAGTTTCATTGCTAAACTACCATCGCCAGCCACTTACCGGAGGAAGGGGCTGTCACGTTATTGAAGTGGCTCCTGATGAGGAGTTGCTGCAGGACCTGGTACTTTAGTGAACTGTAGACCACGACGTTGTCCGGCTTGTATCATGAATGCAACTTCCGCTGCTGCAAGAGCAGCTGCTTCCTGTTTCAATAAGGAAAAAGATACATTTATTTATCGAAGGATTACTTACAACTAATCTTTTGTCTAATACTAGTCCTAAACAGTTTTTATGTGATAGTTCCAAAGTGGCAAAAGGCAGACAGGAATATACATTTTTTTCAGTCTGTGATGTAGATCAACCTCAACATGCCTAAGGAAAATAATGGTCTTTCATTTTTTTTTAAGAAACGAAAGAGACATTACCTGTCTCTGCCTTCGGCGCTGCAATATGCTGATGGCCCGGGCCATGATGTAACACGGGAGAAGAAAGCCAGCCGCACGAAGCAGGAAAAGCTACACAGCGTAAAAACAGCTTCGATTAAATAATAAAGCAATTACTAAAGGATTACGGAAAATTCATCCCATGCTTACAGAGAAAAATGCAGATGCATCATCATCTCCCTCTCCATCTCCAGCTTTTAGGTACAGAGCATGCCTTAAGAGTAGAAGAGCCATTAGCTGCAAATAAACAGAGAAAATAAGACACAAACAGATACAGAAGAAGAAAATTAGCAGCAATTCATTTTATTTCTCGGGTACGGACAATAAGTAATAAAAATATTTTATGAAACTATAAACGGAAGGAACCATGAAGATTTTATTATTAACATATGCCAACAAGTACTATGGAGAAAATAAAGCTTACAATTAGGACCGCAGACCGGCAAAATGCTGCTCCACTAGCATTGGTATCAGAGTATTCATCATAATCTGCCTCCAAAAGATGGCGTTCTGCAGCTGCCACGGCTATAATTCGAGGGTCACGCAAATCCAAAGGTGCACCAGAGATTGTTCAACCCTCACTGTATCAACATAAAGAAAAGGAAAATAACAGATCAAGGTTATGAGCATACAGTAGCAAACCATCCTACAGATTACTTAACTTATAGATAGATCCTCACAAACAGAAAAGGCTATTGGTTACAAGACCAATATCGATAACGAAACCCGAGAAAGAAAAAAAGATTAATGTTAGAGCGACACTGAGCTTTATCATGTCTATCTTCTGGAAATGTAACTGCACTTGTGAGACTTGCCTGATATCAATTGTAGCATCCTCTGACTGAGGGGACGGGGGTGGTGCAGTATATCCCGGTTGGTAAGGCTGAAAATTGAATATATTTAGCAGGAAAATGTTAGTAAAATAACCCAATAATTCAACTAAAAACTAAACTCGTTTCAGTTAATGGGACATTAGATGACTATGTTTGTTGTCCAAAGAAAAAAAAATGTTAATGCAACATTGTTATCATTCGAATATTCCAATAATATACACATAATATACCACATGAATAGCAAAAACCACCACCTAGCAGCTAGTGGCAAAGAACTATCAAATGCATAAATTGTACCAGAGAACTGTGGCTCAAATATTTGTGAAAACAGTTTTCTGTCATTTAAACACATGAAACAGAAAAATAAGCAGTTTTATCAAAAGGTTGATACGTAAGACCATATTCTTCGGCAGGCAAAACTTCACCTTGAACCAGACACTTTTTTTTAAGTCCGCAACACAAGAATGCAAAACCTATTTCATGCTGAAAATATAAGAAGTTGATGAGCAACATTCCCCTTGTGAAAAGAGGATTATGGCTCAAATAGTTACGAGTACACTCTGTCATTTGAAAACAAGCGACACCAAAATAAGAAATTTAATAAAAGCTGGTCCCTTTCATAAGCCCGACAAATTGTTCCCGGCAGAAAAGGCAGAACTTATGTGATGATGAACAAAGAGGTAGATCAACAACAGCCAACCTTGGGCAAGAAGTACACACCCAAAAAAGTGATAAAACAAGATATTTATAAATAATAAATTCTTGCATACAAGCAGCTTTGCAATCGGTTAAGTAACTTTAGATCAAATCACGATTTCCAAAAGCTCACAGCTCAAAAGCTAGCTGCTGATCTCCATCTCATTTTCCACTCGCAGAAACAAAGTACTTTAACAAATATGTGATGAATATTGAAACATCATATTGAATAATTCACTACCGTATGTGGCAAGAAAACATGACTCGCAGTGAGCAATTAATTTGCTAATTGAACAGGTAGATGAAGTAATGCGGGAAAGACCAAGTGAATAATTTAACAAAACAATATGTTAATTGATTCATAGACTATATAAGCTGTCATTCATGCAATAGACAACTGAGTTATTGTTCCATGTACTTGAATGGTTTCATCTGGACACCTTGAAACAGAGATTATCCATATTTTAGACATCACAGTTAATGATTTCTTACTTAAAATCATCCAGGGACATAAAAGATCGTACATTTGGGGTTAAACAATGCAGCCTAAACCAGTCAAAGATGGGAAGAAAAGGCAACAAGCGCAAAGGACCTTTTTTTTCAAAAATGGAAATAAAATCCACTAAAACATGACCCTAGGATACCAAAGAAAAAGAGAAAATATCCATGAGCATATAAGATGTTGTTAACCTAAAGATTACAATGAACAATTCAAAACCTAACAAATGAGCGTAAACGGACAGGGAACAAAAGGTAAAAGCAAAAGGTATTCGTTGAGATAAGGGAGACCAAATTTAAGGTAATGCGACCATAACCGTATGGCTAGTCAGTCTTCTCATCTGAAATTAAAATTTCGCAGAATATAAAGGTCTCTTCCCTTTTTAAGTGCATGAGAAAAAGCATCAGTCAACCTGGTAGATGTGCAACTTCACACCATTGTTATTAAATTGATTCATCAAAAAAAATGAAACTAAATTAAAATTGTCACCCTCTAGAACCAGATATTTATTTTTACGAATATGCAAATTGAAGTGGGTGAATGCAAATAAAAAAGGTAGCAGCTTTCTTCCTCCTAGGTGAACTAATGAAGATGGAACCATTTTGAGAGCAGGGGTTTACCTGATGACAGATCTCACAAATTATATCACCTTTCTCGTTGCACCAATGCTGAACACATTTCCTGTGAGCAAACTGGATAATAGAAATATGTCAGCTACTGCTATTTACATTTCAAGAATAAGAAGATAAGTCAATAAAGACATATCTTAATTAAAACTGAAGTACTTCAAAGTTAGAAGGAAAACCATCAAGTCCTTTCTCCGCATCATGATGACATTCAAACATTAGCTAGTGTATATCTTTTTACACGACTTAGAGCTAATGCTAATCAATACTTTTAGAGCTAACAGAAATCCATCATTGCAGAAGACATGACTCTTTTTACCAAATAAATTGAAGTAGGAAGTTTCAAAATACCCCAAAACAATGAATACCTTCAAGCTACCGCTGCATGCACAAGGTGTCTCCAAATTCTTAATGCCGTCCTCCTCCTGGCAGATTCGGCATTCAGCTGTCTGTATAAGTGGTTCTTCTTCATCGCAAGAACCATGCTCTTCCACTTCCTTAGCACAAGCATCTGGCTCAGAGGCCTGGGAAGAGCCTTCACCAGAAGATCCTGCAACCTCAGTTTCTTGCATCGATTGCAAACTTTCAGGTGTTATAAGACGGTCCACACATAAAACCAGATGATCACCCATTTTTTATCCAAAATGAAAAGGATCTTACAACGCACAACAATGCATCAAAAGTTTCAGTTAGTCGGAATAAAAGTTGCGCCTTTAGATGCGAAATGTACTTCCAAAATTAACACACATGAGTTCGACTTTAAAACCTAGCGCTAGATTTAACTGTTAGGAATATAATAAAACTAAGCAAGATATAAGAAATCAAAATCTTTTCCTTTTCCTTTTCTGTGTAATTACTGAGTCTAAAACCCCTTGGATATGAACATCAGATGCTGTGAAATTCCCTCTCTCATTAACTCTCTCGTTTTATTATTTATTTGCATATAGAATTCAAAATTTCTCTTTATTTATTTCTTAATACCCCCACAATTACTATCCAAATAAATATTTTTTATAAAAATAAACAGACTAACCCAAAGGTTTCAGCTTTAGTTATCCATGGGGGAAATTTTCCAGCTTTTGCTAAAAATTTTCAATTTTTTTTCAATTTTCCACCGAGAATGAAAAAGGAAAAGAAAACAAATCATCTCCATTTTCTGGGCAACCAAACAATCCAATACAACCGAGCCCAGGCCAAAATTCCCAAATTCAAAATCAAATCAAAACCAAAAAAGGATAAATACCAGAATCGTCATCAGAATTGAACGAATCCATCAACTAAAACCAACACACATAACAGCATAAACAAATTACCCGTGAATGGCGCTTCGATCTTGGAGTCGGAGATGCTGTTTTCGCTTTATAAAGCTTTAATGAAAAGTCTAAGGTCTTTTCTTTCCCTTTGCTCGGAAATGAAAACAAAAATTGACAATATATAATTTTGGTAAAACTGAAATTAAAAATAAAGATTAGAATTTTAATATAAACATTGATGAGGGTCTCGGTTTCTCAACGACGATTTTGTAGTTTGGTAACTTGGCTTATTGACCAAGACAAAAACCGGAAGCTTTGTGGACTGTGGAATAGGCTGGTTAACGTCCGTCCAACGACTTGACCACCGCGTAATTTCTAGAACTTTGTCGCCGTTTGGTATTTTAACCTTTCCCGGTAGCGTACGTCAAAGGTTATGATCGGAAATTCCCTTCTTGTATTTCGGACAAAATATGTCGGCAAAACCACGAATAGATTATCTTTAATTTTTTTCTAATTTGTATTTTACGTCCTATTAATTTTAAAATTAAATTATTTAAATTTTAATCTCTATTTTTATTTAAATACTTATTAAATTTTAGTATTTTTTTTGACTAATCATCGATATTGACCCATTAATCGACTAAATCAAATTAAATTTTACAGATATTTAATATGTAGGTAACTCTTAACCTTGTTTAAGAAATCTAGCGTCTCTTGTTATTGAACCAACTAATTGTCGGCCCTTTTTTTTGAATAAAAGTCGTTAGTTTTATTAAACGAGAAAATACCCAAAATAATAATAAGGGTTTACAACTATCATCGTAAACTAAATACATAATTTGAACATTTTTCCTAAAACTAGCCACTTTAGATCATACAAAGACCATACATGAAAAAAAGTTAAAAACTCATCCAAAAGACTCGAACGAAAAATAGACACGAACAAATCTGACTGCATCGACAAACGAACCACAAAAGGGGATTAAGCTATTAAAAGACCACTGAGAATCGCAAATCAGAGCTGAGTGTCGTGAGAAACTATCCACAAGCGCAAAATTGCTTATCTAAATTCAATCCGAGGGTTCAGAGCATAGAAGACCAACATGATTACAAATAAGCGTCATTTTTATCAGTCGTGATGTCGTCAAATCCAATCCTGAAAAAAAATAAAATAAAAAACGACCGAAAAAATATGTCAAAAGACATAAAAAAGCGTGCTACAAAGACAGGATTATTTTTATTAAAAAAATAAAAAATAGATTCGACGATCGACAATCAACATCAAAATAAATATCGTCAACGGCTAAATAAAATAATAAAAAAACAAAACTTGCATAGCTCGATAGATGAAAATGGTTGTGTTAGAGAAAAAATGGAAAGCAGCTAGGGTTCAAAACATTGATTGTTGATAAAAAAATAAGGCTTATAACTGTAATTTGAAATAAGATTTAAAGAATTCTTTTGTAATTTAACCTAATTACCATATCTCCCGATTTATATTAAACACAATATTTAAAAATCAAGTTCATAATAAAAATAATAATAAGTTGCGAAAAGAACACAAAGCTAATTATCATATATTCTTATATGGTTTATATTATACAATTTTACCTTTAGTGGTTTTATTTAAGGACGAAATTACAACATCCTTTGAGGTTGTGGTCTTTCAAGAAAAAAACTATATTAAAAATATAATGAGATTTTTATCTATTTAAAATTCTAATTTTTAATTTATTTAAACTGTATCTGTTTATTTTTTATGATTAATTATACTTTACCGTTAATCTTGATTTCTAACTTCATTCACGATTTTATTATAATTTCATCGACGAGTATTATATTAAAAATATAATAAAATTTTTATCTATTTAAAGTTATACAGTTATTATTTAAAATAATATGGTTTAGGTTTTATTTAATAAATTTACCTTTAAAGTTTAAACCATTGTTTCTCCTTAAAACTACTTTGTGTTTTACTGATATATTCGACATTTTAATTGGAATTTAAATATTGTTTTGAACTACTGATATTTGATTTATTAGTTGGTAATTCAGATTGAATTTTGAAAAGGTTCATTATGGAGGCGACCTTGTCAATTCAGTTTTCTCCATTCACAGCGTCAAAATTAAAACATTTAATCTTACTTAAGAAATATAACGTCTCATCCCACTAATCTAAAACTTTTTTAATAATATATAATACATTTAGGTACCTAAAGTAAACGAGCCATCTATTACATTACTTATTTGTGACATTTAGTATATTGTTAAGTATATTGAAATGATAGGGATACAACACTTTTCTATGAGATACTATAAAAGCAAAGAGTTTATTGGACAAAAACAATAGTTGGATAACGACATTCTACCATAGAGTAATAAGTTTATAGTTAAATTGTTATTATACTAGGAAAGTAACATATTTATGGGAAAGTAACAAGCAATTTAGGCACTGGCGGAACTTGAAGTAAAAGTTTGTGAGGACCAACTTAAATTTTTAAAAAATTGGAGGCTTAAACGAAAAATTGCAAAAATTTTGAGAGTTTAACTAAAATTTTAATATTTTAAAGAGATTTAATAATAAAATTTAAAAAATTGAGAGGAAATTTAATTAAAAATATTTAAAATTTTAAAGTTTAATATGAATTTTTAAAAATTTTGAGAGGCCAAATTAAAATTTTAGGGACAAAATTTGAATTTTTTAAAATTTTAGTGTGTCGTGTCCACATTAGTCCCTTAAAGGATACAACCCTAAATTTAGGAGAAGAACAAAGACTAAAATGATAAAATTTTAATTATAAATGATTAAAGTTATTGAATTGTTTCGAATTAAGACAAAATTAATATATTGTAAAAAATTTAAGGACTAAAATTATTATTCTACTAAGTCACATCACTATGCCCTTCTAATATTTAACGACAAATTATTTATTTATAATAATATTTTAATTGTTTATAACTTTTTGAAATAAAAATAACATGTTTATTATTATACACATAATTCAGTAACCTGAAATGTAGTTTACCTTAATAAAAAATCATTTTCTTTACAATTGTAATTTACTTAGTTAATAAATAATAACATAAATATTTAAATGAGAGGAGATAATTAAAATAATGTACGAAAACCAATACGAATAAAATATAAATTAATAAATAGATACATCAAAATCTAAACAAATAAATGTTAATGCGTATATAATTTAAAGTTTTATAGTATTTTGGACCTTGAAGTTCTACTATCTTATCATTTTAGTACATGAAGAATTAGTTTAGCTCATTAAATTTTATGGTATTCCATTCCGTTTTTTTCACTTAAAAGTATAGATTAAATTCGAAAAACTTTCAAAATTTTATAAAAAAAACGTTTAAAAGTCTAATGAAAAAAATAAAAATAATTATCATTTTTTAAAAAAATCCAAAAAATATAGGAAAACATTGAGATTTTTGTATTTTTTAAAATATTTTATGATTTTTCAAATTTAATATTATATTAAGTGTCTCGTGACATGTTTTTAAGATGTCACGTGATGCTTTGTAACACAGAAAAACAAAATGAGATAATATATTTTCGAAAGAAAAATTAAAATTTAAACTAATAAAAATTTCTAAAAATATCAAAGTAATAATAAAATATAAGTTATGAGATTAAAATATTATTTAACCTATAATTTATAATATTTTTATATTTGTTTCTCCTTTTGTCTCTTTCTTCCCTTTCTATATGCCCTTTATACATGGGTATAAAAAAGTACCGTTAAGATTGTTAGAAAAATATACAGAAAATATAGTGATATTATTTTATTATTAATTTTTTAAATTAATTTGATTATTAAATTTTAAAATCAAGAGTTCAATTAATTAACCAAATAAATTACTATTTTTAATAAATCATTACCTAATTGATTCGTTTTTAATGGATTTCAATGGTTAAATGGTTACAAAACTCACAACGAGCCCTTACGATTCCGCGGTTGATTCTCTTTCTTTATATAATGATTAATTATTGAATTTTAATATTTGTATCAATATTATCACTAAATTAAATAAGTTTCTAATTTCATTAATTTTTTAATAATGTTTTTGTCACCGAACTGTTAAATTATTAATAATATAACACTTGTTTTCCTTTTTTTTTAGGGAAGATCTTTAACTCCTCTTATGATTGTCGATGAGGTTACTTTCATGGTATGTTATTCATCTTTTTAAAATAATACGTCTTAACCTTTAGATTTTCGAAATAACAATACAAACCCTAAAAATGTAGATTTTTTGTATTTAATTTATTAAATTTCAAAGAGATTATAGAGAAATCTAAACTGATATAATAGTAAAAGATGGTGAAACAAGTCTATTAATGTGTAAAGTGACCATAAAAAAACATAAAAATTAATTTTCGATGACAACCTAAAATGAACGAAAAACCTAATTTCGATCAAGATGATGATGTGAAATAAAAGAATAATTTTTGACTTCCACGTAATCGCACATCAAAAAAAAAACTATCACGTCATTTAACTAATAATGATTTAACAGGTCAGTGACAAAAAACTAATATTGAAAATTCAGTGATATAATTGAAATATTTTAAAGTTGAGTGACAAAATCAATATTGAAAATTCAGTGGTATAATTGTAGGCCAAGCCTTTGTGTGTGTGTGTGTGTGGTTGTTTCTGACATGAAGCAAAAGGCATCAATTGTGTTTGCCGATAGAGGGGGAAATATTTTCTAATAGTTGAACATTGAAAACAAATTTCTAAAACTTCTGAAAGGCGTGATTGTTACTTTTAAGGGTTTGCTAATGAGTGCCACTTTGGCACGGTAAAATAAGGTTTTTGCTCCTCCCAACTTTTAGATTTAAAGGCTTAATAGACCTTTTTCCTACTAATGTTTGATCGTCCCTGCTTGTGTGATATAAGTTTTGACGGTCAGAAGTTGCTTTTTGTTGCTCACACTGTAATCCTTGTGCTCAATCATTCCATTTATTGGACCTGTCTCTGCCATTTCTCAACACTGATATGGGGTTGACATGTTTTTCCCAAGAAGATATTTCAAACTAATTTTTGTACTCTAGGCGACAGTAATATGTTTTATGGAACAAACTAGTAATCATAATATCATTTTTTGTTTAAAGCATGATAAATCATAAACTGTCATGTACTTTATTATTTTTTGAAATTTGAACTCATTTTGGTATTATTCCTTCTTGGTTGGCTTGCACTTTTCACTATTTTTAGATGTTTTAACCAATCATCAACTTGATTTGGCTGAGAAAACTTTTGTTTGATTCAGGTAGCTGTTGACAAGTTTTCTGGCCGTTCTCGCGGATTTGGATTCGTCACTTTTGATGAGAAAGCAGCAATGGAAGAAGCTATTGAAGCAATGAATGGAATGGATTTGGATGGGCGGAATATAACGGTCGATAGAGCTAAGCCTCAACAAGGGTCAGGGAGAGATTATGATGGTGACTGTAGTCGTGACCGTGGACGTGATCGTGACCACGATTGTAACCGGGGCTATGATGGAAGTCCTGGATCCAATGGTGGGGAGTGTTTTAAGTGTGGGAAACCTGGACATTTTGCTAGGGAGTGTCCTAGTGATGGGGCTAGGGGGGGCAAGTATGGTGGTAAGGGGGATCGTTATGGTGGCGGCAGTGATGGTGGTCGTTACGGTCCTGATCGAAATGGAGATCGGTTTGGTGGGCATAGCAGAGATGCTGGTAGTGACAGATATAATCGTGATCGTTCTGGACCGTATGAGCGTCGTGGAACTGGAGGTCCCCGTTCTGGATAAGATGACTTTTTGTTGTATGCTGATCAACTTTTCTTGTCCTTTTTGCTTGCTAATTTCTTCTCTCCACTTTCAGAGTCTATTTCTTATTATCATTTTCTAATGGAAGCATACTTTGATTGCAGCTGATGAACAAGGGTTGCTGCTTTTAATGTGAAGCATGTCATGAAGTTTTCTTTTTTCCTTTTTTACAGGACGTTCTCTCTTTGTTGTTTTGTTGGGTGGAACAATATTGTAGTTCAGTCCTTTAACCTTTGAAGTGTGAAACTTGGCACAAATCTGCAACTATTTTTCTGTTCCTAAAATGCTGTGTTCAGAATATGGTTCGATGGAGTCTCGTGCTTTCTTGACATGCTCTTTCAAATATGGTCTTTTGGTCTCTGAATGCTGCATTTTTGTGATTCATGCATTATCAACAGAAATTGCCATTGCTTCCGTCCGAGCCTCTTAGGTCTCATTGACTTTTTTAATGCCCTATGTGGAAGACGGTTTGGTCTGTGGTTGGTTATAAGGAAGAATGGTGGGGAGGGGTCCACCATTTGGGTTTTGCTTATTGACACTTGAGGAGTAGAATCTTCGTTCAGAAGTAAATGCCCATTTTTGCTGGCCCTGTTTTCATTATCTTAATATATAAACAGGGGTCAAGCGGGTAATTTACTTTTCTTACGTGTTGCTTTGCTCTGTGCTAGTTGTCTTTCTTCTTCTTCTTCTTCTTCTTCTTCTTCAAGTAAATGGCTTGTGCAGTATTAATGCTGTTGACCTTTTGGCAGGATGCTTGGCTTTTACTTTGTGCCCTTTATGGATACTTGATTGGGTTTCTTTGTTGCTAATTGGAAACGGCTCTATAAACTTTAAACATTGCATGTTCTTTTGGTGCGTAACAAGGGATCTGCGCACTAATTGAGTATATAAGCACACCCCATGTTCTGCATGGTGCACTGATGGAAGTGGTCCATTTCCTCTAAACCCATGGGAGGTTGTTTGATGAGTCAATCAACTGCCATTGTTCCTTCCCATGAGCCTATCGTCTTTTGCTCTGGGTGCAGATTGCCCTTCTTGCCTTGTCTGTGTGCTGAGTTCTAGTGTTTTGATCCTATTGGCTAAAAATTCAGATCGAGCTTTCCATTATTGGTTCCTTACATCCGCGCTCTTGGGATTTTGAGAGTTGGTTTGTTTGCCGCTGTTCACCTCTCTAACCACCCAAATCCCCAAATTATCCATTTAAATCCCTAAAACCTAACCTAATGCCTAAATCAAACCCAGACATATCCTAAAAAATATATACCCTCTGCCATCTCCTACCCAACCAAATCCATCATCACCCATACCCCTATCTCGGCCATACCCAACCACATCCCACGATTTTCGGACCAGATTTGCAGTCAGCACAAAAAAGGGAAAATTTATAATTTATTTGTAATCAAAATTGGTTATAAAACCGAACCAAAATGTAAAGAAAATGGGGGTCTTTGGTTCTAAAAATTTGTAAAGGGAATTCGATTTTTTTTTTGTAAAAAGCTCTTGAATGTGATAAAAGGTAAACCTCCAGTTTAAGCAGTTTCAATTTTTTTTTTCTTTCGAATAAAAAAGCTCATAATCCCATCGGATTCTTTGTTTTGAAAATCAAAATCTGATTTTTAAAACCTAAAATCAAAAGCTTATTTTTACCGAAACAAAAAAAGGTAAGTCTGAAGCTTACCTGCGGTATCCTGGCCGCCGTTGCTCTTTCTCTGTCGCCGTGAGGCACGCCGTCGAGGAACGGCGCATGAATGGTGAAGAGCGGTTATCAGTCTAGGGTTGACAGAAGATGAGATGAAATTAGGGTTTTTTTTAGTTTATTAAACGTGTTTTAAAAAAAATAACTCTTATGTTTTAAACCGCTGGACACAAAACGGTGCCGTTTTGGCACCCAACTCGCGCGGTGACCCGGTAACTCGGGAGGATCCGCGCCTTCTTGAACGGTCAAATTACCATAATGGTTCTCAAACTCTTACCCCGTTTTAACTTCTGTCCAGGGTTAATTACGCGTTTGATCTTTCGGATTTCAGTTCCTTCTATTTTTGTCCCTTTTCATGATTTTTTAACTTTTAATTTCTCTTTTATTTCAATTTAGTCACTATATTTTAGCATTTAATTTCCAGCATGTTATTTCTATTAATTTAAGTTTATTTCTTTATGTTTCATATTTGATTCATTTTAGTCCCATAATATTTGCCATTCATGTTATGTAATTTAATATTAATACAGTTAGCCTTAACATTTATCTTTATGATGTTTTATGTGTATTAGTTGAATCCATGCATTATTATTATTATGTGTATATAATATACTATTATTATTATACCAAGTAGTTTATTTTCATATATTATATATCAATATCTTATATAAGATATGTATATATATGTTTTTTTTCCATAGTTCATATTTTTATGTATAATATTTTTTATATTTATATATATAAGGTTTTATATATATTTGTAAAATAATGTATAGTATTTTGTTTAATTATCATATATATAAATAATAATAAATACTTATTTTTGGAATGTATATATAAACTACTAACTTAATATATATAGATGTATTTTTGATAAATATAAATATTAAATATATTTTACTTTAAATATTATATTTTTAAGTATATATATGTTTACATGTTATTTTGTAATTTTGCATCATAATAGTAATTTTATATATTAAGAATTAAGGTAATATTCTTTTATTTAGGGAATTCGAGAACTCGTGTCCCGGGCATAAAGGGATGTGAATTTCTCGATATCCCTAAGTAAAAGAATATACTTATCCTTTTAGGTCATAATATTTAAGGGAATTTTTCTTTTATTAGAAAATCAAGAAATCATTTCTCGGGCGTATAAAGATGTGAACTTCTCGATTATTCTAAATAACGAAACGTTTCTTCAAATATTCAATATTTTCGGCATATAGGAATCACATTTTAAATTTTAACATATTCGTAATTTCCAATACCAAGACATTAAATAATCGGCTAGGTACCAATTTTTGGGAGGTGTGGGGTGCTAATCCTTCCCCATCCGTAACCGACTCCCGGACCCGAATTTTTAATCTCTAGTTTTATTTTGGTGTCCGGTCTACCATTTTAAAATGATCGGTGGTTACTTCATATTTTTAATTTCAAAACCGGGTAGGCGTTTTCCAAACAAAATTAAATAACAAGAAAAAAAATTTAAAACCAAAAAGAGCACCGGACGAATTTATGTGATTACAGAAGGTGTAGGGTAAATTCACAATTAATTATTTTTAAATTTTTATATAAATAAAAGGTAAAAGGAGAGGACCTTTCCCACAATAAACATAGTTTCATCCCTTATTCACATTATACTTGGTTTAATATCGTTAGAACTTAGAAGTGTCATACACGAACTATTACTTTGTATTATTACTATTATTAAGAGTGAAATTAATCAACAAAAATTAATAGGTACTATAATAATACGCAAAATGATAATTCATGTATTACATTAGATATTTTGTCAAAGTACATGCACAATATTAGACCCTTAGTTAAAGTATAAGTATCACGTTAGACATTTTAAATGTATATGCATCACGAACTCAACAAGTGTCCCAGTGAAAAAGCGGATGATGTTCATCCTAGGATATACAGGTTCAAATCGCTCTGTCTACAAGGTGTATGTGCATTGTCAAAGGGTTAAGAATATGTATGAACATATACTACCTTGTAATCACCTTTAGACTATTGTCACGGACCAAACTTTTGGGACCGAGGCATTGGCACAAACATCAGCCAAAGAGGTTGTATGCGGTGTAACGGGCTTGCCAAGACCGTCAGACTTGGCCCGACACTTGGAGAATGCTAGAAAGCCCTCAAGACCACCAGAATTAGTCAAATCCATGGAAGATCTAGGAGGGTAATTTGGTCAAAGCATTATCCATCTATTTGAAATATATTATTTAGATAATGTTTGTGATAATTAGAGATTTTGAAAAGAGATGGAGTTAATCTCGACCTTCGATGTAATTTAAACTGAGCCGTTGGATGTAGGGGGCTTCAACTATAAATAGAGGCTTAGCCCCACCTCATTGTATCATCTCATTCCATCCATTATCTCTTGAGTAATAGAAGCATTTGCTCTAAATTATTTGAGTGTTCTTGTTTGTTCTGGTTTATTCTTGAGCGTTATTTTAAAGTTCTTATTCACTCATCTCGTTTGATCCGTTTCCGCATAGAACACATCGCGTTTCTCTGTGCTAAGAAAGTTTGATATTCCAAGAGGGTTGGGAAGGTGTACTTAGGTGTTTGTTCTGAGCCACTTAGATGTTCAGGTAAATGACATTTCTTCAGATACTGCATCTGTAATAAGGTCGAAGAGGGCCAAGCCAAAAAGGGATATAGCAGCTAAAGAGACACCACCGTAGGAAAGAAGCGAAGGGCTTCGAGGAAGAAGCACAACGCAAGAAGGGGCACCGGATTTCAAAGAAAAAGGGTCGATGCAAGAAGAGTGCACCAAACTTTAAGTCAGAGGGAGGATGCAACAAGGAGCCATACTTCAAGCAGAAAGAAGGGCTGGCCCATTTTAGAGTACATGCAATGACTGAGAGGAAGGTACATCTCAAATACAACTCCAGTGTTTTTGAGTTTGATTTGTGGTCTTTGATGAGTTTAGGTCAAGTGAGACTTAACCAGTGCGGGGGAGACAAAGCTTGGAAATGACCTTTTAGAGTTATAAGGAGCCAAATTGATGGGCTGGCGAGTCTGAGAGTTCGTCCGGTGTTCAACGTGGTGACACCCAAGACTTTGTCGCATGACCATGAGTGTCCGAGTGAAGGTAAATCAATACTGGTGAGAGAAGGCTCCCATGCTGGAGATGTATCCGATGACGTCTTAGCACGCGACTGTCATACCCGTATTTTGTTCGGGTATTCGAATATACGTATAAATAAGGCTGAAATAATAAATAAATAGATAAATAAACAAATAACCCAAAACTAGTCCATATAATAATGTCCATTTACAAACTAAAAGCCCAAAATACAAATTTTAAAGGCCCAATTATAGTTTTGAAGCCCAAATCTTAAATTTGTTACAAATACAACCTAAATCGGTACAAAATCCCCTTTCCCGCTCATTTAATATCCAACAAGCACAAAATATTAGAGTTTTAAGTTTTCTCACCCAAAAGTCACCACGTGATAGTTCCATATTCGTCCAAACCCATTTCACATGGATTGTGTGTTTTCTCATTACCAACTGGCTCTGCTTACGTCAGCAAGCCTCACCTATAAATAGGGGAGAGAGAAAAGTCAGTTAGCAATAATGAGTCATTAATAATAGTGAGTAAAATAGTAATAATAATATTAAGTAAATAATAAAGAAGAGAGAGGGTATACCTCGAAAGTTGAACCATCACCGGAGGAGAAGAGTAGCTCCCGGAGCTGAGCCATCGAAGATTCGGATGGACGCCCAAAACACGAACGGTCGCTGGAGTCGAATATCAAAATACTGATTTCACGGTCGATAGGGTATAATTTATTCTCTGTTCTAATTCTCTGCAAAAATCAAAAAACAAATGTGAGTTTCACATGCTAAAACATAAAATATATAAACTTAAATCTAAAGAGAGAGGAGCGGCGGCTGGAGTTTTTTTTCGAGTCACTAAGGAGTTAAAAATGAGCGTCGGGTAGTCTAGGCTGGGGAAGGGGGGGATCCTGTCGGATCTGGTTAGATTTAGGGTTTTTGGGTTGGAAATTGAATTTTCTAGGGTTTTTAAGGTTTCGGTGCGGAGATCGATGGTGGCCAGAAATCGCCTCATGGCAGCCGAAAATTGCCTTGCGGTGGCTGGTCAAAGTGAGGCGGTGGCCGAAATTTGGGCACGGTGGTCGGTGAACGGCTTAGGGTGGCTGAAGAGAGGCGGTTGAGGATTTGACGGCGGTTGAGGCGGTATTCAATGGTCGAAAAGTTTGATGTTCATCCAAAACAGATGCACATTCATCCAATTTCATGGGTTTTTAATCCGTTTGAGCTTAGAATTCTGGGGATTTTGTGTTTGAGACGAGAGAATTGGGAGAGGAGAGAGAGTGAATATCTAAGAAATGGGGATTTAGGTTTAAAATTGAGCTTTTATGGTCTGAGTGGGACGACGTCGTTTTGGAGTCGGGTCAAGAACGACCCCGCGCATTTTCAACGGGTCGGGTTCTTGACCTGCGCATTTTTAATCGGATATCATTTGGTTTTTTCTCGAAGTTTTACCCTTTATTCAATTTGGTCCCTAGTTCTTATAAATTGGTCCTTGAACTTTATAATTCGTTCAATTTAGTCCATTTTCCCATGATTGTACCCCTTAAATTCGATTTGTTCAATTAGGTCACTAGTGCTTTGTAATTTGGGCTTAGAGTTTTGTAATTGTTTCAATTTGGTCCATTCATAATAGTTTGAGCTTTGTGTTTTAATGTGTTCTTAATTTAGTCATCATTTATTTATTTTATGTAATTAAATGCAATTAATTTATATATGTGATGCATGTTTTAAATTAAGCATGTAGGATTATTTGTTAGATGACCTAATCACATAGTATTAATTAAATATTAGAGCCTTTAACCTAGATTCTCTAATTAGGATTCAATAATTGAGTAGAATAGATAATTGTAGTAATTAAATGTACATTAAATATAATTTTAAAATTTCAATTTGGATGATGTTACATTGTTTTCAATGGGGTGTTATCTCAACATGAATTTTAACAAATTATATTTAATATGCATTCCACTTATAATTGGAATATTATTTTAGTTTCTTAATTGACATTAAATAATTAATTAGTACACATTGTAGATAATTAAATGTATATTATATTGAACTTTTGGGACTCAAATTTGGATGGTGTTTCATTGTTTACAATGGGGTGTTATCTCAACGTTGGTTTTAAAGGTGAACATTTAATATACATTTTCACTTAAAATATTGATTTAATAAAATGTTAGGGCCTTAATTAAGACTAGAACTTTAATTATTTAGAAATTTAATTAATTAGGAATATGGTTATGTAGCGATGTCCTTTTACGCGGTGATTTATTTTTTTTTTAAATGATGTCTTCCGCGGGAGTTATAAAACTCGTGTTTTATTTACAAATTGAGTCACCACCGGCCACTCAAGGTGGACCGGACACCGTAAAAACCAGAGATTTAAAGTTGATGGGTTCGGGAGTCGGTTACGGATGGGGAAGGATTAGCACCCCCACACCGCCCAAAATTGGTACTTTAATAATTACCGCTTTATTAATATTAGACTTTCCAGATTAAAGTGGCGATTAAATTAAAATTTGGTTACAAATGCGAGTAGATTTTAAAGGCCCCGTTATTCGAGAGTAACCGCTCAACCACTATCACTACGCCTGATACTGACCCTGTTTACGCTCGGATAAAAAGGCACCGCATTGACAATTTATATTCGAAATGCAACTTAAAACATGGTATTTAAGCATAACACATACAAAAATAAAGGCATAAAGCCATTATAAAAACTGTAATTAAAAGCACAATAATTAAAAAAAATACGTGCTTGTATAAAAACATAAGCATATATAAAGAGAATTAGAAAGATAAATAAATATGCATGTACATGGTGAAATGATAGATATATACAGAGATATGGATATCTAAGTATGCTAATATGTTAAACATAAATAGATGCATGAACATATAATATACTATCATAAATATAAGACGTAGATAATAAAAGTATAAACAAATGCATACATACATAAAGAAAATTATAATATGACACATGATAATGCTATCTAAATATATATATATAGATAGATATATAACATACCCTAAAAATACATATTATATAGTATAAATATAATGTCGACATAATATAATAAATATGTGATAAAGTAAGATATACATTATACTAACAAAAATAACATGTAGTTCATAAGGTACAAAAACTTAGGAAAATTATAACGTAAAACGTAATATGCATGGAAATGTACACATAAAACGACATGGAAATAACAAATTAAGGCCTAAAATGCACAAACATTAAATTATATAGCATGAGTAGCAAACAATATGACTAAAATAAAGCAAACGTAACATATATGAGCATAAATATGAGTGACAATAAATAAAGGTGCTGAAAAATTAAATAAACACAAAACATATGACCAAATTAAAATGAAAAGCAAACTAGAGTGCGAAAATAAAGAAAAATAAAAATAAGGGACAAAGAGAAAAACGGGAAGAAAGAAGAGGGATTGATGTGGTAATTTGACCACTTTTATAAAACATAGACACCAAACGGTGTCGTTTGGCTCAGCAGGTTTAAAATATTAAGATGGGTTTAGTTTTTATTCGAAACTGATAATACCAAACCCTAAAAATTTCCTCTCATCCCTCTCACTCACTCGACGGCGCCGCATCTGGGAAGATCTCCATGCTCGACCTGCCATGATATGTCGTTCAACGGCGGCTCGGCGGCACGGCGACGCTTGAACAACCAGGTATGATTCGAACTCCTTTAATTCAAAGATTCTAAAAAAAATCTAGGTTTCGTTTAAAAACTCTGATTTCAAGTGGATAAAAGAAACAAGGTTTTGATTTCGAAATATTTATTTCATCTAAGAAATCTTACAATTTTTTTCTTCTCGATCTGAAAATTCCCCTTTTCTCTCCTTTTTTTTTGAATATAAGCCCCTAGAACTCCCCTTTTCGATTTGCTTTTCATTTGGTTTCTATCACCAAAATTTTACAAGTAATTTCTTCTGTCGATTGCAGATCTGGGGGACCGAATTTTGTGGCTATGTTAGTGGCAGGGCATGGGGGTATTTAGGGATGAAGCATGGGTGGCAGGGCATGGGGTAGGGTATGGGATGGCAGAGGGTTTAGGTGGGATTATTATATATTTTTTAGGGTTTCGGGATTCAAATTTGGGGTTTGTTTTGGTTACCGGCGAAGTGATGGTCGAAGTGGCGGCTGCGGCAGTGGAGGGTATAAGGGTTAGGGTTAGGTCAATCAGGGTAAAGGGCATTTTGGTAATTTCAAATTTGGGTCGGGTTAGGTCATGTATCTGGGTTGGGTTCGGGTCAAAATGGGTTATGACAGGTTAATTTAAGGGCTTTAAATATATGGAAGATGTTCAAGCAATTGGTATTTTCTCATAAAAGCCATTAAATTAATTAATATTCATAGTTTTAAATAATTAATTAATTAAAGCCTGTTTAAGATTAATACTTAAAATAAACAAGACAATAAAAGGACATTCATAAAAACTCTTTTATGTTGGAAAATCATTTTTAAATATGAATAGGGGTGCCACTTAACGGGGTGCATTTAATCTCATATTCGAACAAAATGAATTTCCTTATAAAAAGATATATGCATTCGAAATTTAAATTCAATTAATAATTATAGGATAAATTAAATTCAAATTATTATTCGAAATGCCAAAATGCCACGTAAAATTAAAGGTGCCGATAACGGGCGTCTGTAGGGGTGCTAACCCTTCCCTACATGTAACCGACTCCCGAACCCAATTTTTAAAACAGAATCTCTGGTTTGTTTTTCTGGTGTCCGGTCTACCTCGAAGTGATCGGTGGCGACTCTAAATTTTTTTTAAAGGATAAATAAAGGAAAATCAAATTTAATACGAAATATCCTAAATTTTCAAGACAAAATTAAAAATGGCTAGAAAACCCTAATTTTGAAAAGATCGATCGTCAGGCTATTTTTGCACACCCGATTTCAAAAATGGTCGCGACAGCTTGGCGACTCCGCTGGGGACTTAAAAAAACGAGAGTCAGGCCTAATTAATTTTACATGGCATTTTGGACAGTAATTTGAATTTAGTTTTTCTATAATTATTGATGATGTAGCTTGCTTATTCAACGCCTTTACAAAGAGGCAAACCAATATTTTCAGCAAAGAATCCAGAGTTCATAATAAGAAGAACTCGTTTTTTCGAAACCTTGACAGAGAAGTGGATGGTTCAATAGAGGAATAAAGAATTTCATAATAAGAAGAACAGCTTCAAACCTCAGAAAATGAAGAATCGCAAGAGCAATTTTAGACTTTGGAAGATGAAGAATTTCATAATAAGAAGAACAACTTCAGATTCATAGTTTGAGTGAGGAATGAATAATTTCATAATAAGAAGAACAGCTTCAAACCTCAGAAGGTGAAGAATTTCAAGGAATGATGTTAGACTTTAGAAGATGAAGAATTTCGTAATAAGAAGAACAGCTTCAGATTCTATAGTTCGACAGAGGGATGGAGAATTTCATAATAAGAAGAATAGCTTAAAACCTCAAGAGAGGAAGAATGTCACGGGTAATTTTAGACCTTGGAAGATGAAGAATTTCATAATAAGAATAACATCTTCAGATTCCACAGTTCAGCAAAAGTTTGAAGAATTTCAGAAGAACAACTTCAAGCTTCAACAATTTAGAAGATGGCCAGTGGATTCGAACAAAATTTGTGTTTTTTAGTCTTTGCCCACTTATTGTTCCACAACAATGAGCAAAGAGGGGCAGCTGTTATACCCATATTTTGTCTGGGGTATTCGAATATACGTATAAATAAGGCTGAAATAATAAATAAATAAACAAATAACTCAAAACCACTCTATATAATAATGTCCATTTACAAACTAAAAGCCCAAATACAAATCTTAAAGGCTCAATTACAGTTTTGAAGCCCAAATCCTAAATTTGTTACAAATGCAGCCTAAATCGGTACAAAAATCCCTTTCCTGCTCATTTTAATATCCAACAAGCACAAAATATCAGAGTTTTAAGTTTTCCCACCCAAAAGTCACCACGTGTCAGTTCCTTATTCGTCCAGACCCATTTCACACGGATTGTGTGTTTTCTCATTACCAGCTGGCTTTGCTTATGTCAGCAAGCCTGACACCTATAAATAGGGAGAGAGAGAAAAGTCAGTTAGCAATAATGAGTCATTAATAATAGTTAGTAAAATAATAATAATATTAAGTAAATAATAAAGAAAATAATGAGTGTATACCTCAGGAGTTGAACCATCACCGGAGGAGAGGATATCTGCCGGAGTTGACCCATCGAAGATACGGATGGACGCCAGAAACACGAACGGTCGCTGGAGTCAAATATCAAAATGTCGATTTCACGATCGAGAATGTATAATTTCTTCTCCGTTCTAATTCTCTGCAAAAATCAAAAAACAAATGTCAGCTTCACATGCTAAAACGAAAATATATATAAACTTAAATCTAAAGAGAGAGATGAGTGGCGGCCAGAGTTTTTTTTTTTAATCACGAAAGAGTAAAAAATGAGCGTTGGGTAGCCTAGGTCGGGGAAGGAGGGCATCCTGTCAGATCTGGTTAGATTTAGGGTTTTTGGGTTGGAAATTGGATTTTTTAGGGTTTTTAAGGTTTTGGTGCGGCGGTCGGCGGTGGCCGAAATTTGGGCACGGTGGTCGTGAACAGCTTAGGGTGGCCGGAGAGGGGCGGTTGAAGATTTGATGGCAATTGAGGCGGTGTTTAATGGTCAAAAAGTTTGATGTTCATCCAAAACGGATGAACATTCATCCGGTTTCATGGGTTTTCAATCCGTTTGGGCTTAGAATTTTGGGGATTTTGTGTTTGAGACGAGAGAATTGGGAGAGGAAAGAGAGTAGGAGAGAGTGTGAATATCCGAGGAATGGGGATTTAGGTTTAAAATTGAGCTTTTATGGTCTGAGTGGAACGACGTCGTTTTGGAGTCGGGTCAAGAACGACCCGCACATTTTCAACGGGTCGGGCTCTTGACCCGCGCATTTTTAATTGGATATCATTTGGTTTTTCCCCGAAGTTTTACCCTTCATTCAATTTGGTCCCTAATTCTCATAAATTGAACATTGAACTTTATAATTCATTCAATTTAGTCCCACTTTTCCCATGATAGTACCCCTTAAATTCGACTTGTTCAATTAGGTCACTAGGGCTTTGTAATTTGGGCTTATAGTTTTGTAATTGTTTCAATTTGGTCCATTAATAATAGTTTGAGCTTTGTGTTTTAATATGTTCTTAATTTAGTCATCATTTATTTATTTTATGTAATTAAATACAATTAATTTATATATGTGATGCATGTTTTAAATTAAGCATGTAGGATTATTTGTTAGATGACCTAATCACATAGTATTAATTAAATATTATAGCCTTTAACCTAGATTCTCTAATTAGGATTCAATAATTGAGTAGAATAGATAATTGTAGTTATCAAATATACATTAAGTATAATTTTAAAATTCCAATTTGGATGATGTTCTATTGTTTACAATGGGGTGTTATCTCAACATGAATTTTAACAAATTATATTTAATATACATTCCACTTATAATTGGAATATTATTTTAGTTCCTTAATTGACATTAAATAATTAATTAGTACACATTGTAGATAATTAAATGTATATTAAATTGAACTTTTGAGACTCAAATTTGGGTGATGTTCCATTGTTTACAATAGGGTGTTATCTCAACGTTGGTTTTAAAGGTGAACATTCAATATACATTTTCACCTAAAATATTGATTTAATAAAATGTTAGGGCCTTAATTAAGACTAGAACTTTAATTAATTAGAAAGATTAATTAATTAGGAATATGGTTAATTTAAGGGCTTTAAATATATGGAAGGTGTTCAAGCAATTGACATTTTCTCATAAAAGCCATTAAATTAATTAATATTCATAGTTTTAAATATTTAATTAATTAGAGCTTGTTTAGGATTAATACTTAAAATAAACAAGACAATAAAAGGACATTCATAAAAAACCTTTTTATGTTGGAAATTCATTTTTAAATATGAATAGAGGTGCCACCTAACGGGGTGCCTTTAATCTCATATTCGAACAAAATGAATTTCCTTATAAAAGAATATCTGCATTCGGAATTTAAATTCAATTAATAATTGTGGGATAAATTAAATTCAAATTATTATTCGAAATGCCAAAGTGCCACGTAAAATTAAAGGTACCGATAACGGGCGTTCGTAGGGGTGCTAACCCTTCCCTATACGTAACCAACTCCCGAACCCAATTTTTAAAACTGAATCTCTGGTTTATTTTTTTGGTGTCCGGTCTACCTCAAAGTGATCGATGGCGACTCCAAATTTTTTAAAGGATAAATAAAGGAAAATCAAATTTAATACAAAAACCCTAAATTTCCAAGACTAAATTAAAAATGGCCAAAAAACCCTAATTTTCCAAAAGATCGATCGTCATGCTATTTTTGCACACCCGATTTCAAAAATGGTCGCGATAGTGACATCACTTGGCAGAAAGAGTTGAAGCAAGAAGTCCTTATGGGGGGACACGAGCAAGTCGAGACGTCGATAAGCCACCAAGATGATGTGAGGAGTTGTGCCGAGGATCAATATGTTCAACGGAGGCAAGAGCCGAAGCAAGCAGTTCATATGGGGGAATTGCACGAAGCTAAGGCATCGACGAGTAATCAAGTTGACCCTGCCCAGGATCGTTCGAGTGGAGCGACGAGGGCGTCGCTAAGTCTAGTGGGGGAGAGTGTCACGGGCCAAACTTTTGGGACCGAGGCATTGGCGCAAGCATCATCCAAAAAGGTTGTATGTGGTGTAACGGGCTTGCCAAGACCATTAGACTTGGCCCGACACTTAGAGAATGCTAAAAAGCCCGCAAGACCACCAAACTTAGTCAAATCCATAGAAGATTTATGAGGTTAATTTGGTCAAAGCATTATCTATTTATTTGAAATATATTATTTAGATAATGTTGTGATAATTAGAGATTTTGAAAAGGGATAGAGTTAATCTCGACCGTTTATGTAATTTAAACTGAGCCGTTGGATGTAGGGGCTTCAACTATAAATAGAGGCTTACCCCCACCTCATTGTATCATCTCATTCCATCCATTCTCTCTTGAGTAATAGAAGCATTTACTCTAAATTCTCTGAGTGTTCTTGTTTGCTCTTGTTTGTTATTGAGCATTATTTCGAAGTTTTTTTTCTCTCATCTCGTTTGATCTGTTTCTGCATAAAACGCATCGCGTTTCTCGGTGCTAAGGAAGTTTGATCTTCCAAGAGGGTTGGGAAGGTGTACTTAGGCGTTTGTTCTGAGCCACATTGCCTAAGGCCTCACGGTTCCCTTGGTGGCTAGACTTGCCACGTTGGTGTTCAAGCTTTCGTATCCAGCGAAGCCTTGAGGGCTTGTCCGAGCCTTTGGCGAGCAGGAGTTCTCGCAAGGCTGGTTGAAGGCTTACTTAGGCACAAAACCGACCGAGTGGCGTCACAAGGTGCTTAAGGTCGCACGTTCCGGGCGAGTGAAACTCTAGGGGCGTGACACTATTCAAAAAAATGTATATGTATCACATCGTACGTATTAAATGTACAAACGACAAAATAAACATTGTACTCAAATTACAAATATCCAACGTGGCATTATACAAATTACCATATTTATCTCTGTAAATTGTTAAAGTTATCCCGTTCATATACACAAAAGTGATAAAAGGGTGAAGGCAAAAAAGCTTATGGAGACTGCGCAGCTTTGCATGCATGGTGGTGGATTGTAGGGGAAGATGAAGATTGGAAGCGTGGCTGTTAAATCTGTTTATTTATCCTTAATCCTAATCCCCAAAACCACTATCCTTTCCTCATAATTGCACCTGGGAACTGCTTATTGGATGCCATCTCATCCATATCTGCAAGTCTTTTAGATTTCGTAAAGCCATCCAAATCCCCACAAAACACTTCTTCAAGGATTCATGCCGATTCTCCTTAATCATCATTACCGCTCTCGGTAATCGGATTATATATATATAGTGTAAAATTTTGATACACAGGCTGTCTAAAACTAATTTTACACAAGCCTGTATATTTACACTATAAAAACTTAAATCCTAAATCCCTAACCTTAACCCTAAGAACTAATCCATAAACTTTAAACCCTATACACTAAATTCTAAATACTAACTTTAAATTCTAACCACGCAACCTAAATCCTAAACCCTAACCCCTAAAACTAAAAAGCACAAAAAGCACGTGTAAACGCGTGTGTATCAAAGTTGATTTATATATATATCCAACTTAATAATCACATGTATATATTTTCTTAACGTATCAATAATAAGTGAAAATTAAACCATTACTTCACTTAATTTGCTCTTAAATTAGCAGTTACATACATTCCAAAGTTAACTGCTTGTTTCTCTCTTAAATACGCCATTAACTACTTCTCCAAATGATTTAATTCTAGACTGGCAAAACCTAGTGAATCTCAGCAGCACACACACGACAAGTAATAAATCATCATCATCATGGCTCATGCATCCATTGACGGCGCACCATCTTCCAAAGCAAATAATTGCTTCATTTCTTCCCTATATATACCACCATGAACGCCTCTTCACTTATCCAAATTAACCTAATCTCCATCTCTGAAAAAGAAGATGGCAAATCACTGCTCGGTTAATGGTTGCTGGTCCAACTTTGAACAAATCGCCAAAGAAGAAGAGCATTCCTCTCCTTTACCAGCACAACATCAGTTCTGTTTATATATTTGTTTCTTTCTTTTCGGTCCCCTATGAATAGTAACGTTCTTTTTGTTTTTTTTTTCTCATGATTTTTCTGCTTCAAATGATTTTTGCAGTGAAAGTAGTGTGTACTGTGATACGATGGAATGGCAATATCATGAGTTTTGCATGCAGCAAAGCTTGTACGATGAACTTCCTTTGTTGACCAACACTTTCTACTCAGATCCTTTGTATGCTTCATTAGACATTGAACAACACAGTTCCAGTGTATCTCAAGGTGAATTGTTTTCACTAAATATATTCAATCGTCCATCTTGAATTAACATACATGTTTCTGTTGCAGATGGTCGTGAAAATGGCAATGGATTCTGGGATGAACTGGGTTTCTTGTTCGAGCCCCGGAAATACGAATCGCCGGAGCTCAAGAATGGTGAAGAACAGACGATGAAGAAGGAGAGTGATTCTGGTAGTAAAAAGTGCAGGGAAGAACAATGCAAGATTAGGGCAAAGTTGCTGTCCAGGAAAGTGATCTCACAATACTTTTACATGCCTATATCACAGGCAGCGAAAGAGCTTAATGTAGGGTTGACATTGTTGAAGAAAAGGTGTAGGGAACTCGGAATCCGGCGGTGGCCTCACCGGAAGCTTATGAGCCTCCGTTCTCTTATCAACAACATTCAGGTACCAGTGACATCAATAGCATCCGTCACGTATAATTAGAATTATGAATTAATAATATTTAGGTATGTATGTGCGTGGAAACAATGCAGGAGTTGCAGGCGGAGGAAGCAGGAGGAGGGAAAGTGAGGGAAGCGGTGGAGGTATTGGAGAGGGAGAGGAAGATGTTGGAAGAGATGCCGGACATGGATATGGAATACGGCACCAAAAGACTCAGGCAAGCCTGTTTCAAGGCTAATTACAAGAAGAGAAGGCTCGTGTCGACGGCTGCTCAGTCGCAAACTTCCGCCGGTTGTGGTGTTGTTGTTGACGGCGGTCGAGTCAGTGATTCGGAATTAATTACTGGGGTTTATCATTGTAGGGGTTTGTCCGACTCTTTTTCGTCGACCGTCACAATGAAATAATGAGTTGAATGCTCATCTCTAACCATTAGTATGTGTTAATTAATATTGGTCATACCAACCATATGTACTAATTTTAAGGCCCTGTTAATTTTGAGCCCAAATGCAATATTTTGAAGCAAATTAAAACAAAAAAAATTAGATATCAAATTAAAACCTGAAGGCAAATTCATGATCAAAATATATAAATGAATATTTAAAATCTAAACTAGTGTTTTTGTTTTTTTTAAAAATAATAGCGTTGATAAAGTTACGAGAAGAATATGTAAAATCGAGTAAATTAATTACATTAATCGTTCATTTCCCTAAAATCAATAAAGTGGATAAATCAGCCTTGAAAGCAAAAGATAGTGCTATATAAGAAAATGGTTAAAATCTAACCAAACAACAAAGAAAAATGATAGATAAATAAAAATATTTTTGTTGTCAGTAAAGGATAAACATCAGTAACACAAACATAAAAATACATATAACAATGATAGTACGTTGCTAATTTTATCACAATTTAATCACGAATCACAACTTATTCACGAACTATCTTTAGTGATTATAAGCATCTATCAATACAATAAAACCATATCGAGAGTTCAAACCAGAGATAAAAGAGTATGATAATAAAAAATCACTAATTAGAAAACCCACGTCAAATCCCATCATAAAAAATGAGAAAAAAAATGATACAAGAGTAGAGAAAACGTGTCACAATAGTAAAATATTTATATTTTTATTAAAAAAATTAAATAATTATTAAACCAATCAGACTACAACTTAAATATGTAAAAATGAAAGCTAAAAAGATGAAAAAAGGGAGAAAAAGTTATGACAAAACAAAAGTGATATTTTTTTGGATATAAATCTGTTCGATATTTATGAACGTGAATATTTTCAATATCCATATAACAATTAAATCGTAGAAGACGGTCTCTGCACCGTTCTAACTTCGTTCATTATTATTTAATCTGATCCTCGTACTTTTATTTTTTTATAAATATAACCTATAATTTAATCCAACAAGTGATCTCAATAAATGATGTTTATCGTAAGAGATTTAAATTTAATCGTTTTATGTGTAAAATATATATTATTAAATAATTAAAAAAATATATAAATAGATATTTAAACTATTCAAAAAAATAACCTGTAATTTCATAACTGTTTTTAACTTTTATTTTCACCGAAAGTTGTTTTCTTTTCTCGTCACCGTTTTTTTCCAGTTGAGTCAATCAAACATTTTCCATCTCTTTCTTGTCGGAACACATTTTGATATCTTTTGACTGAAAAAAAAAAGAGTCGAAAAACCAACTGTTCATCTTTTTAACATTTTAGTGGAAAACTATGAAAACAAGTGCTCAGTTTTGACTTCAGAATCTCAAGCCTTCTCCGTCTTCATCCATACAACACGCTGATGAACATTCTAGAATTTACTTTTATTCAAAGATGGACTTAAAATCTTATGTAATGGTATATAAATTATTAAGAAGTTATATTAGAAATGTAAGAGATACGAAATTGCATAAATTTAAGTCATAAATTAAGAACCTATCAATTAATCTATGTGAAAAAGCTGATAGTATTTATCATAGAAAATTTGGGTTCAATCATTTTGTTTATAAGGTGCGTGCATTGTCAAAGGGTTAAGAATATCTATGAACATATACTACATTGTAAACGAATATAAATCTTCTACCCTTTTTGGTGTCTCTTTCTATGCCCCACATTAAAAATTATGTTTAGGCTTTAGGGTTTAAGGTTATGGTTTAGAGAATTTAAGGTTCAATGTATTTTTTAGGGTATAAGTTTTAAGATTTAAAATTTAGGGTTAGAACTTAAAATTTATTTTTTAATATTTTTTATTGTTGAGATATAGAAATAGGCACCGAAAAATAGCAAGAGATTATCCCTTGTAAACATGTTGAGATTATTAAAAAAAAATCAAATTAAATTATCAATAATAAATACATAAAAAATATCAAAATTACAAAATTAATTTAAATTTTTTTAAAAATACAACTGTCTCGTCCAACACCGATCGACTATCTCTACTTTTACTATATCTCCTCATTTATTTATTAAATTCTTTGATCATATATTTTTAGACTATTTGATACTGTAAATGAATAATCAAGGTTAAAAGTTAAAAACGAAAATATTTTACGGATAAAAAGAATGGATAATATTAATGTACAAAATTTTAATCAGAATCATCCATTTACATCAATTTAATAGTCTAAAAACGCAATATTAAAGAGATCCATTAAGTGATTGAGTAATCAGTGATACTTGTGTTGTCGTTGTATGGATTCGAATATAAAAATTTACCTTGAGAATGTAAATATATCTACTTAATAAAAAAATATAAAATTAAAGAGTTTTATAATGGATAAGTGAATCTTAACTTTGTTAATATTTACCTAAATTATTTTATGAATACGATTAGCAAGTATTGTAGATCATATCGTAATTATAACTGCAAATAATATACATCTAAATAATTTTCACAATAATTGAACTATTACAAAAGAGAAATGATCCGATTAATAATTTCTTTGAATGGTCTAAAGGTGATTACAATATAGTATCTGGTCATAAATATTCTTAACTCTTTGACAATGCATATACACATTGTAGACAAAACGATTTAAACTTGTGTCTCTTAAATAAACATCATTCGTTTTTTCAAAGTCCTCAAATTCATAATCCTCAAATTTTATTATCGTTCTTGACCACCACCACCTACTTCTCTATAGCCAAACCCTAATCATTCTCTTGCCGAAGTCCTAAATCTCTTATCTCAAAGTTCATTGTCATTTCAATCACTATCGTCCATCTTTTCGTCGTCGACCCCATTAATCGATTGTCTTCTTGTTGTCATTTTTAATTTTTAAATTTAAAAATTCCTCAAATCTTCGATACTAAACTCTTAATCCACAATATTTATTATCATCGTTATCACCACCCTTCACCCCTCTATCATTGAACCCTCACTGACTACCCCTTTCCTAAAAAAATTGCATTTCAATGCGTTAATATACGTAGAGAGATTTAGGAGTGTGAGAAATTAGGGATTTTACGTGTTTTTTTTTATAAAAATATTAAAAAAATAAATTTCAACTATTAAACTAAAAAAACAGACAACATATCAAGCAATGATTGAGTGACTTTTTCAATAAATATTGATAATTTAAATTTAAAATAGTAATAAAATAAAACATTAGACACACATTTAATTACATAACTCAACATTCTTTACTAGGGAGAGTCATTTAAAAAATATTAAAATTATAGAGACCGACCATGAATTATGTATTTTTGAAAGAGTTTTTTTTTTATAAATAATTTTGTAAGAGTCATGTGCCTATTAGTCATTATATAATTTCATCATTGTCCACTACACTTAAAAAACTTTAAACACCAATCGCAAAAAAAAATATAGACATTGTTTGACAAGTAGCGAATAGCGAATTGCATTAGTTGATTGTATAAAAAGTGTTTGATAAAATTAATTGATAGATATTTGATTATTTGAACAAGTAAAATGACATATAAGAACATCATTATATACAATACTTGTTTGTATAATTTATTAGCTATCAATATTTTATATCTATTAATATTAATTATATTATGAATATTATTTTTTAATATAACATTACTAAGCATATTTGAAGTATATATATATATATCTTAATTTTTTAGTTATGAAATTATCTTTTTAATATAATTTTATTAATTATATATATTAATTTCTTATCTATACAATTATATTTTTAATATGATTTTATCAATTATTAAATTTAGATGTATATATTAATTTATATAGTAATTTTTTTATTTATAAAATTATCTTTTAACTTTATTAGTTATTCAAATTTAGGTTCTTTAGAATTTTTTTTTTTTTGTAATTGTCAAGGCTAAAAAGAGTCTTTATAACTCTTATACACAATCCTCTAACTCAAAAGCTCATAGAATAAACTTTCTCCATTTAAGAAGTTTCACCTCAATCCGTTATTATATTCCTTTATTTACCAAACATCCAAATTAATAAATTTGGCTCAAAAAATTGTTTACCAAATAGGGCCATAATTTAAACCTCTAATTTCTAATTAAACTTTTAAAAAATCTTTGACTTTACTATTTGTTGGTGCAAAAATGAGGAGGTATCGAATAAGGAAAGTAGAGAGAAGAAACACGATAGTTGATGACGATTCCAGACGGTTCACTCCATGTAAATTTGGGACGTAGAGCTGTAGACAATACGATGATTGATATAAAAAAAATGAGAGAAGGAATAAATAGGTACATCGCTATTAATTATGTCTATTCTTATACTTCCCTCTCTCATTGTGGGCGTGAATATTCATAGTCCATTAGCAACGTTGATGATTGGGACGGTGCTAGATCATGTGACTAGTTTATGAAAAGGTTGACAGAGATAGGCTCAACATTCAAGCGTTAGACTTTACATGTCGATTATATGAGTGTGGTTACTGTAGCGCATAACAGTGTCTATTCTCAAGATAACTTGGAGCCTCTAATAATATCAATCTCCGAAAAAACCTATCTTCAAAAGGGTTGTTATCGTGAACAATCTTTAAAATTTGTCAAATATAAAAATACTAAAGGGTACTTCCAAAATAATGCGGAAACGAAAAATTTAAATATAACACTATTAAATTAAAGTCCAATTTCCGTTGGTTAAAATACTATTCTCCTTTAGGAAATTAAAAAAAAAAATTGAAGATAAGGACGAATTTGAGAATTATCAATTTTTAAAACCCAGTAAGTATCCGATTAAATTAATACTACGGCTGTAATCACTTGACTCTTTTTCGCACCGAAAGACACAACAGGTGCATATGCTACCTTTTCATGTATGTCTACGTGTCCCAATTATAAAAACCTCACTAAAAAATACAAAATAGATATTAAAAAAATAAAATTTGAAAAAGGAAGTGTTCCTCCACTATAAGGGACACGTGGCTTGATCTGAAAAGAGATCATAAAATGCCGAAACGGGATACGACAAGTCTCAACTCATGAGTGATTTACACATGTCCAGAATCCATTGCATTGTTACAAAGGAAAAGAACACTTTTTTAAGTGGGAGGATGGGACCCACTTTGAATTTTGTATGGAGCTGACGTGGCCAGATGACGCGTTTTAAATTAAAATTGCGATTTTGTGACGCTGAGGTGGAACGACTGCAACTTGTCGAAAGATTTTATCCAATAGGAAAATGCCACGTAAGTAAATGTCTTGACTAAAAACCTAAATGGCTTGAAATAGCGTAGCAAACTTACATGGCAGTGCACGTCGCGATAGCAGTGTCATATAGGCAAATATGCTGACTTTACAGAATGAAACATCAGTAAAAAATAATTTTAAAAATTGTATAAAATATAAAATATTTTTTCTTCTAATGTGTTATTCTGTCAAGTCATTTCAAGTTGTTTATCGTCAGTTGACTAACAATTTTCATATGCAGAGGGGCTATTTTGACCCAAAATAAAACGTTAAGGGATAAATTGCTTCAAAAAAAAGTAGAACCAAAGTGACAATTCAACCAAACAGTATGAACATTTTTTTGACATTATGCCTTTTTCATAATTAAGTACGTGTTTTGAAATTTCATCAATTCATTCTTTTGGTCAACATTGATTTTGAAATCTAACGTATTTTGGGATCAATTAGTGCTATGTTTTGTGTCGCGATGTTATCACGTCGTGACATTTCCAAAATTATTATTATTATTATTAAAAATATTTTTTTATTAAATTTATAAATTCCACGTGATAAAATTGCAGTGTTTTACGCACCATTAATATATAAAAGATTGTTAAAACTTAATAGTCATAATTGGTCAAAGAACTAAATTAATTTAACCTATTTGTTAAAAAATATAATTAATTTAATTTTTAAGTGTATGAGCTTGATTAGATGTAAAAAAAAAATAAAAATTAATTTTTTTTTCAAAATTTCAAAGACTTAAAAGAAACCTCAAGGGTGGGGTGTTTCACCTAAGTCTTTGAGACTCCTAAATCTTTTGAGAAGCTTCTAATAAAGGGTGGGGTGTTTCACCTAAGTAACCATGGTTTCAACAGCTTAGTATATAAATATGTATAGATTTAATTAGATTTAAATTCGATACATTTATCAATTCTCCCAAGTTAACATCTAACTAACTTTTTCCTCTCAAAACTAAACCTTATTTTTTCTCTCTCAATAGCCACCGTTGCCTGCACTTTTTCTTATTTTTGAGTTAGCCGGTAATCAGCAATTATTTTGATGTTAGTTGTCGATCGCTGGGTTTATTATTTTCTTGTTTTTATTTTTTAATAAGAATATATGCCTTTGTGGCACGTATTTCCTCTGTCATTGTGATAGTTTTTTTTTTGTTTTTGTGGCTTGTTTCAGATGTCTTTGTGGCATAATTCAGCATACCCTAGCGGTTGATTGCTGCTCGCACAAAGATTTTAATCGGCGCTAGTTTCTGATTATGATTTTGTCGGTGGTCATAGAAAGTTAGATCCCCATTCGGTTGATGGTTGTGTACCGATGTAATCAGTCCTGGGTAGCGGAACATTCTGCCTGATAGTTTGGATCGCTCACCACTCCTTCTTCACCAGTTATGCGTCTCGATTGGATAGAGAGAAGGAGATTCAGGAAGCTTCTGAATTTTATGGTATGATTATCTCCATAGAAAATTTTTACTTTTCCTTGCTTTTGGGTTGTAAGAAATTTTGGGTATATTTAGTCCCATTATTTTTTTCTTGGATGTGTTGTAATTATGATATTTTTTACAAATTTAATAAAAATTCAGTGGCTATTATAAAAAAAATCGATACATTTATCCTGTTGTACTCCAATAAAATGATAAAAAGTTACAAATTTTATCCAACTTTAAAGGGTACTTTTTCTGGACATTTTCTTTGTTAGAAAAATTGTATGCTTTAAATGGATAATTTCATTGCAAATGATATGCTCTTTAATTTCGTCGTATAACTAAAATTGTCAATTTCCTTCATTGGTCGAGAGAAACATGTTCCCTTCCGCTCGAAATATCTATATTTTCCAAAAAAGGTAAATATATAATTTGGTACCTACATATAGTTTAATGTTTAATTTGGCCCTTAAATTTTTTGTCCAATTAAATATTTAACTTGGCTTATTAGTTCAAATTAATACATGAACTTAGTTTTTCAGTTCAATTTTATACTTATTTTTTTCCAATCACGGGTTATAGTTTAATGTATTTGAAATTGTATTTTGGGAGAAATTATATCACGGGTCATTCCCGCCACGTCATCCATAGGACTAACCAATAAAAATTACATATCTCATTATTTTTTCCATGACATATTTTTTTACGAAGTGAATCTTCTCTCATATTTACTGTAAATCAATTTTAAAAGCAGTTTTTACCAAGTGAAGATCCACTCTGTAAAAATATGATATAAAAAAATAATGAGATGGGTAATTTTTATTGGTTGATCCCACATATGACGTGACATGAATGACCAATGATATAGTTTCTCGTATTTTGGTTCAAATTATAGTTGAACTTGACTTTTTCGTTTCATTCTATACTTGTTTTTTCCTATTAACTATAACATTCGAAAAATTATTTTTATAATTTTAAAAAAAATTCAAATTTATTTGAATTTATCTAAGCCGCTTAATTCGAACGGATCTAAATACAAAATAATCTAATCTCAACCAAGAAGTCAAGTTTATGTATCAAGCAGAGTAGACATAAGATTTTATGTAAGAGTGCGAACTATTAGGAAGTTATGTTCGAATATAGGAGTGCGAAATTATAAAATTGTAGGAGGTATAAAATTAGATTATTAATAGAAAATATAAACGCAATATCTAACCTATAGGGGAATTTGAAATTTTAGAGAGTGCCACTACGGCCACCAACAAAAAAAAAACCCTAAAAGTCAACTTTGTCTACTTAATTTGATAAAAAAATTAAAAATACTGAATTAAACCAAGACGTTAAGTTCATATACGAAATTAAACAAAAAAACCAACTTCAGGTAATAAATTCAACCTTGGAACTAAATTCAGGTGCCGAGCTATATATTTATCCAATAAAAATAAATTATTATTAAAATTTATAAATATATCTAAAATTATAAAGATAATTTCTAAAAAAAATCTCCTCCTCCAAGCAGTACCTAAAAGTCATAATTTTTTTTAAAAAAAATGAGTTATTAGCATCAAATCAGAGGGAGACACTTTTATCTTGGTTTGAGCCAATGAGAGGATCCCACGTCATAAAGCAGCCAAGAACAGTACCCAAGTAGCACAAACTCTCCATGCAACCCTAGAACCGAATCAAAAGAAAAAGCCAAGGAAAAAGAAAATCTCAAGGCCACAAGAACTTGTGGCTGAGAATCAAACCATGGTGATGTCGTGGCATCCACCTCTCATTTATACCCATCCAGAAAAAAACCTCTACACACTTGAAACCAATTTACCAAACCCTGAAAAACAAAATTTCACCACCTACGAATCCTCTTAGCTGCTCTTTTTTTGGATTTTTTTTTCTGTAGTTTCTTTTTGGTTGTCGAGAAAATGGAAGAAAATAAAGACCCCGGGATCACGTTGTTCGGTAAGAAGATTCATTTGCCTGCTGATGGGGCAGAGGCTTCGACCATCTCCGTTGATGAATTCGACAAGGCAGTATTTGAAGATGAAAAGGGCGATGAATTTGATTATGATGAACAAGAAGAAGTAGAAGTAGAAGATGAAACAGAGCAGGTTGGTGAAATTCGATTAAATTATCAAGCTTTTGGAGATTTTAAGGATCGCCCATTTCTTGAAATGGTGAAAATACTAATGGGTCAATTTTACTTTTTTTCTTGATTTTTCCATTTTTGGTTTTCCGACTTGTTTTGCTAGAACTAGCAATTTTCTTTTGGGGGCTATATAATATTCTGAAGAAAAGAAGTAAATTGTAAAATATTTATTGAACTTGATGTTTTTACTTATCTGGGGTTAGATTATTGAACTAGAAAATAATTAGTTCTGGGGAATCAGACTTGAAATTCTGAAGTCCTCCTTGTGCCAAATGTCTACTTTTTACTTATTGGTTTTTAGCCAATCAATTTTTCCCAGATTCTACAACCTGTTGATCATTTAACTTGTAAATTCTTTGTTACCTTTTTTTTGAAAAATATCTGATCATATCAATTAAGCCTTAAACAATTTTCATATAAAAGGAGTGTGTGTGTGTGTGTGTGTGTGTGTGTGTGTGTGTGTGGGTGGGTGGGGGGGTCTTAGAAACCTTAAATCATTTTTTTACTTGTTTGTTTCTCGAGAAATTTGACTGATTTCTCTTGATTCTTTCTGAGAATCTTTTGGTTTACAAGGTTTTGTTCAAGTTTCTTATTGGAAACCTTATTGAATTTCAGGATTCTTTAGCAGAGAAGATTGCTGATACTGGACGAGAATATGAGGTACATCCTTCAAATAAAGAGGAATCAACAAATCCGGAGGACTCGCCGGAGCCTAATGTAAACCCGAAAACTCCCTCTATCGATGAAGAAAGCGGAAAATCGAAGACCGGAAAGACGGATAAAGATCGAAGTGATGGTACCAAGTCACAGGAGAAAACACTTAAAAAGCCGGATCAGATACTTCCATGCCTCCGCTGCAATAGCATGGATACAAAGTTTTGCTACTACAATAATTACAACATTAATCAGCCTCGTCATTTCTGCAAAGCCTGTCAAAGATACTGGACTGCAGGCGGTACGATGAGGAACGTACCGGTGGGAGCTGGTCGTCGTAAGAACAAGAACTCTGCTTCGTATTATCAACACATCTCCATATCGGAGGTTCTTCAAGCTACTCGAATGGATGCTCCTACCGCAGCACATCACCCTTCGTTGAAAAGCAATGGCAGGGTCCTTAGCTTCGGCCTAGATGCACCCATTTGTGATTCCATGGCTTCTGTCTTAAACCTTAGGGAGAAAAAAGTTCTGAATGGTACCCAAAATGGATTTCATGGCCTCGAAGGACAAAGGATTCCGGTTGGAAACAGAAGGGAAAACGGTGATGATTGCTCGAGTGGATCTTCTATCACAGTTTCGAACTCGATGGAGGAAGGAGGTAGAAATTGCATTCAAGAAAATATGATGGGGAACATCAGCGGCTTTCCTTCACCGATTCCTTGTTTACCTGGTGTTCCTTGGCCTTATCCATGGAATTCTGCGGTGTCTCCACCGGCATTTTGCCCATCTGGATTTCCCATGCCGTTCTATCCTGCTGCAGCTTATTGGAACTGCGGGATTCCCGGGACTTGGAACGTTCCTTTGATGTCTCCTCAGTCATCCTCCTCTGCTTCGAACCAGAAGGCTCCAACTTCCGGTCCAAATTATCCAACCTTAGGGAAACATTCAAGGGAAGGGGACACAACAGCTAAATTAGATGATTCAGAAAAACAAAAGACAACTAAACAGAAGAACGGATGCGTTTTGGTTCCGAAAACTTTAAGGATCGATGATCCAAGTCAAGCAGCAAAAAGTTCCATATGGGCGACACTCGGGATCAAGAATGAATCACTTAGCGGGGGAGGCCTTTTCAAGGCCTTCCATTCAAAGAGTGATGAAAAGAATCATGTAGCTGAAGCATCACCAGTATTGAGAGCAAACCCAGCAGCCTTGTCAAGATCCCTCAACTTCCATGAGAGCTCTTGAAAGCTAGGTGCTCGATATAGGCCTGAAATACTTACGAACCACTTACCGGCATCATCTCGTAGGATCAGTTTGGGAGTTAGACAGCTGCCTGAGAACAAGACCGAAGACCGGCAAGGATAGGGAAAAGGAGAAAAGGAGGGTTTAATCCCTTTTCTTTCTCCTCACTAGGATAAGAAAAGCTCAGGGAAAACTAATTCTCTTCTTGCAACAGTAGAATAAACAGTCAACATATGCCTTTTGATTTTTACTTAGTTTGCTCAGTTTGTATTCATGTATATATCTCTCTATATGTAAAATACCATGACAGTATGTATTGAAATAAATTTTCATACTGAAGCAGTGGAAGTCTTTTTCCTAATTTCACCTGCGGGCTGCAGCTTTCTATACTTTGATCTTCTCTAATTCGTTGTTGTCTAAAGTATTCACGTTCGATATCTATACGAATATACCCGAATCAGATACCGGAAAAAGCCGAGGAAGTGCTAACAACCATGGAAGAAACAGTGCTATAATGGAAGCAAAAAAAGATGGAATTTCATTTGAAGGACCGCCTTTTTGTTGAAGATAAGCTTGATATTTTATTCAACAAACAGCCCAAGTAGCTTTCCTTTTCACCAATGGAATCCAAACAAGTTGCAGAGAAAAGGCAAATTGCTTAGCTGAGGGTTCCCTGATAAATGTATATCATATTGCATTTCCTTTTCCTTTTCAAAATCTTATTCTTTATACTTTGTGCAGTGTTGAGAATAATAAAACCTGCCTTTATTTATATCATTCATGAATCTCAAAGATCTTGCAAAATGCAGTATGGTTCACTTTGCTGCTTTGAGAAGCAAAACCAAGTATTAAATCTCATTTCTTACGAGTGACTGCATGAACAAAGTAGACAGAACCTGTGTTTTCGAAGCTCGGGTTCGGTCAAAAGTCGATAACACGGATGTATAAGAATTATGCACCCAAACATCAAATTTTGTTTAAGCAGTTGGGTCAATAGATACATCAAGAATATAGGGACGGGCACAAGTGTGCGGGGTGGCAGCCGCACCCTTAACAATTTTAAATTTTCTTGTATTTATATATTTTCTTTATATTTTTTATTGATAATTTAATTTTACACGCCTATATTTTAATATAATTTTTTAATAGTTCGTGCCTTTTATATAAAATTCTATGTCCGACTTAGGAACATGTCCATTTATGAGTAGGGTAAGGGGGGAAAGGAAAAGAAAACGTGTAGATATTTTGATGGAAAGCAGGGAATAGAGATCACATGTTGGGGAATTAGATGGGAGTTTAAGTTTGGATTTTGGACCCCAAATCTAATACTATGCCATCAAATCATTTTGTCTTTTGTTTCTTCTTTCTTTTTTACTTTTTCTGGGGAAACAATCACCCCTTTGCTTTTCCTCCATTTGCCTAATTGCAGTTTCTGTTGAAAGAAGTTGACCACAGTTTCATTCATGGCTATTCTGCTCGTTTGGTTGGATATGTATCATTCGTTCAACATTCAAACCGAATTGAATTGAACTTTATTTTTATTTACGAGTTAATTGTACCCGGAGTCCCAAAATATTTTAAATAAATATTTAATACCTAAGCTGATTGCTAAACTGAAAGGACTTGATTGAAAGAATATTGATAGTTTGATATCTAAATCCGACCATTTTAAAGTTTAAAGACCTACTAAGAATCTGACCCGTAATTTAAGGACATACGATGCAAGTAACTATATATTTAATTTTCAATTTTTAGAGTATAAAAGTGAAATATTTTATTTCTTTTTTAATATTCTGGTGTGATTATATGGTAATATTTATTATTTACTCTTAGTCATTTGAAAATACGCATCATACAGGCAATCTGCTCGAATCTGAGTCTTCTAACAATAATGCTTCATTTTCTATTAAGACCACTCTAGAAAGTATCAGTTAAACTAAGACTCGACCAATGTCTGATATTTAAACTAAATATGTGTACGACCAAATTTAAACAAATATTTTAATAAAAACAAAGAATCAAGACAACATTAATGTCACCCCTAATTGTTTTACCTAAATGAAGAAGAAATCGTGTTAGTTTGGGCAAAGTAGTAGTACAGCTTCAACCCTACATATCTGAAACCCTTAAATACCATGTTCATGCTATTAAAACTGTGGTCCTCATTTTTCATGCAGGCGAAGCCCTTAATCAAATTTTTATAGTTATTTGTATATGCGTAATTGTTTTACGATTCGAATATACTTTCTTTCTTCCGATAATGGATTCGAATATTCAAATCTATTACATTGTTACAAAATATGAATTGTAATTCAGAAGCAAATGATCCTGTTTTCTAAAACATCAAACTTGGCAAAATTAATTATGGCAAAATGAATTTATGAGTTTTGTTTGTTTTTACATGATATTTAAATTATTTTGCGTATCATATTCGTATCGTATAATCATCTAACACCAAATACAAAATCACATGGTTCAGCCGAGTTGACTCAACATATTTCAAATTTAGTTCCCTACTAAGGTATTATTGTCCCCTTTTGGCTGAAAATGAATCCACCCGATTTCGATCACGCCCGACTATTCGTATTATGTACATGTGTTTTGTTATGTTATAATTAATCATATTTAACGTATTTTGTATTTATATAAATTTTAATATCGTCAATAATTCATATTATTTGAATTTCAAAACATTCTATATTCATATGATATTTTATCGCATGTCTGATTTTATCGCGTTGAGAATCAAATAAAAATAATTCATTTTGTAGAGTGAATTAAATTAAAGATTATTATCTTTTGACTTTTAGAAAATTACTTTTCTTAGTGCTAACAAATGATTAATCTTTTTGGGCTTTTTAGTTTAGAGTTTAGTGGGTTTAGAATTTATAAATGCCCAATTGTTTTAATTTAGGTTTTAGGGTAAAATGGTTAAAATTTAGGTTTCAAAAAGTCATGAACCATAAATTTTTAACCATAAACCTAAAATTGTTTACGACCTTTGTTTAAACTAAAAAGGGGAGACATGAAGTCCAAAGTTTGATTGAAAAAGCACATTTAGATTGGGTTAAGTTGGATCGAATAAAATATTAAAATGTTTAATATTTATTTAAATTTCTAACAAATCAAATTACACAAAAAATTTATATATTAAACCTAATATTTTATCCAAACTCTTTTTTAAAGAAAATAGACAAATAATCTCAAAATGATTAATGATTAAAAGAATGAGAAACACACATCCATATATAAATATATAAATGACCAATTGCTTTAATATTGACTTTAAATTGGAAAAGTAAAACATAAAAAAATTAAAAGCAAGTTTTTCAACCCTTTGACATTCCTAGCTCTTAAACCTAGTTTTTTTTATTATTATTTAAACTAATTTTTTACATGAAGACATGCAGTCCAAAGTGTGCAAAATCATTTTCACATTTAAGTTTTGTGGGACACGTTAAGTTGGATCGAATGAAATATTAAAATAGTTAATATTTGTTTAAATTTCTAACAAATCAAATTATTTACAAAATTTTTATATATAATCAAAATAAATTTATCTCTAAAACCCTAATATTTTATTCGAACTCTTTTTTTAAAAAAATAAACAAATAATCTCAAAATGATTCATGATTAAAAGAAAGAAAACCCAACATCTTAAAGGTCAAAAAAGGTAAAGCTTTTAATTTGGAGTTGAACTAGAAAAGATAACAGAAAAATGTGTTTGATTGGTGCAATTAAAAGCAAGTTTGTCACACTTTGAGGGATTCTATAAAGTCAAAAAAGCTAACCCTTTTTTATTATTATATTCAATTAAGTAATTTTCTATATGGATTCTTTTCAACCAAGAAATGCAAAATCATTTTCTCCATAGTTTAGTTTGAGTTTTGTGGGAAAAACGTGTAATTTTTACATTTGAGGGTCCATTAAAGGATGACCCACATATTATATATATATATATTATATATGTTTAGCTGAATTTATTAAAATATTTTAGAACATAGGGTTTAGAATTTAAAATAATATATTTTGATATATAATCTTAATAAACTTTAATTTATACGTATTTGTTAAATTTATGGATTATGAATTTAAAATATAGGGTTTAAAATTTAAGATTTATAGTTTAAAATTTAAGGTGTTGCTTGCATGTTAGGATTTTGGCAAAGAAAATTTAAAAAAATTTTGGAGTAGGTTAAGAAAATAATATTATCCTGGAATCACCACTATGACTCAAAATAACAGCATATATTTATATTGTTTGTGATAATATTCATATCTGTTTAGTTGAATTTATTAGAGCATACTGCTTTTGAGACATGGGGTTTTATTATTACAATTCCAAGTTCCAAGTATGGAGATTTTATGCTACATGTCAAGGTAATCATGTTTGCTTGCACCGGGCTCCAAGTTTGAGTTGTGCTTTTCATTTCCATGGCAACCAAGTTGAATCAATAAGATGTTCAATTCAACATCCACGTGGACATAATGAAACTTTTTAAGTAATAAATATGGTAATTAATAAAAAAATGTATCTAATCCTAGGAGTATGGTCATTAATAAAAAATGAATGGTTCAAAATTATTCAGGAACTCAATGGTACTAATACAGAATATTAGATTAGCTTTTTTGCATCTATTGCTCTATATATAAGAGTTTAAATGGGAATCAAATAAGACTTAATAGTGAAAGATTTACCCTCCAAAATACTTAGATAATTACATGATACTAAGAAAATGTTGTTTCAGGATTTCATCTTTGACCTCAAAGATCATTTCAATAGATTTATCTTTGAATTGCCATTATGACTAGACCCCTACAGAAAAATATCAAACTTTTATTTGTATTCTTATTTCTAGATAGTTTTCCTCCCCGTGATGAACATTGCATTAATAGCTGAAAGTTCAATCAAATATAAATCAGAAAATAAAGTTCCTAAGTCCGAATCAATTGTTAAGTCACGGACCAGAAAAATTCGTTAGTCATCATCTTATCAGGAAAAGGGAATATATATACATTTTTGTAACAGAATAAAACATTACCTGAAACCCGACAATAGATGATTGCTTTTCTGAATATTTTCATCTTATTAGAAGAAAAAAATGACTCACCTTTTTATCTTATTGTACTTTCAGATACTAAGTTTAACTAAAGTTGTTGGTAAAAATAATGTAATTAGGTAGCTGAAAGAAAAATACTTTTCCTAAGGTATTCAAAATTATTCAGAACTGAAGATTGTTGAAAGAATCAAATATATTTTGAAAGACAAATGAAAATAAAAAAAATTTGTCCAACCCCTTCACTATCTAAAAACTCATCAAGGCCATCAGATCCTTTATAAATTGGAATCAAATAAGAAATAATAAAAATATTACAATCAAATTTGGACTAAAGTAATGTTTTGATTAATCACTGATTGGTACCAGGAGAAAATGGGACAATTTCAACTGTACTATGGCTACTCATACCATGCAAACTTGATTAAGGTAGTTTTTAAAGAAAGACTATATTCAAAACCATATTATGTATATACATTTAAAAAATAAGGCTTTACTACAGTAAGGCAAATCAAGGCGGATAAATAAAGGCTTAGTACTTGGTTCTTTTCATTTTCTATCCTTTTTCTTATGGAGGATATATAAAGGCTTTACTACAGTAAGGCAAATCAAGGCGGACTAGTTGCAACCCAATAGACCTTTGCACACAGTTTAATGTTTGGAAAATGGGAAGACCAGAGATGATTCTTGGGCCTCAAATTGCAACATTAATACAATCCATGTCAACAAATTGTATTATAGACTCAAGAGACAAGTAGCTGAAAATCCTGTTAGCTCTCAAAATACATGAAAAACTTTTAGTAGACTGATATCACTATCTGTCCTGGTCGGACATACTTTATTGCATTGCAAAAATAAATAAAATTCCTATTTTGGAAGATTGTGTAAAATTTTGAAAACAGAAGAACATTCAGATTTTTTTAAAAAGACATTTGGAACTTTAGAAAAACAGAAAAATATATGAAAGTTGAAGATGCCATAAGAGGGAAAATCTCATACCTGTAAAACCTGACAGTTCTCTAGCGTGCTTTTTCCTCCCTGAATTCATGAAAGGAATTCAAATCAAGAGCCAGGCTCTGTAGAGATACATGGATTTCATGCATATTATAATACTACACAAGAAATTCAAAAGACATGGAAGGTTCAGGGACAGTCTTTAAGAGCTTGAATAACAAAGAGAATATCATTAGAAAGTGAAAACAACTTATCTGTTAAGTATTCATTAATTGAATATCTAAGAAAATATAGAAATAAAGGTCATGATACAAAAGGAAGCCACATAATATAAAAAAAACAATGAAGGTAGAAAAATATCACAACTTTGTCTATAGTTATTAGAAGGTGTTTTTCTGCTTCTTTTGGATATAATACAAACAAGTTTATCCAAAAACAAATTAGGTGTCCCGTCAATACATGATGCTTTGACCCTTTTTAAATATTAAACCTTTTGAGAATTTGAACTAACAACGTGAGATTAGCCTCAAGTTCCCAGGTCTCAGATGGTCCACTGTTGCAACTATAATTGTCTTGTATGTGAAAAATATTGAATTTGGAACATCAATATAACAAACCAGTCCAGCTTAACAGGGAGCATTTCACATGCTGCCTCCAGAGCCATCAACTACCATGGGTCCATGGCTTTTACCATCTTATCAACAACTTTTGATATTCACTTATTATTTCTTTTAGAGTTTTATTAATACTGCTACTTATCATGACAGCCAGATTCTTCAAGCAAATTATTCTCACCCAAACCCAAAAGAGATTAAATTTCTTTGACACCCATAATGTAACACTAGCACTTCAAGCTTTGCTTCATTTAGAATAAATAAGAATAAAATATTCAGCTCGGAAGAAAATTTTTTATAGTTCTAAGAAACATTTCCATTCAATAATGGAAAAGTCACGACCAGCTAAACTAGAATTATGTCCTTCACTAAGGGATCCAAATCAATTTTCGTCCTTGTGGATTCAAAGTTTACCATCTTAGTCTACAGAATAATATAGCAATCGAATTCTTCACAACTTAGTAATGACATTCACAAATGCCATTGTAGTCTTACAACAAAATGGCTGAGGTATATTTTCACACAAGAAAAGGAGCAACAAATCAACTTTAATCTTCAATCTTGTTTTGTTTCTTTTTGCTAATATCTGCTTTTGACTATAAAGGAGCAAGAAAACATTTTTCTTCTGGAATAAATTCTAAGGTGCATGACCTAAAATCATACAAGACATAACACTCGGCAGGAGCACTTTCAAACAATTATCCATAATTAAAACTAGACCCAAATCTTCAAATTCATGTTCATAAGTACAGAAGAATTATTCAATTTAAGGGGCAAAAAGGGAAAAAAGCTACCTTGGAGTAAGGGATGATATGGTCATAGTCATGGAAACAATGTTACCAACGGCGTCACGCCGCCACCGATCTGGGTCTCGTCCCTTGACCTTCTCGGCCTTTTCCCAGCATTGTTGCTTGACGCTGAATGGAAAACTCCGGGGATTGGGGCTTGAATCTTGTGAAATTTGGAGATCTTCAAAGAGACCGGTAATCGCGGAGCTTCCTTCTAGCTCCGTCACCGCCAGTTCACCGTCGAGCAAAGAGGCGGACGGTGGAGTGAGCTTTGATGAGCGGGAACGACGTGGCGGAGAAGGGCGGGACTTTGATTGTCTCTTGGTCTTGGAATCTTTGCCATCTATTATCATTTTTTTCTCTGTGGATTTGGTTGGTGTTGGTCTTGGAATCTTTGCCATATAATTTATTATGGGATTAATTAAAAATTATTAGACGAGTCCGATTCACCGCAACATGTGATTCTAACTAATAATATAAATAATATAAAAATATTACTGGATAAAATTATAAATAATTTTAATAATTTTTTGAGATTAACATATAGGCATAATATCAAAATAAATATTTAAATATTACGTTATATATATAAATTTATTTTAATATTTAAACTATATATTTTTTCGATCAACTTAAATATTTATTTTGATAAAAGATAATAGTTTAGACCTTTAAAAGTAGAAAAAAAAAAGGGACAGTTTGAATACTAAAACTGAACGTATAGGGTAAACAACATAGTTGGTGACCCAACTATCAAAATTTTAATTTTGGTCACCTAAGATAAAAAAATTGCAACAAGTCGCCAAACTTAGGTTCGGTATTTATTTTAATCACTAATGGTTAATTCACATAAACTCTGCTCCGCATTCTTACATTTTTTAAATGGTTGATAATAACCTTTTTAAGGTAAAACTGAACGAAAAAGTTTTTAAGCGAGTTCAAAATAATTACATTAATTGTATAAAAATATTGGACAAAAATTATCTGCCTTTTTTTTATGCTCTTTTTTGTGTCCGACACTAAAAAATTAAATCTTAAGCCTTAATTTTAATTTCTAAATTCTAAACCATACACCCAATGCTCTAAACCCTAAACCTAATAGTAAACCCTAATTCTAAACTCTAAACCTATTTTTTAATGAAAAAATTAAGTAGGAGCACAGAAAAAGGGGCAAAAGATTTCTACTCAAAAATATTAAGTTACGTTAGAGTTCAAATACTTAAAACACTACTAAATTATGACATGAAAATAGTAAATATAAAGAAAATTAAATAAAAATAATTAGATGATTTTTTCCAGGAAAAAATTTACACAAGTTTGTTAATTTAGGGTTTATGGTATTAGTTGAAGGTTTAGTGTTTATGAGTTTAGGTTGTAAGGTTTAAAATTTAGAATTTAGGGTTTAGGTTTTTAGATTTAAGAATCTACATTTCAGCTTCTAAAAAAAGATTGTGTAATGCTTTTTTAAACAAGTTTGTGTATCAAAATATAATTCTTTTTGTATAGTTAAAAATATATACAATTAAAGATTAATGTTTTGTCATTTTATGTTTTTTAATTAAGTTTATGTTAATCAAGGTAATGTTATTATTTTTTGAAAAGAAATGGCCTAATTAGAAAACCCCTCTAGATCTAATAGGAAGAAAAGAGTGCCCTATATTATTAATAAGGGTGGGATAATACACTTTCAATCATAAGTGCCCAACACACTAGGGGTGTTTAAAAATACACGACCCGACTGACCCGATCCGACTACTAGATTATTCGAACATAAATAACCGAGTATTTATCCGAAATTTTTTTTGCCCGAGTCGGGTACCTAGCCCGCCCAGGTCACAATATTAGGAATTTTTGGATATCCGATTTACCCAGGTACCTGAATATATTTAAAATTAATATTTTTTATATTCAATATATATATATTTATATTAAACTAATACAAAATTTTAATTTTTTTTATATTTTTATATTTAACAAATACATATTTTTATATTAAACTAATAAATATATATTTTCATATGAACTAATAAAATATTTTTATATTTAAAAAATATATATATTTTTATATTCGGATACCTAAATACTCGATTTTCTAGGTACCGACAACTTTCGTGGTACCCATAACACTCGAGTTGAAATACGGACCGACCATCGAATTACCCGACGATTCGAGTACCCAGTACTTACGTACTCGAATACCCGGGTACCCAGATCTGAACCTCGGACAGCACACCTCACAATAAAACACAACATGCCATAATTTGCGATACCACACAAACCCTCAAAACTACAAAACAACCCATGGGTGTTCAACATCCCCGATCATTACTGTTCTCTTCACACCACAGAAAGTCAACAACCCTCCCTACGCCTTGTTTAGCAAGACTATGAGCGGTGCAGTTCGATTCCCTAAAAGCAAACATAATTTCCCAATGAAAATTTGAGCAGAACTTCCTGCACTTTGAAACTTTCTCAGCCAAGGCACCAGGAACTCAGACTGGGTTAACTATCCAATTCACTGCCAGAACACTATCAGACTCAATAATCAAAGAATGAGACTCAGACCATTTTGACTTCGAAAAAATACAGCAAGCTTCCAAGACGGCATAAATTCCAGCTCCTGTTGGATCCGATAACCCAGTTGACTTGGAAAATCTAACAAAAGACGTACCACGGTGATCTCGTAGGATGCCCCCTATACCGGCTTCACCGAAGCATCGACATTGAACTTAAGGTTATCTTTCGGAGGAGCTATCCAAACCCAAACTCCCGACTCTTTAGAGCCAAACTCGCAAACCTTACCTGTTTTATTTATCAACAAACCAAAAATCCTAGGGAAAGCAATTTTGAGAGAGGGGAACTCCGTCCAGCAGTGATCATCCCAGAAGCTAATCTACTTACCATCCCCAAGTAGGAACCTGAGATTTTGAGTGAAAAGGTCTGTCTTCAGGATTAGAGCGAGGCTTTACTATGTTTTTCCAAATCCAAGACACACTATTGTTATTATCTGAATAGGGGGTAGTGCTCATACTTTGCATCAATCACTCTTCTCCACAAGCTGTCAAACTCGCTGCTATATCTCCATAATCACTTATTAAGTAAAGATCGGTTTTTAAGCTTTAAGTCGAAAAAGCCTAACTCACCACAATCTTTTGGTTTGCATAGATTCTCCCATTTGATCCAATGAATGGCTCTGCCCTTGTTTGCTCCCCAAATAAAATTTGCTATCACTTTGTTTAACATATTTGCCACGGTCACAGGCAAAATAAACGGAGACATATAATACACAGGCAGATTGCACAATACAGCTCTAACAAAGGTAATTAGGCCTGCAAATATAAACAAGAGTTCATAAACTTTTAATAATCCTCAAAGTGTAATCTCATGTAATTACACTAATAAATCAAAATATTGAGAGATAAAGATAATTATAAATTATACATAATTTGAAAACATGTTGCTTAAAAATAATGTTTATGCACAATTAATGTATTAATCTGAACGCTGGCTTAAAAACTTCTTTGTTCCAGTTTCACCTAAAAAAATTATATTATCAACCATTTAACAAATGTAAGAATTGAGAGCAGATATTATATTGTAATCACCTTTAGACTATTAAAAAAAAATTGAGAGCAGTGGTTAAACGGGTTGGGAGTATTTTGGGGACTTGAATTTCTAAGTCTTACACGAAAGTTTTTTTTTTCCAATCAACAAGGTGGCGATACAATAATGGTACATTTGACTATATGAGATTAGCTACGAGTGATTAAAATGAAAACGAAGTCTACATTTGATGACTAGAATGAAAATGGGACCTAAATTTGATGACTTGTTTGCATTTTTTTTTCTTTTAAGTGATTAAAATGATTTTTTATGATTGGGTGATCAACTACATAGTTTACCCTAACTTATACTAATAGAATAATATCCATCATCAATTTTTTGAGACTTACAAAAATGAGCATACACCCATTCATATCTAATAACAGAATCAGTTGAATTTTAACTTCAATTAAACTGTTCAAATTAATTAATTGTTACAATTTGTATGAAAAATATTCAAGAACACCACGATCAACTAAATGTGATAGGGCAGGAGGAACTTCAGATAACACTTGAATTTGGAAATTTTTTCTCCCTTTGCTAAATAAAAATTATTTAAAAAAAAAAATTCATTCGGATTCCATATTTAAAAATCTTAGGCCACAAAACAAATTAAAAAAGACAACCATTAGTCAAATAATTTAATTCACAAAAAATAAAAAATTAAAGAAAGTTCACTTCAATAATAAAAGACTTCTACGTAAAATATATGAATAAATATAATATTAGTCGATTTTTAATTTGATAATAGAATCGTTAATTAAGGGGAAATAGTTGAATTAATAAATAATTAATATTTATGAGTTACATTTTGATATACAAGTTGTGTAAAAAAAATATTATACAACTCTTCTCTAACATCTAAAGTCTAAATGACAAAACCTAAAATCCTAAATCTTATATCTTAACCCTAAATCATAAATTCTAAACTCTAAGCCCTAAATCGAACAAGCGTATAAACAAATGTTTACTTGTTATTTATATATAATTTATCAATTACAAGTTGGGTTTTTAAATAAGGTCCAAGTTTAAATCTTAATGTCGTGATTTGAGCAAACCGAATTAAGAAGGATTGTACCATGGTGGGCCTCTGTCGTATTCAAATTTGGATTAGTTAACCATTAGGTCAGTTATTGGATGATTATACATTGAGTTGTAAATGAGCAGAACTTCGACAAACTACGAACTATTTGTGAATTGTTTGTTTATTAAGATAAATAAATAAGTATGAACAAACATTTTATGTCCACTTATTAAAGAAACAAGTTTGAATAAGTGTGTTCGGTTTGATTATGTTCTCGAACAAACTCGCTTGTAAGAACGCTTATCACCTTGTTTATAAGCTCATTTATTAGTTCGTGTCTAAAGTTGATATTTTTCTTAAAAAAATACTTAAAATGTTTTATGTTTATTTATTTATTTTGTAATATAATTATTAATATTTATATTTAATTATTTTATATCTAAAAATAAAAAATATATTCATTTATGATTTGTTCACTATTCATGAACATGTTTTTACTTATTTGCGGACATATTCAACTATTTCTTCTTGGATCATGATCATTTATCACGTTTGTGAATATTAAATAACATGTTTGTGAACATGATTATTATATTAAATTATATGAATATTCAACTATATCTTCGTGCACATATTCACTTTCGCATGTTAATTCATGGGTTATATAGATTTGTTTCATCTGTTTATTATATTTCATCGTCTATTTATACGTATCTAACATTTAAGTTTTAAGTCAATAATCTCTAGAATAAGTGGTTCAAGCTCTCAGTTGACATATTTCCTTAAGTTTTAGAATCAAAATCCATTAAGAGCAAAGTCCCCACCCCTTCCCTGAGTAGATATTGTTAAAAAAAACATGTTAAGTTTTAAAATAGTATTCAAACCGTAAAACTTTTTCTCTCTAAACCCGTTATTTTTTTCTTATCATTTTTACTTGGTTGGTAGTAGCATCAGTCTTGATGTTGATAGCTATAGCCCGTAATATTTTTTGTTTTATTACATTATATTTTTTTCTAGTTTTTATTCAAAATAATGTTGTCTTTGTGCAACGTTTTTCTGTCTCTTGGCATATTTTTTTTGTTTTTTGACACGTTTTTTTTATTTTTTCTCGGTCATTTTTTTCTTTTTTTTCTTCTCATAATTAGATTTGACGTCACATCGACTGATTAAGATGGCGTTTATTTGATTACCCTGATGTGTAATACCCATTTTTATCTGAACCCTAAATTATATTAGAATCATCTACCACATTTAAACCAAAAAATAGCAAAACAAGGTTGCCAGTAGCCCCATGCCTCACACATGCCCTGCAGCAGGCCACCCCCACGTCCCACACCCATGCCTCTGCAAAGTTTCTCCAACAATCCACTCAACCTCACGTTATTTCCATTCCCCCGTCACCCCTTTTAAAACAACCGCAAACAAATGAAAGAGGGGGGCGGCCATTTCAAGCTGAATGAAAAATTGAAAGGGGAGAGCCGACCATTTTCAAGCAAAAAAGAGAGGAGCTCTCGGGTTCAGATCAAAAAAATAGAAAAAAGAGTTGAGTTAAAAAAAACAGTGTAAAGAGGGGTGGATATTCAAAAAAATCGGGAGAAAACAGAGAGAAATTGAGGGGTTCTTTTAGATCTAAAAAAATAAAGTTTAAGAGGGGATTTCAGAGTCAAAAAAATTGTAAGTTGTGAAAATCAATAAAAAGTTTAGTTTTTTCTTCTTGCTTGTTCATTTTCTGTTCGAATAAAAAAAACATCCATTCGAAAGGGATTTTTCATTTTTTTGAAAAAAACAAAACTTTTCTTTGTTTTTTAGTTTAAATCGTAAAAAACAAAAGAGAAAGGAAGATCGAAGTTTACCTGGTTGTTGTGGCGCCGCCGTGAGGTTTCGCCGATGAACGGCGACGGTAACGACGGGAAATAGCGCCGCGGTCTGTGAGGGGTGGAGAGAAAGAGGCTAAACGTTTTAGGTTGAAGTTTGGTTTAGGTTTAGTTTCATTTTATTAAACTGGTAATAATAATAATAATAATAATAATAATAATAATAATAGTAAAATATAACATTTTTAAGGATGTCAAGCAAAACGGCACCGTTTGGTGCAGCCCGACCCGCGTGTGACCCGTAACTCGGGGAGGATCCGTGTCAATTTTAATGGGATAATTATCCTCCTAGTCCTCCAGTTTTACTCCGCTTGTGTCTTTGTCCACGGTCTAATTGCATATCCAGTCCCCTTTTTAGTGCACCGTTTTCATTTTGTTCCGGGTCAAATTACAATGTCAACCCCTTCAGTTTATTGCCGCCTCCTTTTTCATCTTCTCTTTCATTTATGCACTGTTATTTTACTTTATTTTCAATTTAGTCACTATTTTGTATTTTAAATTTAATTCTAGCACCTTTCTTTTATTTTGTTTATGTTTCTTGTCTCGTAACTTAGTGTCCATGCATTTTGGCTCTTAATGTTTACCTTTATGATGTTTTACATGTAGTAATTTAATCCATGCATTATTATTATTATCATTATTATTATTATTATTATTATGTATATTATTTATATTATGCTATATATTATAGGTGCAATATTTATCATGTTTACGCATTATATATATGTTCATATTCTTTAGGAATACGCTTAAATATTTAATCATGCATTTCCATCCATAATTGGTTGTTTATAACATTCCATGCATTTTTTGTACATATTAATATCATGATATGTTTTTTATGCATGCATATAGATTATGTCACATGTTAGATACCAATTTGTAGTATTTATTTTTGCATGTTGTATTTATATTTTGTTTATTATTATGATATATCATGTTATTTTTGTTCATGCATTCCCTTTTTATGTATATTTATATCGTTGTTTGCACGTGTTATTATGTTGTTATTTTAGTTTAATATGTATGAATGCTAGAGCAGTATTTTATTTATGGTAGATTAGTTTTTTTTATTATGTTAGTATTTCTATGTTTATCACATTGTATTTATGTTTGTTATTTTTAAAGATCGCATATCGAGATATATTAATTGTCAATGCGGTGCCCTTTTATCCGAGCGTAAACGGGACCAATATAAGGCGTAATGATAGTGGTTGGGCGTTTACTCTCGGATAATGGGGCCTTTAAAATTTACTCGCACTCATAACTAAATTTTAATTTAATCGTCACTTTAATCCGGAAAATCTAATATTAATAAAGCGGTAATTATTAAAGTACCAATTTTTGGGCGGTGTGGGGTGCTAATCCTTCCCCATCCGTAACCGACTCCCGAACCCATCCATTTTAAATCTCTGGTTTTTTACGGTGTCCGGTCCACCTTGAGTGGCCAGTGGCGACTCTATTTTTAAATAAAATACAGTTTTTCTAAAATCCCACGGAAGACATTATTTTCAAAATAAAGTAAAACAAAATAAAAACCACACACCTTTTTTTAGTGAGAGGGACATCGCTACAGATGGCGACTCCGCTTGGGAGTTTTTTTTGTTTTCAAAAATAAGAGAGTCGAGCTTTTTTTTAAATAATTACCTCTTTATTAATATCGAAAATTTCAGATTAAAGTGACTATTAAACTAACATTCAGTTATAATTGCGCGTTTATTTTAACGCATTTAAAATATGGCATATAAACCCGTTTTTTTAAGTGGGGGAAAAACGCTAATGCTTTCGTAGATATATCGTTCTCCCGTGTAGGCCTAGCAAGTACCTTCGGGGCTCGAGTGCCTTATGCTTTCGTAAGGATATCGTTCCTTCGTGCAGGCATAAGTGAATGGGTTCCCCTGAATTGAACCCGGTTGAAAGGAGCCTTTAATGGGTGATGACCGGGGGCCTTGCTACTCTTAGTAGAGGACAACAAGGACAATTCGGGTACCATTAGCACCAAAACTGCATATACTGAGCCGTAGGAGCCAACCCTTTAGAGCAATGTTAAACTCTGCCCAATTAGTGGTCATCCTATTTAGGCTATGGTGCCTTATTTTTTGTTTATGTACAGTTTTTATTACTCTATTTTTGTTATATTTATCATTTGTTTTATTTAATCATTTTATTTGGTACTAACTCGTTTCATTTTATTCTCATCGCATTGATTTCATCTGCATCATTGCACAACATCATCACAATCTTAATTTTGCATTGCATCGATTTAGGACACATTTTGCATACATTCATTTTCAGAATAATAAAACTGGTCCTCGGGTTGCCCCATTAAATATAACGAAGTTGGTCGATCTATCACCTTACAGAACCTCTACAAGAGCCTGATCTTGGGGCATGTCCAAAAGCACCCTCCACATCTTTTACAAACATTATGCCTCTAACAAGGTCCCAGTCCAGGGGCATTCTTTTCCAAGGTCCATCCTTCATTACCGAGTCAAACTCTCACATCCTTTACCACAGTCTACAAAACTGCACCTAATCCAAAATAATAATAGTAATGAACTGCCATGAACCAACACACAATTTATGAGCCCAACCTAGGGGGCAACAGAATCCGCATTCAAAGTGTCAAATTCAAGAGCAGATTCAGACGACAACATATGACGAACAAAATGTTGGGGCATGCACCCTGATGAAAGACTCAAAGAAAAGTGATCGAACCCAAGACAAAGTCAGGGCACCGCCGCATGAAAAAACCAAAATCCTGATGGGACCAGTAAGGAGTCAGGGGCATCCCTTTGAGGATCGAAAAAAATCATGTCACATTCATGCATGTAGTTGCATTCATCTTGCATTAAACCATTTTTGCAAACGTCATACATTTAGATTAACTGCATACACCAAAGTCACCATGCATTTAGGGTAGACACATGCATTTAGACATAAAATTATATACATTCATGCAATCTTGCTAGTACATAACAGGTCTAAGGAGAGCCTGAACACCCTCAACATGGGGGCAACAACACAACTGCCAACCCCTAATATTGAAGGAGGCCAAACACAGAAAGAATGCTGAAACATAAAAAAAGAGGTACAAGTGACAAATTTTGTGAACAATTTACTAATAAATGTTTTTTCTCCTTTGTAGGATTTGATTCCCCCGATGATGGCGTGACGGACGTCAACATTCTCTCGATTTCTACTATTGCCAATAGATAACTCATTCCAGATCTTACCCTCTGCCGACAGAAGCAGAGCAAATTTTTTTTAGACATAGTCTCGTTGTCAATAGTAATTCAACATCTTGCAAATCATGCCTCAGTCAGTGGTGGTACGCCAACTTAATGAAAATCTTGTCTCCACCGGTGGTGTTGCAGATCAAATTTTCTATCCAGACCCTACCTCTCCGTCGGTGGTGTAGCGGGTCTCACATCTTGCTGATCTAGTCTCTCCAGCAGTGGTGTAGCAGATCAAATCCTATCCAGATCTTGCCTCCGTCGGTGGTGTTGCAAATCAGATTTTCCATTCGGCCCTACCTCTCTGTCGATGGTGTAATGGGTCTCACATTTTGCTGATCTAGTCTCTTCGTCAGTGGTGTGATAGATCAAATCTTCTTCGATTCTACCTCTTCGACGGTGTTGCAGCTAGACCTAAATTTTACTCAAAATTTACCTTTTTATTATAATTGTATCTAAAAAACGAAAAAAACAAAAAGAAGAAAAATAGAAAAAAATCAAAAAAAAATTGAAAAAAAGGGTCGAAAAGAAAAAAATGAAAAGAAAAAAAAGCAAAGCAAAAAAAAAGGGAAAGAAAAGAAAAGAAGCACAAAAATAAAAGAAAAATAAAAAAAGAAGAATAAGTTTTCAATTTTCTGATACTGGCTCTTCGTTAGAGTTGTAGCTGGATCAGACATTGGGACTTTCATCCACTGATCCTGCCTCCTCGTCAGTGTTGCAGCTGGATCAAATTTTGTAGACCTTGCCTCTTCGTCGGTGTTGTAGCTTGGTTAAATTTAACTTCTAATTCTACCTCTTCGCCGGTGTTGTGGCTGAACCAAATCACTAACTTCCGGTCTTGCATCTTCGTCGGTGTTGTAGCTAGACCAAATTCACTAATTCTTGATCCTGCCTCTTCGTCGGTGTCGTAGCTGGATCAACATTACTAACTTTAGACCATGCCTCCTCGTCAGTGTTGTAGCTTGGTCAAAATTTACTAACTTTTTAGTTGTATCAATATTGTATCAAAGAAGGGAAAAAGAAAAAAGAAAGAAAAAAAAGGGGAAAATCTAAAGAAAAAAAAGAAGAGAAAAAAATTAAAAAGAAATAAAGAGAGAAGAAAAAAAAGAAAAAATGGAAAAAGAAGAAAAAGAAGAAAAAAAGAGCAAAAAAGCGGGAAAAAAAAGAAAAAGAAGTTTTCAATTTTCTGATACTGACTCTTCGTCTAAGTTGTAGCTGGATCAGACATTGGAATTTTCATCCATCGGTTCTGCCTCTTCGTCGGTGTTGTAGCTGAGCCACACTTGCCAAATTCTGATCATGCCTCTTCGTCAGAGCCGTAGCTTGATCACACATAAAAAAAAACTCTGATCATGCCTCTTCGTCAGAGTCGCAGCTTGATCACACAAAAAACACTCTGATCCTGCCACTTCGTCAGTGTCGTAGCTGGATCAAATCTTCAGACCTTGAATCTTCGTCGATGTTGTAGCTTGGTCAAATTTAATTGTTGGTTCTGCCTCCTCGTCGGTGTTGTAGCTGAACCAAATTCACTAACTTCCAGTCTTGCCTCTTTGTCGGTGTTGTAGCTAGACCAAATTCACTAACTCTTGATCCTGCCTCTTCGTCGGTGTTGTAGTTGGATCAACATTACAAACTTTAGACCATGCCTCTTCGTCGGTGTTGTAGCTTGGTCAAAATTTACTAATTTTCAAATTTTATCAATGTTGTTTCTTGAAAAAATGAAGAAAAAGAAGAAGAAAAATCAAAAAAATAAGAAAGAAAAAATAATAAAAGAAAAAAGAAAAAAATGAAACAAAAGCAGAAAAAAAGAAAGCAAAAAAAAGAAAAAAAAGGGAAAAAGTTGTCAGTTTTCTGATATTGCCTCTTCGTCAGAGTTGTAGCTGGATCAAACATCAGAACTTTCTCCTATCGGTCTTGCTTCCTCGTCAGTGTTGCAGCTAGATCGAATTTTGTAGATCTTGTCTCTTCATCGGTGTTGCAGCTGGGTCGAACTCTCCTTAGGTATTAGCTTATTATCAGTAATGTAGCAAGTGGGACTCATTCTGCTTCCCCAACAAACAACCCCCTATTTTGAAGGTTTTGCTTCCTCCAAGAGTGATAAGGTAGATCCGTCAAGTCTAGAAAGAAGACATGCGCCGAAGAGAAAGAAGACACGTGCCAAAAGAGGAGAAGTTCAGCCAGACCGGACAAAAATGGTTATTCTTTTTGTCTTTGCTCTATTCCTGTTACACATCAATGAGCAAAGAGGGGCACCTGTAATACCCATTTTTTATATGGAACCTAAATTATATTCGAATCATCTACCACATTTAAACAAAAAAAATAGCAAAACAAGGCTGCCAGTAGCCCCATGCCTCACCCATGCCCTGCAGCAGGCCACCCCCACGTCCCACACCCATGCCTCTGCAAAGTTTCTCCAACAATCCACTCAACCTCACGTTATTTCCATTCCCCCGTCACCCCTTTTAAAACAACCGCAAACAAATGAAAGAGGGGGCCGACCATTTCAAACCGAATGAAAAATTAAAAGGGGAGAGCCGGCCATTTTCAAGCAAAAAAGAGATGAGCTCTCGGGTTCAGATCGAAAAAATAGAAAAAAGAGTTGAGTTAAAAAATAGTGTAAAGAGGGGCGAATATTCAAAAACAATCGGGAGAAAACAGAGAGAAATTGAGGGGTTCTTTTATATCTAAAAAAATAAAGTTTAATAGGGGATTTCAGAGTCAAAAAAATTGTAAGTTTTGAAAATCAATAAAAAGTTTAGTTTTTTCTTCTTGCTTGTTCATTTTCTGTTCGAATAAAAAAACATCCATTCGAAAGGGATTTTTCATTTTTTTGAAAAAAAACAAAACTTTTCTTTGTTTTTTAGTTTAAATCGTAAAAAACAAAAGAGAAAGGAAGATCGAAGTTTACCTGGTTGTTGTGGCGCCGCCGTGAGGTTTCGCCGATGAACGGCGACGGTAACGACGAGAAATAGCGCCGCGGTCTGTGAGGGGTGGAGAGAAAGAGGCTAAATGTTTTAGGTTGAAGTTTGGTTTAGGTTTAGGTTTAGTTGCATTTTATTAAACTGGTAATAATAATAATAAAAAATATAACATTTTTAAGGATGTCAAGCAAAACGGCACCGTTTGGTGCAGCCCGACCCGCGTGTGACCCGTAACTTGGGGAGGATCCGCGTCAATTTTAATGGGATAATTACCCTCCTAGTCCTATAGTTTTACTCCGCTTGTGTCTTTGTCCACGGTCTAATTGCACATCCAGTCCCCTTTTTAGTGCACCATTTTCATTTTGTTCCGGGTCAAATTACAATGTCAACCCCTTCAGTTTATTGCCGCCTCCTTTTTCATCTTCTCTTTCATTTCTGCACTGTTATTTTACTTTATTTTCAATTTAGTCACTGTTTTGTATTTTAAATTTAATTCTAGCATATTTCTTTTATTTTGTTTATGTTTCTTGTCTCGTAACTTAGTGTTCATGCATTTTGGCTCTTAATGTTTACCTTTATGATGTTTTACATGTAGTAATTTAATCCATGCATTATTATCATCACCATCATCATTATTATTATGATTATTATTATTATGTATATTATTTATATTATGCTATATATTATAGGTGCAATATTTATCATGTTTATGCATTATATATATGTTCATATTCTTTAGGAATACGCTTAAATATTTAATCATGCATTTCCATCCATAATTGGTTGTTTATAACATTCCATGCATTTTTTTGTACATATTAATATCATGATATGTTTTTATGCATGCATATAGATTATGTCACATGTTAGATACCAATTTGTAGTATTTATTTTTGCATGTTGTATTTATATTTTGTTTATTATTATGATATATCATGTTATTTTTGTTCATGCATTCCCTTTTTATATATATTTATATCGTTGTTTGCACGTGTTATTATGCTGTTATTTTAGTTTAATATGTATGAATGCTAGAGCAGTATTTTATTTATGGTAGATTAATTTTTTATTATGTTAGTATTTCTATGTTTATCACATTGTATTTATGTTTGTCATTTTTAAAGATCGCATATCGAGATATATTAATTGTCAAAGCGGTGCCCTTTTATCCGAGCGTAAACGGGGTCAATATCAGGCGTAGTGATAGTGGTTGGGCGTTTACTCTCGGATAACGGGGCCTTTAAAATCTACTCGCACTTATAACCAGATTTTAATTTAATCGTCACTTTAATCCGAAAAATCTAATATTAATAAAGCGGTAATTATTAAAGTACAAATTTTTGGGCGGTGTGGGGGTGCTAACCCTTCCCCATCCGTAACCGACTCTCGAACCCATCCATTTTAAATCTCTGGTTTTTTACGGTGTCCGGTCCACCTTGAGTGGCCGGTGGCGACTATATTTTTAAATAAAATACAATTTTTCTAAAATCCTACGGAAGACATTATTTTCAAAATAAAGTAAAATAAAATAAAAACCACACACCTTTTTTTAGCAAGAGGGACATCGCTACATGATGACCTTTCCTTCTTTGGACCTCAAAGATGGATTTGGATACGCGTTCATAATCATCATTTCCTATTTGTTTTTGAGTTGTGGTATTGACCGTTTCGTCAGCGTGCCTCATCGTTATACGCATCTTTATGTTAGTGTTGATTTTTTTCCTTCAGCGTCGATTAATGGTGTTGTTCGTATCTCTCTTTTGTTCGAGTTTTTTTGTTGACTTTTTACCTTTTCCATATATGGTATTATGGTCCTTTTATGATATTAAGTGGCTAGTTTCTTGTTTCAATGTTTATAGAAAAATATTCATATTATGTGTGTAGATTACTCTAATTATTATAAACCTTCATTGTATATCAATGTTCACATTACATTTTCAACCTCCATATAAACCTTCATTGTATATCAATGTTCACATTACATTTTCAACCTCCATACAAAGTAAATTCTAATATGCTAAGTGCAACAAGGTTTATTGTGTTCGATATCTCTTAAATGTGTCATTTTTGTATATTTTTATAAAAAAAAATATCAGTTTTGAGTTTGTAAATAAAGAAAATAAATATTACAATTTTTTTTAAAGATTTAACCCAATTCTACTCTAAAACAATCAAAGTTCGATGTAACTATTAGATATCAAAGACTTATACCATAAAAAAAAAAAAAACAAATATTCTACCGGGGGTGAAAAGTAGTATTTCTTCACAGAAATTTCCGTGAACTTATTCTATAAAAGCAACCACATTTTCCATATACATTTATTCTCAACGACCAAGAAACTGCTAAGAAGTTGCAAAATTCCACACATTGGCCTTGAAAGGAAATATAATGTACGGCTACTAGCATAGAGATGAGTATTCGATCGAGTTGAGTTGATTCAAAAACTTTCTAGATAATTTAGTTGACGAGTCTTATTTTATAACTCAAATTTTGTTCGAAATTTTTTCGAATCGAGTTTATAATATTTGAGTCGAGTAGAGTTGTTTGAGTTTCTGTTCAAATTTAATTGTAAATATTTATAATGTTATACTAATTGGTTCTAATTTAAACGATTTTCTATAACTATATACGATATATATATATATTTCAACATATTGTTTCATATGTAATATACATATATCAGATATAGTTGATGGGCTGGACTCGAACTTAAAAACTGATCCACTAATTATTAAAAAATTTAAATTATATAAGTTTCATGTTATAACTCAAACTTTATTTAGAATTTTTTTCAAATCGAGTCGAATTTGTAAAATCTTAATTCGGGTGGCAACATTTGAATTTTTTAAATCAAGTTCTGTTCATCCTAATACGTGAGACGGACTATAATGGGATCAGACGGTTTCACCTCTCAAATTTTGGAAAAATAACATTTAATTCTTCAACTTTTATAATATTTTATTGTGTTTTTAGTTATGTCATCTCTTAAAATTTTTGAAAATTTTCATTAAGTTTCAAAAAAATTTAGTTACACCCAAGGACGGACCTAGAAATGGGCTAAAGGGGGCGGTCGTCCCTCTAAAAATTTGAAATTCTTATATGATTTAGAATTTTTTTTAATTTTTCTATGTATTTTCTATTGAAATTTTATTTTCGCCCCCTAAAATTTTATAAGTTCGCCTCTTCTAGAATTTTATAGGTTCGCCCCGTTAATATAAAATTCTGCGCCCGTCCCTAGTTACATCTTTAATATTTTAAAAATTTTAAATTAAACCCTTTAAATAAATTAAAATTTAATTTCCCATTTAAAAATTAAATAAATTCCAAATTGTAGAGTCAAAATCACCACCCATTTATCGAGAAATTATTAGATGTTCTTAGCTCACCACGTCATTTGTGGTCCAGTTAATAAGACACATCCGCCTCATTTTAACACCCATTTTTTCTTTACATGTAAGAAATAGGTAAAAATTCATTTTAGAAAAAATGATATTAGACGATTTTAAAAGCTAAATAATCAACGTGAATTGCGTATGAATGCATTGTTTTTCCTGTGCGTTTCTTCTTCTCCGACTCTTTCAAATATATGTAAGAGCAGTGTGGCATCCACACTCCAACTCCACCCATTTTCTCTGCAAATTTTAATACAAAATGCAGAAATCACCCCCATCGTCATCAAACGAGATGATTCCGCTGTGTGGAATCATGGTATCTCTTGTTTTCCTTATCTCCGCAATCATACCGAACGA
>CM033749.1:36041876-36295726 GCA_019671005.1 Hibiscus mutabilis
GACTCTATTGAAACTTTATGAAATGTGTGGATTTTTCATGATTAAAATATTGCACGTCAGGTTGTCATTTAGAATTAATGGTACAATGATTTGATTGTTACAATCGATTAGTATAATGACTCGATTGTGACTTTTTAAAATTCAGTGATCCATTTGTAAACTTACTAATAATTGAGTGACCTATGATAGAATTTACCCCTAAAATTGGAAACCCAATATTCCTCTATTTCCATTTTTCTTTTCAATTATATTATTATGTTCTTGTAAAGGTTTAATAATGATTTGTTTAGAGAATAAAGATTGGTGGTAGCCTTTAATTTTCATTACACCACCCCTAACCGTCTTTCCATTAGAAAACTTCTAAATTTAGCTATGAAATTAGTACTCGGATGTTGAAGTAAACCTAATTGTTTACACTTTATTATTAATTTTTTGATAAAATATACAAACTTTGAAGACAAAACTGTTCAGGTTCGAATCTCCTAATATAAATATCATTTTCTCTATCGAGACCACTCGTTGGGTTCTAAAATATTGTAAATTTAAATGCTTTAATTACTTGCTTCGCAGTTACCTGTCTTCTTTTGGAAATTTGGGTAGGTAAAAATGTTCAATGTGACATTTATCTTACAATTCATTAAGTAGGTAAAGTAGGTAATGCAAATCACACATATGTATATACTGTCATAAATAATATACTTGCTCGTGCAATGACGGAGTTACGTTAGAGGCCCATCAAAACATTTTGGTTTAATTGTTTTCATGGCCCCTATCAGTGTTAGAGTTTTGCAAATTAACCCTTGATCCCTCCTATAGTTTGGTTTAAATACTTTTTAAGGTTTTTTATCAATTTTATAATTAGATAAATTAGGTTTTGTCTACCTTTCTTAGGTTTAAATACTTCTGAAGCTGCTGTCAATTTTAAATTTCGACAAATTAAGCCATAATCCCTGAAATTGATTTAAAAAAAAAACTATATATCTTAAGTTTATCATCTGTGCACACCTTCTTCACCCTTGATCTTTATTTTATTTTTACTTTGTGTCCGGGCTAAACTCTAGAAATATCAAATATCGAGAACCGTGATTTTAATTTTTAATAAAGGTCAATAAAAATCTATATTTCCCCTTCAAAAATTTAATCCTTATTTTGTAGGTGCGTGTAAGTTATACTCCTTCCGTCCAATTTATTTTGTTTATTATTGACTTTTCATACAGTTTTAGAAATAAAAAGTTTGTGTAAGAATGTGTAAGAAATATAATCTAAAATAATTGAAACGACAATTTTATCATTAAAAAGTTAATTTTTTTTGTTGAGAAACTAAAAAAATAGTATAAAGGGAAATGTGCCTTATAAAAGTTGATGATTTTTTCAATAAAACATTTTAAGTAGAACAATTTCAAAACACAAAAGAGACATATTAAGTGTGATAGAAGGAGTATAATATAGCGTAAAGTTAAAAATGTTCATTAAACTATTTTAAAATATTTGTTTTGGTCATCTAACTTTTAAATATTATAAAATAAATATAATTTTTAGACTTGATTACGAAATGAACACCACATCATTAATTGTTGTTAAAAAAATTAATGAAAATATCTCTTTTGACCCACATCTTTAACTAATATTATATATATATAGTTTTTAAATATTTAAAAGCAATAATTTAAGTTTTTAAAATGCCAAATAATATAGTTCAGAAAAAATTTAGATATTTCCCCTTTTTTTTGTTTTCAAATTTTATTCTTTATCAACATGTAAAGTTCCCATTTTGTAACAATATTTTTAGTCTAAGCCCATTTTGTGTATTTGAAAGTTGTGTGACCCAAAAGAACATTTTAGAACAGTTTTAGTCCGAAAGTTTGCACATGTAGATTTGATCGTAACAATTTGAGTATTTAAAAAATACAAGTAAAGAAAGTCTCAACACTAATAAATGTAAGTCCGTGATGAAAACTCGGTGACTAATTAAATATTTTTCTCATATCTCATACAAAGAAAGCAAAGCAAAGCAAAAATTTCTGATTATGCTCCATGATGATGAAAACATAATCCATCTTTACTATGATCCATCCTATCATATAGCTATTTAGAAAGGCTAGCATTTAGAAAATTGTTAAACCGGGTCTAAACTCGTACCCGGATCTGCATTCAAATCCAAACCCACATTCTCCTCCATGTCTTCCGCCTTCTTCTTCTCGCCGCCGTTTGTTTCCGTATTCAACGACTCCACCTTTCGTAAATCCGTTAAGTCTCGTAAATGGCCGTTACCCTTCATGAAATAATCCACCGCCACGTGTATCCGGCTAAGGATCGCGAAGAATTCCTCTACCTCCTCTTCCGTCACGGTCGTCTCCTCCTCCTCCTCTCTCGCCTTCTTCTGAGATCCTCCAGGGACTGCATCTTTCACCTCCGACTTCCTCTTCTCCCTCTCCATCTCTTGCCGCCGATAACAGAGAAGCCAAATATTCCGGTGGCAGTAGTGATTCGGTCTATATATATATAAGCATACAGGAGGGGACAAGATATAGGGAATAATTATATCATGTCGTGATGAGGTCAGGCCGATGAAGTCAGACATTTGTGAACGCTGATAGGGGATTCCGACGGCCACATTTGTGAAGAGGAGAGTGAAGATGAAAAAGAAGAGATGGCCAAGCTCTTCAAAAAGTTCACCCAATTCATGAAGCAAGAAAAGGAATAATCAAGACGAGATTCGAGGATGAAGATGAGGATATCATTATATGTTTCGAATGAAAGAAGTCGGTGAACACCAAGTATAATTACCCTTATTTCAAGAAGAAAGGATCAAGCCATAAGAAGAAGGCATTTGTGGCTACATGGAGTGATGAAGAGTACTCCACCGATAATAAGGTAGGCAACCTATGTCTCATGGTTATCCAAGATGAAGATGTAACTTCTAACTCATCTAATTTAAATTATTATACTTTTGATGAGTTACAAGAAACCTATGATGATTTGGTTTTGGAATTCAATGCTTCATTTAAAAAAAAACAAAAAAGTTGCTTTCAAAATTGAAAATAAAAAATGAATTGCTTTCTAAAACTAATTTTGAACTTGAAGCAAAGTTTGAATCTTTTAAGAAAAAGAATTTGGATTTATAAAACTTGCTTCTAAAAGTTCCAGAGGATCATCAAAGGAAAATTTATGATCTTAAAAAGAATTTATTCAACAAAAATTTTCAAAAATATGAAGTTAGAGGTAGCTCCAAATCAAATTTTGTTAAAACAAATTTTTACCAAAGACAATCTAGTTCCCCTATATTCTTTATAGGCAAAATGGTTAAGGAAGTTTGGGTCCCCAAGGTACTAATTTGTTCAAACAAAAGGGAAGACATTGAAAAATGAATTCCTAAGGGGACTAAATTATTTATGACTAACGCCATTGGATCCAAAGCAATTTGGATACCAAAAATTACTTGATTGTCTTTTGTATGTGTGCTTGAGCCATTGATGATCAAAGTTGAAATCTTGGAAGCTCTTAACACACAAAGAATGAAGGACACTTGGAGAATGAAAGCTTAACATCCTACATTGGTTCAAGTGGTAAAATTTAATTTCATGCAATTGCTTGATCATGTTGTCCATGTCTATTTTTCATGATGATCTAAGCATGTTTGTATGGCTCCATGTTGTGCATAATTGCATATAGTTAGGAGGAGTCTCTATTGCATGAGTTACATGTTTTTGGCCTTAAACTTATAATGATTGGTTGAATTTGGTGAAATTCATGCTTTGTATTATTTAAATGTTATGTTTTGAGAAGCATGTGTAGCAAAGTGTGCAAAATGTAAATCTAGGACTTAATAGAGCCATTGTATGAACTTAAAACTAAGTTGTAAGGTTTTTTAAGTTGTTTTTGCTGTAATTTTCACCAGTTTCGTACATTCGGTACAGGTACAACCCCTACTATATCGATACGACCTTCAACCAAGTATCAATACGGCCTATATCGTACTGGTACACACAATCAAAAATGGATTGTTTTGTCTCCTTTTTGCCATGCTTTGTGTGCATATTGTATATCTTGTTAAATAGCATGTTTAATTGAATTTCTTGTTTTATTTGATTTATTTCATTTTATTTGAAATTCAATTTATTTCTCTTGAATTGTTTGACTAACAATCTACTTGATGCTTGAGTAAGGGAGAGCCAATTTTTAAAATTCTTTCATGTAAAATCGTTTGTCTCTTTTCTCCGTTGTTTTTACACCAACAATTGATATTTTATATCAATTGGTACTTAATTTCAACATTTGGTGTTTTGAACTTAAATGTAATTTCAAACTTAGTTTTGAAATTATTTTTTGATATAACAAAAAGGGGCGATAGGTTTGAAAAAATCAATTTTAAAAAGAAAAATAGGGAGCTTTAAATATTTTCAAAAATATTATCTTTTTTCTAAAAAAAAAATTCTAATGGAGAGTTTTCACAAAAAAAAATTCAAATGGTTTCGTTATATCAAAAAGGGGGAGATTGTTGAGATATTGATTTTGATATAACTAAAATGAAAAATGTTTTTAGACTTAAACTAATTTGCAAAAATATTTCAAAAGTCCATTAACTTGAAAAATATGTTTGAAATGTTTTAAATGATTTTAAATAGCTAAAATGTCAAAAACAGGCCCTCAGTACCGGTACAGTTGGACTCATACATATACCTAGAGTGCCCTTCTCGATACAGATTTTCGAGTACCGATAAGCCCTTTTGTCCTCAAGTTTTGGTAAATTCTAGTAGCCAAATTGAGTACCGGTATGACTTAAATCATACCGATACCTTAGGGTGCGTACCGATACCCTTTGTATTAAATGCCCAATGACTCTTTCTTCTTTGAGGCAGGTACCGATATGCCTACGCGAGTACCGATACGCCCTACTTCAAAAGTGTATTTATTGCTGGAATTAAAAACCCCAACGACTAGTAACGACCATAAACTCCTTAGAGAATTTAAAAGACTCAATCAAGCAGCCACACAAGAACAAGAAACAACACTACCAACATTCATGCATAGAGAAAGTGTTTATGTGCTTTAATTATCAATTTCTTTGTAGAACACACTTGTGAGCTTAACTGCTATACATATTCAAGTGTTAGTTTTTGAGTGAGAGCTTAGAATTGCAAACAAACAGCCTTGTGAGGTTTTTCCTAGTTTGCTAATTTGTTGTAAGAGATGGTTTAACAAGATTTTATGGTATAAGTCTTGTGTTGTAAGGGTTATCTCCTTGAGCCCGGGAAAAAGGAAAGAAATTCAAGAGTGAATTTGAAAAAATCCTTAGTGGGAAGTTAAGGTAGTGGATGCAGACTTTGGTTAGAAAGTCGAACCACTATAAATCCTTGTGTCAAACTTTTAAATTCCATTGCTTCCATCACTATCACTCAAAAACTAATTTACCGCATTCTTGGCTATTTCGGTTGATCATCTGAGACTCCCAACATATAATAAAAAAATATTTATTATGCGAAATTGAATCAATGGAACCAAGAACATTAACTATTTGATTGCTTGATAATTATTAATTGTTGATAGTTTGATAAATTAATTGTTAATCTAATTTTTATATTTTTCTTGTGATATTAGGGTAAAATCATGAAGACAATAACTTTTGTTTTCTTTTATCAAAAACTTGATAGTCATAATCTTGAATTGATTATTAGATTTTGACTCTTTAATTGATGATTTTGCTATAATGAAAGTACGGAAGGTACAATTTAAATAGATTTTCGTATATGTTTGATTGACAAATGCATTGAAACTTGACTTGATAGTATTATTTTTTTATGTGAATTTTGATTATTCGTAATTTTATTTTAAATATTCTCGACCCTGTTAATTTTTAAATCTTGGCTTCGTCCTTGCGTGTATGTATATATATATGTGCATGTATGTACCCCACAAGTTGTCCCAGTGGAAAAGCGGATGATGTTCATCCTAGGAGACCCGAGTTCGATCATTTTGTCTACAAGGTATATGTGCATTGTCAAAGGGTTAAAAGTATGTATAAACAGATACTACCTTATAATCGCCTTTAGAATATTCAAACAAAATTCACACACACATATATATATTTAAAGGCAATAATATCAATTTCTAAAACAAAAATAAGATTTTTTATTTAAAAAATATGTATGAAAATTCAAAATTTTATTTTTTAATTATCATTTGTGATTCTTAAAAAATATAAAATTAACAATAAACATAATATTTTTGAGGAAATATACTAAAATTATAATTTTGTAAAATTTTTAAAATTTTCCGTAATATAATTTTTGTTTGTCTTCAAAATATATTTTAAATTTTGATTCTTATTTAACACAACATTTTTTTGTTGCATATATCATACCAATACCAAACATAGTTCAGAACGTTTAGATATTTCCCCTTAGTTTTAGTACGTCATTTTATTCTCTTATCAACATGTAACCGTACGTTGTTCATTTTGTAACAATATCTAAAGTCTAAGCCTATTTTGTGTATTTGAAAGTTTAGTGGCCTAAAAAATTATTTTAAAACAGTTTGAGTCCGAAAGTTTGTACATGTCGATCTGATCCGTAACAATTTGAGTATTTAAAAAAATACAAGTATAAGAAAGTCTCAACACTAATAAATGTAAGTCCGAGACTGAGACTCGGACTAATTATGAATATTTTTCTCATATCTCATACAAAGCAAAGCAAAGCAAAGCAAAGAATGAGCTGATTATGTGGATGATGATGAAAACGAATCCATCTTTACTATGATCCATCCTATCATATAGCTATTCAGCTAGGCTAGCATTTAGAAAAGGAACCGGGTCTGAACTCGTATCCGGATTAGCATTCAAATCCAAACCCGCATTCCCCTCCGTGTCTTCCGCCTTCTTCAACGACTCCACCTTTCTCAAATCCGTTAAGTCTCGTAAATGGCCGTTACCTTTCATGAAATAATCCACGGCCACGTGTATCCGGCTAAGGATCGCGAAGAATTCCTCCACCTCCTCCTCTGTCACGGTCGTTTTCTCCTCCTCTCTCGCCCTCTTCTGAGATCCTCCCGGTAAGGCGTCTTTCACCTCAGATTTCCTCTTCTCCCTCTCCGTCTCTCGCCGCCGTCCTCACCCCGGTTCCTTCGATAACAGAGAAGCCAAATATTTCGGTGGCGGTAGTGATTCGATCTCTATATAAGCATACAGGGGGACAAGATATAGGGAATAATTATATCATGTCGTGATGAGGTCAGGCCGATGAAGTCAGACATTTGTGAACGCTGATAGGGGATTCCGACGGCCACATTAAGAAGAATGGAACTGCTCCCGATACGGGCTTGGTGAGCAGGGATTTAAATCGTAATCATTCCGTCCCACTTATAGTGTCAGATGTTAATTTTTTAAGAAGTTAAAAAAAAAAATTGTGTAATATCAAATAATTTAAATAACAAGTTTGCTCTTAAAAAATTATATTTTATTTTTATTGGAAAACTAAAAAATAAAAAATAAATTTATCTTATAAAAATTGTTAAATTTTTTAAAGTGTCAATTTAAATAAAAAAAATTTAAAACACAAAAAGAGAATTTTATTAAGACATAGAGAATAATTACAACCGTATTTCCGGTCATATTACATGTATTGCAATTGTAATTTTTTTTCTAAAATATAAAATTTATTACGAACATAATAATTATAAGTATCTGAATTTTATACAATGTCAAAATTATTATATAACGACCATTCTAACAATCGCGGAAGAGTAACATTGGGAATAACTTTGCATGAGAATATAGTTAGGGAACCCGGAAAGGAATAAATTACGCTAGGTTTGACAATTCAATTACATTACATACGTTCATTCATTAAAAATTTGTCATCTCAACCAAACTTTCCATTACTTTTTCTACTACATATCGCTTTACACCTTTTTTATGGTATAAAAATAGTAAATTTAATTTATTGTTATACAACTGTATAAGAATTAGTCGTCAAATTGGCGATTTTTTATCAACCTATCCCAATTTTATACTCACTAATTGGTTTTCTTATCTTGATTAGTGTTCAATGACGTATCTAAAAATTAATTTGAAGGCGAGTACATAAAATCTCAAAATTTCAAGATATGCACAAATTATAAATATTAAAAAAAAAATAAGGACTAACTAATAAGAATTAAGAAAATTGAAGGCAAATGTGTAAGCTTTAAAAAAATTAAGGTGACCACATGCCTACCCTACATTACATGTAGATCCGCCATAGTTGGCGTTCGCAGTCACACAAATATGCCGTGCTTGAATAAAGATAAAATCAATTATCTACATACTATCATGTTATATTATATATCGGTGCTGACAATATTTATCCTTCCTCGCCATTCGCCAATAATTTTATTTGTTTGTATCTTTTATTTTTCTGTTTATATAATCTTTATAATTTAATAATAAATAATTTTAAATTTAATATCTTAACCCCGTCAATTATTTTTCAAATTAAGAATGTAATTATATTATTTGATGAATAATAATTGTTTAAGTAATTACGTGGATCTAATTGGATAGTTTGATTCATATATTAGTGTGAAATGAATTTGAATGTATTGTCAAATTAAAAGTCTAAAACCGAATAAGTTATTCTTTTAAGATTAGGGTTCGAATAGATACTTGTCGGCAGCAGTGTCTAAAACCGAATAAGTTATTCTTTTAAGATCAGGAGTCAAATATTTAAAGTATTATTAATATAATATTATTATCTGAATAATACTATTTCAATAAGAAAATTTAATAACAAAATATTGTATTAATTTTAAATATAAAATAAAAGTATTCAAAATTTAGAAATTAACTATATTAATTATATATATTATAATATTATTACTCATATTAATATAATAATTATTAAAATATTACTTTTCAGTAAAAATATTGACATTAATATCGAATATTAATTATTCATTTATTTTATCTATAAACCTTTATAATTTAATATTAATATTTCAAATAATAGCAAGTTAATAAAAAATTTAAAGTACTGTAATTTATATTAATATTAAATACTCAAAATAACACCATTTAAACTATTAAATAATATTGAATTAATTATATAAATATTTTAAATACTACAACAATTATTCAATATTATTTCTATTAATATCTTGCTTATATAAATATTATTTCTAATCATAAAGCATTTATTACTAATTATTTATAAATTATAATCCATAGATTTATTATTAAAATATCAATATAAAACGCATTCCAATAAAATATTATAAATACTATTTAAATTTTAAAAGATTAGTAGTATTAATTTATATTTTGCTAAAATAGTAAATAGTATTAATTAATTATTTTAATTAGATTTTTGTATTATACATTATTGATATATAAATATTATAAATATCTATGTTTAATAAGATTAGGTCCCCTATTGCAAGTCTTAGGCTAGTCTAGGCTTTTCCTTTATAATTCAAAAAAGATATTGAAAAATATAATATTTGGTATCAATATTTAAAATATTTTTCATTGGTCAATTTTTTTATAAGCCAAATACAAGAAAATGTTAAAAATATTTTTAGAAATCATTTTCAATAAAAACAAGCGTGCTTACATATACGACCTTTTTTGGTTAAGTAGAGAAATATTACTATAACGGTTGAAATTCGAATTCACTCAAAATAGATATAACATAAATATTTTTAATCACTCAATTAATTAACGAATTTCATTTATGAACTTTTGAAATTGAGAGACTTTAGACTGTAGAATTTATGCCAAAGTGTAAAGCACTGCTACATGTAACAAAAGGTTTCAAAAGTAAAAATATTGTCGGTGGAAAAGAAAATAAAGCAAGGTAGAACATTTACGAGGAATATTGAAGCTTTCCGAGGCAAAGAAATCCGAGTACTTTTAAACATAGATGCATCAAATTCGTCTAAATATGGAATATTTTAATTAAAGAGTAACCTATTTAAATGACCACCTAATTATAGAGTTGGTTTCGAAATGACCACAATACTTTAAATTGTGTTATTTTGATAACATACCTATTTAATTGGTAACAATCAAGTCATTTGTCTTTAAAACTTAATGGAGAGGACGACACAGTTAATATACATATTTATATAATTACACATTTGATTTATGTGACTTAAATATTTTATTATTTCAATCCTAATTTTAAATTAAATCTAATAAATTTAATCCGATTGTGACACATGATTGAAGAATTTTGAATATTTTTATTTAATTTATTTTCCACCAATCAAGTATTGACACTTGTCATGTGATTGGTGAAAAATAATTGTTTGTCAAAATAAATTTACATGAATCGAACCCAGGCAAAAGCTATGGATAAAGCACGGCAAGGCCACTAAGCCAAATGCCATTTATGTGTTTTTTTATTCACCATTTGTTATATATTCTATTCCAGTGTAATGCCTGAAAAAAAAGGAAATAAACCCCACTGTAAACGCTTGTTTTCCAGCTTACTTCACCACTGCAAGTCTGCAACTACCACTTTCACTGATTTCAGCGTTGGTGAAGCTGGGTTAGCAATAATTCCAACATATTTAAAGCCCGGAAAGCATATATTCTATTTCAGTGTTGGAATTATTGGTAACCCAGCTTAACCGAGTTTCGCCATCACTTAAAATTAGTCTGTGGATTTCTTAGGCATTATTATATGAAAAGCCCTTCTTAAATAGTTATTTATGAAAATGACCCCAACCAATATTATTTAGAAAAATGACCCTCAAATCGTCCAAATTAGTCGAATTCGCTTTTTACAAAACGCGAGTTTCGTGTTGAGTAAGTTGGTAAAAAAAATTAATTCCCCGCTCTTTTTAATATGGAACTCGCTTTCTGTAGAACGCAAGTTCGCTTTACGTAGACGATTTGGGGTCATTTTTTAGATAACATTGTTAGATGGTCATTTAAGTAAAAAAAAATTATTTAAAAAAGGGTTTTTATATAAAATTGCCGATTTCTTATCCCCTAAGGTGGTAAAATTGTACGTAAGTGCCTCTAAAAATTATAGAATATAAGTTATTAGTTGATAAAATTATATTTTTAATATCCTATAATGATATAATTTGGGTTTAGTCCTTCTAACGATTAAATGATTAAAATTAAGTGCAGTGATAAATTTATATTTTGAATTCTTTAAAAAAATAGTAATTCAAATCCCATAAAAAAATTCCGAATTCCTGAAAGAGATAATAAATGCTTACTTTTTAAATGTATTTTAAGGCTGGTTTTTCTTCATATTCATCCTATTAACCATTCAATTAAATTTTTTTACAAACTATAGTAACTAATTTTATTGGACGGAGAGGAAATACAATAAAATTACAAGAACCACCTACAAAACTATAGTAGACTAATTGTATTATCATGTAATTTTTCCTAAAACTACTAAAGTGCACGAACTAACCATTAAAACATAAAATATGATCATACAAGGAGGCGGTTAAAACTGAAATAACTTAAAATATAATAAATAAACAAATATCATTATCGTCATTGAAGAATAAACACCATCAAGACTAACATAAAAATATATATTTAACAATGATAGTACGTTGATAAAATTGACTTTACCACAACTCAACTATAAACTATCTTTGGTGACTATAAATGTTTATCAATATGAGAGAATTAGTTCAAGGGTTCAAACCAAAAGTAGATTATTATGATAATTAAATAATCGTCAGCTAGAGAGCGATACCAAATTCAACAATGAAAAAATAAAGAAAATCATGCTCCAAGAACATAGAATTGTGCCTAAAAGCAAAGAAAGCATTCTACCAGAGTAAAAAAAAAATCCATTTTCATTAAAAAATGAAAATTTGTTAAACCAAAACACACAAAAATTCAAACGTGCAAAAATATTAAAAAGATGAAAAAAGAAAGGATAAAGAAGGGAAAATGGAGTAGAACACGACAACACAAGTTATGGCAAAGTATGGGTGGCAATTGACATCCCTTTATCCAAAGTACTAAATTCAAATATACTTTAAGTATTTATTTTGACGAAAAAATACTTTAAGTATATATTTTGACAAAAAAATATTTTAAATATTTACTCTAACATAAAAATTCAAAGGGCGTAAAAAAGATTAAAAATAAAACATTCTTTCGACTATGTCATTCATACTCTATAAAAAAATCAACAAACAAAACTCTATGTCTATACAATAAAATACTTAAGTAGTGATGGAAGAGATGTTATCAACAAAATCACTAATTCTCTAATAATTCTAAAGACATCCACAAATTATCACAAAATTAATTTACTTAATTTTCTTGAAAAAAGTTGTATCTATAAAATTGGTTATCAGTGCAATATCGAGGTTCAGAAATTAAAAAAAAACGTGTTTTTTTTATAAATAAAATGTGAAATGATTAAGTGTGCAAGTGCAAAATCCAAAGAAGATTTTCGTCCCATATCTAATTATCTTATTAATACATTAATTATTGCAGACGATTAACATCGAACTTAGCAAAGCATCTGCGGGAATTACTTTTTAAAAGCAAGAAATAATGGATGCACGTAATTGCAATAAAATAATAAAGCATCTTATCTTATAGTATATTGTTTATTATATACACACCAGGGTATTAAATTAGGAGTAGTATTATCTAATTAATCGAATACTTATTAAATCAGGGTATTGTCTAATATTAATCAATACCATCATATGCAAACTGTTTAATAATTAAAAAGAAAGAATTTCAAAAGAATTTATACGGTGTTTGTATTGTCAAAAGGTTAAAAATTTGTATAAATATATATTATTTTGTAATCATCTTTAGACTGTTAAAAAAACTCAAATCAAATGCTAATTTGGTCAATCTCAAGTATTCATTCAACCGTTGTCACATAGTAATAGCTAGAAACATGGACAAAAGCAGAATTTTATATTAAAAGTATAGTGTTTTATATCTAATAAAATTATACGAGAATCCAAAAAATTTAAAATGTACAAAATTAGATATCAATGTAAAATGCAAACATTTTTGAAGTATATGAAAAATTAAAATTTTTAGAAGGCACGTCGTCCTTCACCACCCCTATCTATTCCTAACTAAAACATATATTTATGCATTGAGAAGATATAATAGTAATAATCAGAGACGGAGTTAAGATTTATGATTGAAGTCAAAATATAAATGTTTAAAAATAATGGGAGAGCAAATTTATAAATAAATTAATTTTTTTAAAAAATTATATGGGAAGGACAGTTTTTTTTAATGATAAAAGAGAACTTTATTCAACCAAACCAAGGGTGGACCACTCGGTCACCAAACATCCCATACCATCAACCGCGTAGACCACAATAAGAACCAACAAGACGTGGAACAGATCATCGAAAAATAAGCCGAAAAAACACAAAGAAGCAAACAGCAGCCCGGAGGGCACTAAAACGACAAACTAAGGGAACCAATAAAGCCTACACATGATCCTGGAAGAAAAACTCAAACTACATCCATGTAAAAGTTCTATTCGGAGACAGACCCCTTCTCCATTTGAGGAAAAGGATTTTGTCGTCACATACGATATTTGAGACGTACCATGCTTGAGGGGGCAATAGGCAACCACATGAGCAACCAAAGCAGGATCCTTAAGTGGATTAAAACCTAGAGCGAGAATGTAGACATTCTCAAGTAACCAGAAACACAACCTTGGACCAAAAGGGCTCGGGTTTAGACAAACGAACCAAGGGGAAGGAAGAGCGCCCAAAGCTATCGATCGAACCTTCCATTCTTCGATGATAGCAGGGTTAAACGCGATCGTAGTTGCTGCGGATAACCCATCATCTGGTTATCCGCTAACTCATTAGAACCCGCAGTTCCATATCTCACCACATAAAAAAACGATTTAGTCACAAAGCTCTCCCGAAAACAAGTTGTTTTCCAACCTTAATTTCTTTTTCATTATCAACCGGACCCTTGTCCCCAAAAGAAAGAAACGCACGGGGTTGTTCACCAAAAGTCACTCTACTTATGGCATTGACTTTGCTAATTTTCCTTAGCATTATCAATAAGGTAGTGAAATCAAATATGGCTCAAAATCGGGTTGACAGCTGAAAGCTCCTCAAAAGTATTCGGATAAATCAAAGAAATGACAGCATACTTTAGTGATTTTGGGAACAGAATCCCCGGAAATCTGGAGGTCAAAGCTTGATAAAGATTTTTTTCTATAATTTCTTGCATGTATGCCAACCTTGCTTGAACTATTAAACGTGGATAAAGATGAAATTGCCCTCGAAGTCTTCCATTCCCCCGAGAAGCAAAAAGAAAGGTTATTCTTTTCAACAGTGACGGTAGCTTCCGCGGCATGTGAGACTGCTGCGACAAATTCACTACTCTTGGCTCCATCAGCTTCTGTGCCAACTCATTCATCGTCCAAAGCCGGCCCCGTCCTGATCTTTTTTGGGCCCTAGGTAAAGTAGTAGATTTGGGCTTTTTTTCAAAAAAAAAATTATACAACATATAACAAAACAAAATAATAACATATAATAATAATTTCATATAAATACTCCGTTGTTTAAACGGATAAATCTTTTACTAATAAAATTACCAAAAAGAGTTTTGTTCAAACAACTCATATGCCATCATTTAATACTATTTTTTTCCTTTTTTTATTTTCTCTAAATCAATTTTTTATTTTTTCTTTTTATTCTCTAATACTATATTTAAACCTAACAGCTTGAGCCCCTTCAAAGCTTGGGCCCTAGGCCATTGCCTCTCTAGACAACCCTCAGGGCCGGGCCTATTCAAAGCCTTGACAGGGCTACTCTTAATGGCCGGTAACTTAAGTTTCTCCCCAACCAAATCATAAGGCAGAGTTTTGGCCTTAATTTTGCAGCAGTCGAAACATAAGAATTTTCTGATGATTCCCTGCAACAATCCCCATAAGAGATAGAAACCCGGATGTCTTCCCTTGCCTAGACTAGCGACAATGTTTATAACCCAGCAGCCTTTCAGCACGGATCTGCTTCTGTTATCCTCCAACTTGTTGAAAATACCGGTGTGAGGGTAAAACAGAAACTTAAAGAAAATCAGAAAACCTTCAGGACCCCTGCCATGCCAAAGGTTTTTGAGGCCGAACCAGGCCCGGCCCTGAGGGGTGTAAATTTACTATTTTGCCCAGGACCCCAAAAAGATCAGGACCGGGGCTAAGCCGAACCTCCACTCCACAGCCGCTCGTTGCACCCCATTTCCTAAGACCAAACCAATCACTCGAGAAAAGCGACGATGTCTCTTGGAAGGAGAATTCCACTCCACCGAAATCACAAACAGGCAGAATTTCAAAAGGAATTGAGTACTGAAATGGGAAGAAAGAAGAGTTGAGACTTTGAAGGAAGAAAAACCAGGCTCAAAACAGAGGATTTTCATTTTTAAACAGTATAGGAGGACACAGTTCCGTCCCGGTGATAATATTTAATTAGGATAATGTAGCGTAAATAATGTGTAGTTGTGGACATACTTTAGGGTCACGAGCCCTTATCGGTTACTAAAATGCCTTACCTTCGTTTCCTTACTTCCCACTCATTTGTCCTTTGTCTTCTCTTTCATCAAAGTAGAACGAAATAGCAATTCCAGGAAAATAAGAATAAAAATATCAATGAATTTATACGGGAAGAAAAGAGTTCTTTACAACCAGAATTGGGACGATCCGTATAATATTTCAACTATATGTAATAGTTAATACAGAGAAAAATACTTGGATACATAAATTGTGTAAACTAAAATTCACACAAACTTGTTAATTTTAGAGTTTAGAGTGTTAGTTAAGAGATTTAAGTTGTAGGGTTTAGAATTTAAGGCCTAGATTTAAGTCGTAAGATTTTAGGTTAAAACTTTTAAATTTTAAAGAAATGTTGTGTAATTTTTTTACACAAACTTATGTATCAAAATATAACCATAATATATTAAGAAAATACTTTGATACACAAGCTTGTGTAAACTTTAGTTTATACAAGCCTTTCAATTTTACGGTTTATGGTTTTAGGTTAGGTTTAAAGTTTAGAGGTTTAGTGATAGGGTGTAAAATTTAAGGTTTATGATTATAATGTAGAGTTTAGGGTGTTAGGGCTAAAGATTTAGGTTTTATATTTTATATATTAAATATGAAGGGTTGTGTAAAAAAAATTATACAGTATCAAAATATAACTCAATATATTATGAGTTATATTTGTTGGAAAATATGACTTGAAATTGTTCATTGTCAAAGATGGCAACCACAAAGTTCAAGGTGGTTGCACCTAATTTTGAAAGTGGTTGGAAAGGTAGAAAATAATTAATGGGAAAATTATTTTCTGGTCCATGAAGATTAGGCTATTTGTAAGTTAGTCACTCGAACTCAACTATAAATAGGCCTAACCATTTCCATTTTCAATTATACCAAGTCAAGTGTTGAGAGTTCTATTTGGCTTTTAAATTCCTTTATATTCTCTTGTATTAGAGTGGTGAAAGGTGTAGTTAAATATTTTCTCGGGTGTACTTGGGGTACCGGGATTGTGAGAATGGTCTGTGTGTTGTAACGATTTCCACATAGTGGTTTCTCGGGTTGTCTTTGACAACTGTCATGGTTTTTCTCCGGTTGGGAGTTTCCACGTAAAAATCTTGTATTCTTTTATTGTATTGTTTTCTAGTTTATTTCTCTATTTTAGCCGGGTAATCTCAAGGGGAAATTGTTCCGCACTTTGATTCCGAACAATTGGCATCAGAGCGAGGTTGAAGGAGTGATAATTTTCTTATCCTTGTGGTTGCAGCTTTGTCTGAACCTCCATTTTGGAAAAGAAAATTTTTCTATGTTACTTTGAGTTTGTGGTTTCTTGGAGATTATTCTTGGCGTATTCTCGATTGGTGGTTACTGTGGTAGTGTGGAAGTGCATGTCTAGGAAAGTTCTGGCTAAGGAAAGTTCTGGTATTTGAGCGATCCTTGTGATCCACCTCTCTTTCCTGGGAACTACCCGGTGCATTGTTCACGGACTACATTCAGTTGTGATGATATCCGCCATGAAGTGTGACATAGAGAAATTTGATGGAAAGATCAACTTTGGTTTATGGCAAATAAACATAAAAGACGTGTTAATACAATTGAGGACGCACAAGGTTGGGCATGTAAGAAAAAATTGTCCATGAGGAGCAAGTTCGGCAACAGGCTCCGAATCAGAAGCTAGCATCGTCTCGCTTGTCACAGGAGATGATTTTCTTCTATGAAGTTGAGAAGGACGTCCTCATAGTATCTCCGCTTTACCATGGAAGAGGATGTGTTGTTGCTAGCGAATCTGAAGTTACACACGGGCATTGGTTGGCATTGATGCAAGGTGTGTGGTGTCGATGGCTGATGAACGTCCAGAGGGAGCCAACATGGAAGTTGCAGCATAAGTTTAAGTATTTTCGACATGCCGAGGTTTTATAAAGGTTTACTTTTTTATGGTGGAGTACGACAATTTCTATTTTGAGATTGTGAAAGCGGTAGAATTTCAAGTCATGGTGGAGATTTGTTGGAAAATATGACTTGAAATTGTTCATTGTCAAATATGGCAACCACAAAGTCCAAGGTGGTTGCACCTAATTTTAAAAGTGGTTGGAAAGGTAGAAAATAATTAATGGGAAAATTATTTTCTGGTCCCTTAAGATTAGGCTATTTGTAAGTTAGTCCCTGGAACTCAACTATAAATAGGCCTAACCATTTCCATTTTTAATTGTACCAAGTCAAGTATTGAGAGTTCTATTTGGCTTTTAAATTCCTTTCTATTCTCTTGTATTTGAGTGGTGAAAGGTTTAGTTAAATATTTTATCGGGTGTACTTGGGGTACCGGGATTGTGAGAATGGTCTGTGTGTTGTAACAATTTCCACATAGTGATTTCTCGGGTTGTCTTTGACAACGGTCGTGGTTTTTTCTCCGGTTGGGAGTTTCCACGTAAAAATCTTGTGTTCTTTTATTGTATTGTTTTCTAGTTTATTTCTCTATTTTAGCCGGTTAATCTCAAGGGGGAATTGTTTCGCACTTTGATTCCCAACAATATTTTGATACACAAGTTGTATAAAAAAAATTACACAACCCTTTACATTTAAGCTGTAAAATCTAAAACTTAAATTCCTAGCCTTAACACCCTAAACTCTAAATTTTAATCATAAACTTTAAATTGTACACCTTACAACCTAAACTTCTAAATCCTAAACCACAATCTAAATCTCCAAACCTTGAAATCAAAAGGCTTATGTAAACTAAAGTTTGTACAAACTTGTATATTTTTTTTTGTATATTATACATAAGAGGATCCACTTATGAATGTGTAGAAATAGAGTTGTTTTACTTGCGTCACAACTTTTTGTAGGGTTAATAGTTTTATAATCTGAATGTCATATTTCAAATTGAATTATGTAAAACAATTCAACCGTGAGATATATATTAATAGAGATAATATTCTATGTTAATATATAAAGATATTGTATTGATTTAAAATTTTATATGCATGACAAATCAGTATGGATGGATGTTATAGGTGGGGCGATCCTCAATTTTTTTATTATAAATATACATGAATGTTATTAATATTAACTGAAATATTCATCTATTTGTACCTTTAATTTTACTTAATCCCTTATTTTATATTTTTAATTATACTTTATTCTTTGAATTTGATTTTAGCTTATTTTTAATGACAAATACAATTATATGATTAAAGTTGTTCGAATCTAAGTCTCTTGAATTTTTTTTTTTCTTTCACACACATTTACACAATAAAACATTGACTCGTAACTTCTTAACTATTAGGAGATAAAGTAAGAGTTGTGAAGGAATAAAAATTCTCTATTTTTTGTGCTCATTTTCATGTCACAACTCCAAAAAATTAAAATTTGAACCTTAATAGTAAATTTTAAATCATAAACTCTAAATTTTATACTCTAAAAATATTTTTTACCTCTAATTTTTTAACCTCTAATTTTAAATTTTAATTTTAAACTTTAAATTTATTTTTTTAGTACGGTAACATAAATAAAAATACTAAAAGGGCTTGTGAAGTTTTATTTATTTATAATAGTTTTTTTATTTGATTGGCACGCGTAACTGATTGCTTCATTTAGCATAGAATCTCTTGATATCATTCTGAGGTGATTCCTGGTGTTAAGGCAAGAAAACAGGATTCAACCCTCATAATTTATCACTTAAAACATATAGAATTCACACCCAATTCAAATCTCTGACTTCTGTTTTCCCTTCAACAACAAGATTCTTAATATGAAAACATGGTTTATCAGCTTAGAAAGAAAAGCTGTTTGCTTTCCCCTTCATTTGATAAAAAGAGGCCGTGACTTTCTGTTTGTACAGCGTGTCGGAACTTGTTGAAGCCCCAGAGAATCATGTCTTTTAATGTCTGAAATCTTCATATATATATATATATGATCTCTCAGGATTTTCAGAAAAAAACTGAACAAAAACTTGGGTCGCATTGGATTCTACTAATAATCTGATATATACTAATTGTAGCAGATGATAATTTTGCAAAACCCATTCACTGGGGTGTTATTGATACCATAGAAGCAGAATATACCAAAGATATTTCTATGAATCATATCAACCAAAGTTTCCACCATAATCAAAGCCATTGATAAGGTATGGGACCATCCTTTGTTGAAAAAATTATAAATGAACAAACGAGAAAGCGACATCTGGCACACATACCATCATCATAACATGCCAAAGATCACCTTAGTCATGCATCAAACGACTGACTCCACTCTTAAATAGTCCTTTTAACTCGCGTTGCTACTCACTCTGCTCACTACTCTGACTCTCTGCTTTGTACAAGCAATGTTCTCTCCAAGTTCATTACTTTCTTTTAGTTCCCTCCATGTTCTTCTGGTTTTAGCATTGTTTTTCCATGGAGGGTATTCATCATCTTCTTCCTCTGCTCCGACTAAGATTCGCAAAGGGTATCGTTTGATCTTTGCTGAAGAAACCACCGATGGTGGATTCATAGGTCACCTTCAGGTCAAGAAAAAGAACAACATTTATGGCCGTGATATTCCGCTCTTACAGCTCTATGTAAAGTGAGTGAAATTATCAATCTAAAGTTACAACCTTTGCCTGTTTTTTATCTACATTTCCATTGAATCGAAATATGTTCTCTTTTTTACACGCATGAGACTGAAGATCGTTTGAGGGTACACATAACTGATGCCGAGAAGCAAAGATGGGAAGTTCCGTACAATCTTTTACCAAGGGAACAGCCTCCGGCATTAAAGCAAACGATTGGGAGGTCGAGGAAAAACCCCATTACAGTGTCGGAGATTGCAGGGTCCGAGCTCAGATTCAGCTACACGGCCGACCCTTTTAGTTTTGCTGTGAAAAGGAAATCAAACGGGCAGACCCTTTTCAATTCCAGCTCTTATGGGTCGGATTCGTTTGGAGAAATGGTGTTTAAAGATCAGTACTTGGAGATTTCGACTCAGTTGCCTAAAGATGCTTCACTCTATGGACTCGGAGAGAACACTCAGCCCCATGGCATCAAGCTGTACCAAATGACCCTTACACATTGTACGCAACCGATGTGTCGGCTATTAATCTGAACACTGATCTGTACGGTTCCCACCCTGTTTATATGGATTTGAGGAATGTGGGTGGTGAGCCGTTTGCACATGCTGTTCTCTTGTTGAACAGCAATGGCATGGATGTGTTTTACAGAGGGAATTCCTTGACTTATAAGGTTATCGGTGGCGTTTTCGACTTTTATTTCTTCTCCGGTCCGTCTCCCCTCGGCGTTGTTGATCAATATACCTCCTTCATCGGCAGGCCTGCTCCAATGCCTTACTGGTCTCTAGGTATGCTTTTATTTCCTCATTAACATCACCATTAATGCTTTATGATATGACTATAATATTCGACTTTTAAGTGGAAAAAAGGGTAGATTTTGATGATTAATGTTGCATTAAAGAAACGATTTGCTGCATATAATCTAGAGAAAACTTGGGCCGCTTATTTATATCTTGTTGGCCAGTGTTAGATTGCTAATGGGCTAATGGGCATGATTATATCTGCTATTTATTTAATGTATTAAGATGGAGATTTTTTATTCATATTTTTTAATATGGTTAGGTGTATTGGTCCCATATCTGATTTACTTTAAGTCTCCATCTCTATATGTCTTGATCTAATAATTCTCTACAAAGCAACTCAACCATTTTAGATCTAATGGATCTTTTTTCTTTTATCAATGATGAAATGACTTCTGAAATTTTTGGTCTTATGGAGATTGGTAACATCAATGATTCTTATTTTATTTTACTGTTAGATCCACCATTTAGAAAGAAAGAAAAAAAGCCAACTTTTGAAATATCCTAAAATTACTTCTTTTTCCCACATGAGCTGGATATGGAATGGCCGCCCGCAACATCTTTAGCACAAAGCTGTGAATGTGATAATTAACCAGTAGGCCCTAACTTGATGGTAATCATAGGTGTTCACTCATAAATTTTGTGTCGACAATGGTCCAAAGCTTGGTTAGAGTCCTTAGCCTGTGGGGTATTCGAAGTAAACTAGTGTTTACTAGTTGCTACCTTCATGCTATAGCACCTTCTGTGTCGGTAGATGTATGAACAAGGTTAAAAACTAGTACTTTTGTGCCTTTCTACCCTCAAAAGGCACCATTTTAATGTAACTTTGAGTCTTGTTATTTTATCAATGCTTGGGCTAACACAGCTTACATGTGATGGATGTCCCATGATCTTGACTAATGTGTTTGTATTTTGGCAAGTGATTCCGTTGTTGCTACAACTTTCCAGGGGTTTTCGATACTGATATGAACTTGTTTTCTGCATTTTTGTGAAAAATAGAACTAAGTTAAAAAGAGGAGAGAACAACAAAGATAGTAGTCGTCATTAGATTTTCTTTCGTGTTAACCGAAGCTACTATTGTCAGATTTTGAGCTACTCTTGACAGGATGATACTTGAAGATTGTGTTAGTATCTTACTATGACCAATTGATATGAATAAAATATATTCATTTTTTTCTATAAATTTGAATTGCAGGGTTTCACCAATGTCGATGGGGTTACCATAACCTCTCTGTTGTTGAAGATGTGGTTGAGAATTACAGGAAGGCTGAGATCCCACTTAATGTGATCTGGAATGATGATGATCATATGGATGGCCATAAGGACTTCACCCTCAACCCCGTAAACTACCCTCGTCCGAAGCTTCTTGCATTCCTGGACAAAATACGCAGCATAGGCATGAAATACATTGTCATTATTGATCCCGGAATTGGTGTTAACTCCATTTATGGTGTATACCAAAGAGGGCTTGCCAACGATGTGTTTATCAAGTATGACGGTGAGCCTGACTTGGCTCAAGTGTGGCCTGGGGCTGTTAATTTCCCGGACTTCCTCAACCCAAAAACCGTTGCATGGTGGGGAGACGAAATCCGTCGTTTTCATGAACTGTGGTACCGGTTGATGGGCTCTGGATCGACATGAATGAAGCTTCGAATTTCTGTTCCGGGAAGTGCAAGATTCCGAAAGGCAAGCAGTGCCCAAGTGGGACTGGCCCTGGTTGGATCTGTTGCTTGGACTGCAAGAACATAACAAAGACAAGATGGGACGATCCACCATACAGGATAAATGCTTCAGGGTTGCAGGTTCCAATTGGGTTCAAAACTATTGCCACTAGCGCAGTTCATTACAACGGTGTTCTAGAGTACGATGCTCATAGTATTTATGGCTTTTCTCAATCCGTAGCAACTCACAAAGCACTCCAAGGGCTCGAGGGAAAACGGCCATTTATAGTCACGGTCTACATATGTTGGTCCGGAAGATATGCTGCTCATTGGACGGGTGACAATAAGGGCACTTGGGAAGATTTGAAGTATTCTATAACTACCGTGTTGAATTTCGGTATATTTGGGGTTCCGATGGTTGGTGCAGACATATGTGGGTTCTATCCTGCTCCAACCGAAGAGTTATGTAACCGGTGGATTGAAGTCGGTGCATTTTATCCGTTCTCTCGAGATCATGCAAATTACTACTCTCCAAGGCAGGAGCTGTATCAATGGAAGACTGTCGCCAAGTCTGCTCAAAATGCTCTAGGTATGAGGTATAAACTTCTTCCATACCTCTACACACTCAACTATATGGCTCATACAAGTGGAGCACCAATAGCCAGGCCACTTTTCTTCTCATTTCCTGCTTACAAGGAGTGTTACGGCCTGAGCACCCAGTTCTTACTCAGAAGCAGTCTCATGGTGTCTCCGGTGCTTGAACAAGGGAAAAATCGGTTAAAGCACTCTTCCCGCCCGGTTCTTGGTACAGTGTCTTCGATATGACACAAACTATTGTATCAAAGGGACAGTACTTTACGCTCGATGCACCGTTGAATGTGGTTAATGTACATTTGTATCAGAACACCATACTACCAATGCAGCAAGGTGGAATGATCTGCAAGGAAGCTAGAATGACACCTTTCACAATTATAGTAACCTTCCCCTCCGGGGCTAGTGAAGCACAAGCTAAAGTCAACCTTTATCTAGACAACGATGAGCGCCCCGAAATGAAACTTGGGAACGGGCATTCGACATACGTCGATCTATACGCTACGGTGAAGGAGGGATCGGTGAAGATCTGGTCAGAAGTTCAGGAGGGTAAGTTTTCTTTAGAACAAGGTTGGAAAATCAAGAAAGTAACCGTGTTGGGATTGAGTGGAAGTGTAGGCACATCCGGTCTTGAAATCAATGGAAGTCCTGTGGCAAATGGTGCATCCGACATAGAGTTGAGCACGGTCGAACAAATGCATTTGCAAGATGATGATGCTGAAGATGGACAAGGCAAGAAGTCTATAATGGTGGAAATTTCCGGTACGAACTTGTACGTTGGAAAGAACTTTGACATATCCATGAAAATGGGGACACAAGGTTGATTAGGATGTTGTCTAAATTGTGTACTATTTCCCCCTTATGTGGAATTCTATGTTCCATTTTCATTGTTGATTAATCATGACAGAGCCCTAAAAAATTGGAAGTACAAAAAAAAACAATTTTAACAATTAAAAAGATTTAACCAAATTTGTCTCAAATTTTGAGATTAAAAACAAACTAAAATTATTTTTTAAATTCAAAAAATAAAGAAATGTTTAATTTTAACAATTGAAAAGTCAAGTTCAAACCCAAAACAAATTATCAGCGAGACTCAAAGCGCAAACTTGTACACGTAATCTATCAACAACATATACATCAATACAATTCTCTAATATAATATTAACAGTTTAGTAGACAAACTTAAAATTTAAAGATTACTCAACTCATTATAAATAAACTTACAGAAAAGATTTGATTCTAAGCAGATGAACTCCTAGCAATTAATCTGCAAATTAAACTGTGAAAAAGGTAACTCCACGGTATATAATATCGCATAGTTTTTTAATTAAATAGAGAAATAATTATGTTTTTAAAGCAAATGTTAATATTCAAATCCGTATAAAATGAAATAATATAAACATTCTTAATCACTCAGTCAATTAATAAATCTCTAATATTGCGCATTTTAGTGAACATAAGCCAGTTTCCTTTCTTAAGGTTTCCTCCTTTTTATTATTATCCAAAGGTAAAGTTCCATTTCAATAGTAATCCAAAAACATCAACGGAAAGAATATCCTTTAAAACAAAGAGCAAAAATGAGAATGAACTATGATATAATTTCTCATCCTAAATTTTAAATTTTAAGACTTAACCTTAAATTTTAAATTCTAAAAAATAAATCCTAAACCCTAAAAATATACTTTACCTTAAATTCTCTAAATTATAATCCTAAACTCTAAACCTACATTTTTAGTACATGAATATAGTAAAGAAATTGCACTTACATTATAGGAGTGAACTTCCTCTTTTACTAGAAATTATATCATGGGTCATTCCCGCTACATTATCCATGAGACCAACCAATAAAAATAACTCATCTCATTATTTTTACCAAGTGAATCTTCACTTGGTAACAACTATTTTTAAAATTAATTTACAGTAAATATGAGTAAAGATTCACTTGATAAAAATATAACATAAAAAATAATAAAATTGGTGATTTTTATTGGTCGGTCCCACAGATAACGTTGCAGGAATGACCTATAATATAATTTCTCATCTTTTACATTTTCACAGTAAACTCAATATCCAATAAAAAATATAAAAATTAATCGGAATCTGATAAAAACGAAATTTTGTATGTGTAATTGAATCAAAAATTAATATTGCATCCTTATAATTACATTAAAAATAATATTTTGTATATAAATTTGAGATTTACCCTTTTTTAATTAGCAAGTTAGATTAATTTCACATATGATAGCACTTCATGCAAAGATTTCAAAATTTGATTTCACTTAATTTATATACTTCATTTAAAAATAACAAAAAAACATAATAATAATATTAACGTGCTTGTACACGGTGTATTAGAACTATTATATTAAAGTGCTTGTACACAGTATATTAACGTACTTGTACACAGTATATTCCCACCAACCGTATCCCTTATTAATAACAAAAGAAAAAAAATAAAACAAGATAAATACCTCTTATGGTCTTGTACAATATTAAATCAAAAAAAGGTATAAAAAGTATTGGGGGAGGGAGCTTTGTCACGTGACCATGTTCGCATCGAAATCTGCATCCGTGTAAAAATACAATAAAAAATAAAATGAATAAAAGAAAATACAAAGAACACTGAGATCTTGTCCCCTGTTGTAACGCTCGCCCAAGACTATCAAATACAGAATTTAAAAATAAAATAAAAAAAGGTCTCACTTGCTGTCCATTGGCGTTTGTCGTCACGAGTCACGTGACATTGCATGGCAACGGTTATTATGTCGATGATTACAAAAAAGCATCATACGCATTTATATATACATACATACATACATGCATGCATGCATGCAAAGTAACAAAAATAAGCTAGAAAAAGGAAATGGGCGGGGCTCAGCTAAAAGCCAAGTCGGGTACGCAAGTGAGGATGAGTGGACCAAGGAGAGGTAGCTTCGTTTTCCCGCCAAATGAGCTGACGTGGAGCCCACCGCCTATCCATTCCCGCCCAGAAAAAAGCTTAATCCGTTACAAAGTCCAACATCGACCGACACGTGGAAAATGTGTGACAAGTGTTGGACATCTGTATGGGTTGGTGTACTTGGTCGATGATGACGAGGATTATTACTAATGAGCAGGACAGAGCCTCCTCTTTTTTTTCTCCCTTTTTATTTTGTAAATTTTAATTTTGGTTGGATTGCTTGGGTGGTTTCTCGGATGCCGATATTGATGACGTGGCCTTTTGAGATGTTTCCTTTACTGACAACTCGGCCTTTCGTACTTTTTTTGTGAAAGCTACGATTGCCATTTGGCAATCATTTAAGATTTCCGCCTCCTTAAATTCTACTAGTAATTTTTAAAAGAAAAAATATTTTGTTTAGAATGGTGAAAAACTTATTTTTTTTATAAGCGTTTATTTTTTAAATCTGTACGTTTAATTTTAAAATTTAAGAATAAATTTTATAATTTGATGTTTAAAGTTTAGGACTAACTAAAGGAACATGTAATGATTTTAGAAATTCGTTTGTGGAGAAGTTATATCAAAGGTCGTCTTTGTTACGTTATCTATTGTTTCAACTTATTTTATTACGTTATTTATGGTTTCAACCAATCAAAGCTATTTATTTTCATTATTTTTTTATGTCATCTTTACTTAGTGAAAGACTGTTTTAAATTTAAGGGTAAACTACATAAATGGTCACCGAACTTTTAGGGCAGATTCATTTTAGTTATCGTACTTTTAAAATATTCGATAAGGTCACTCAACTTTTAGTTCGATTTCAATGTAGTCACCGAACTTTTAGGGAATATTTATTTTGGTCACCGTACTTTTAAAATATTCGATAAGATCGCCAAACTTTTAGTTCAATTTCAATATAGTCACCAAACTTTTAGTTCACTTTCAATATGGTCCCTCTCGTTACCTTCCGTCATCGTTTTCCTTAATTAAAAAATGGTAAACTACACCAATCATCACTCAACATTCTTCCCACTTCTATTTTGGTCACTAGAGTTAAAAAAATCAATTTAATAACTTAACTTTCGAATTGTTGATATTTTGGCCACTCTCAAATGACATGTTTATACAAATAGAAAAAAAATGATTAATCCTTAAAAGATTTATTTTGGTTAATTGGTAAATTTAGATTATTCAATTCTCGATCTTATATTGTATTAATTAAATCAGATAATCGATTAACTAGTTAACTAAAATATTTGATTCTGGAAATGATTTTTTTACTTTGTTTATTAAAATATCAAATACGATAATATGATAAATTTAATAAATTTTCGGTTGTGATAAAAGTGTAAAAACAACTAGAAAAGTCAAAAATTAAAAGTTCACACCTATTAATTCTACCTAGAGCCAAAACTTTAAAAAAATCAGAAGGGTATCAAAATCATTAGACTATAAGATATTGTAATGCATAAAATTTAGAAATATTATATATACTAGATCAGATTAGTTAATCAATTTTGCTTAAAACTGTGAACCGTAATAGAATCGAAATAATTTATTTTAAAAATTTGCACCGAAATCGGATAATCGATTGGCCTGTTAATTGGAATATTTGATTCGAGTAATAATTTTTTTACTTTGCTTATTAAAATATCAAATATGTTAATATGGTAAATTTAATAAGCAAAGTAAAAAAATCATTACCCGAAATTTTTAAAGGATTAATCAAAATTTTCTATTTCTATAACCACGTCATTTGAGAGCAAAATATGAACGATTCGAAAGTTAAGTTATTAAATTGAATTTTTTTAACTCCAGTGACTAAAATAGGAGTGAGAAGAATGTTGGGTGATGATTGGTGTAGTTTACCCTTTTTTATTAAGGAAAAACAAAAACTAAGTCAGCTTTTAACGGAAGGTAACGGGAGGGACCATATTAAAAGTGAACTAAATGTTCAGTGACTATATTGAAATTGAACTAAAAGTTGGATGACCTTATCAATTATTTTAAAATTATGATGACCAAAATGAATCCGCCCTAAAAGTTTGGTAACTATATTGAAATCAAACTAAAAGTTGGGTGACCTTATCGAATATTTTAAAAGTACAGTGACCAAAATGAATACGCCCTGAAAGTTTGGTGACCATTTATGTAGTTTACCCTTAATTTAATTTATTGTAAATATGAATGAAGATTCACTCGGTCAAAAGATGACATAAAAAAAATTTTCTCTGCGACTCATCCATCAAAATCAGGTGTGTGATAAGGGTTGATCCGAATTAGTTATAGCAAAACTCTGAGAATCGATTAGACTTTTTGTTAACTTTTCATCAATTATTATTTGCTTAATAGAACGAGACTTTAAATCCTTTTAAAATAGATTAGAGACCATTAAAGATTATAATTCTATTAATAATTAGTTTAAATTTTGTCCACCATAATAAACTTTTGTAGTACTTAATTTGAAATAGTGCAAACAATATTTTTAAATAAACTTGAATTTATTATCTAATAATCAGTTAAACTGCTACAAAACAACATCTGTATATATAATCCAACATCTCAACCAACAACTCATATACTAACCCTACCCAGCAAAACAAAATAAACAAAAAACTATTCCATACTGTCCCAAACATAATAAAGATTTGTTACAAAGAAAAAAAAAACATAACAAAGATGAGTATTTACAATACTAACATGAGTAATGATTTTCCCCTCAACTATATACTAACTATTTCGACAGAGTAAACATCAAATATCAATTTATTTTCCTAATTTAGTGAGTTTATCTATAAATAACCTATTTAAAATTATTATCCAAAGAACAAATAAGTATTTTTGGTATATAAAAAATACATAACCATTTACTTGATTCTTAATTCCTGTTAAATTTCACAGTGATTATATTTTCATTTATTCCATTTAGACTAGCAATTACATGAGCATCAGCTAGCACTAATTATCAGATGATATTGGTTATACCGAAAAGGCGAAAACCTAGAAATGTCGAGATTTTATATTAAAAAACACTCGTGTTTAGATCAATGATTTAATATCAAAATAGGTATTTAAAACTGTAATTTTTTAAATTATTTTTTCAAAAATAAATGCTTAAAAAGATTTTAAAACGGGCAAAAAAAACTTTAGACATTGATCTTATATTTTGACATTTATTATAATATTAAAATTAAATTAATTTAAGATTCATCCGTTGAATTTGTTTGATATATTTAATGATTTTTATATAACTGTCACTTGTTATGACTGTATAGAAGAAGGAAAAAAAAACTATGTATCAGTTGGGAAGATTAAATCACATTAATTGTTATCATCCAACCTGGAACCAATCTTAAACTCAAACCATTGACAAACTTGGATTTAAAAACCTACAATTAATTGTTACTGTATATTTGGCCAGTTAGCTAAATTACTCATCTTTGTTCAGTCATATTTTCTTAAGTCATGGGTTCTAAATCTACTAAATTTACTTACATTCTTTTTTCTATAGTCTTTCTTTCCCCTTCTCTCTGGATATAATTATGATTAGATTTAAAATTTGTAAAAAATTATTAAAAACTTTAGAAAATGGTTTAATACATTACTTGGAAAACCCAATTAATGGGATTTATGGTGGCTGTAATTGTGCAGTTTGTTGATCTATTAGTCAAGGTTAAATGTGTTAGTAATAATTCTTAAATGAGTGGTTAAAAGTAAAAGTAAATATTGCGTGTTGGATTTCCACAACATTGACTTATGTTATGGCTTCAATCTCTTGCATTGTACTCCATTTCCCGAGGCTGTTAAATGAAACCCTAAAAAATTAATGGAATAAATGATAAAATAAATAAATGGAGAATCATTGGTAGCTGCCGTTTTTAATTTTTCTTATGAAGTTAAAAAAACGTGTTGTAATAAGTATAACTAACTAAAAAACTTTAAATATTTATAACGTTTTGTTTTTTATTTAAATTTATCAATTGTGTATTTAAAAAGTAACTCTGTAATTAGATTAAAGTGTATTTAGTTATTCTGAAAACATAAGTGTAATGAACCAACAACAAGTTGGTATAGTCAATATGAGGTGCTACGTCCCTTAAGTAAGGTCACGAGTTTGAATCTTAACGTTGTGAATGAGGAGAACAGGATTGAAATGGTCGCCCCATAATGAGTCTCTCTAAAGTCCAATATAGATTAGTCGACTAATGAACAAGTGGTTAAACTGAAAAAATAAATAATAAAATATAATTAAACAATTTGTGACATGTTTGGATAACTATCGTAATTTGTAAGTTTTGTTGAATTAGATGTAATTGAAGATATTCGTTTACACTTATAATTCTTACAAAATAATAAAAATCTGTACAATCACATCCTTTATTATTATAATTGGTATTATTCTCAAATTTAAATTTATATAATTATGTAATTATAATTGAACCCAACAAGTGTACCAGTGAAAAAAACGGATGATGTTTATCATAAGAGACATAGGTTCAAATCGCTTTGCATATAAATTGTATGCGCATTGTTAAAAAGTTAAGAATATGTATGAACATATATTACATTGTAATCGTTCAAAAAAACCATATAATTATAATTTATACGGTCAAATATAACCTAAAAAATTGTGATATTTTTTATGTGATATTGTAGTAATTGTATGCACATGATTATATAATTTGAAACGATCAATGGACTGACAGTACAATTTATATTATAGAATGCTTTTTCTACGATCTACAATTTGTGTTACCAGTCAAATATATCTAAAGATTTCACGGTTCATTGTAACTACATAACTAATAACAATTGTGTAACTATTAGGAATATAATTATATTTTTATGTAGTTATACAATGTGTTCAAACACATCTCAAATTATAAATCTAAAAATATATAAATATTCAATAAACTCAATAAAATAATAGCTATTTCGTATCATGTCACAATAAAATCAATAAGCTTCAAAAACTAACGACACGCGCGATAATATTACAATTAACATACATCAAGAATGAATATATTCATTTTCAGTAAAAAAATCCCATAATTTATGATCTATATTTATTTGAGATAATCTCACTGATTTATTGATATCAATTCAATTGAAAAATAACTATAAATATATTTAAATAAAAAATAGAAATTTTAAATTTTAAATTAAATAATTAAATATCACAATTTGATAACTAAATACAAGATGAAAGGATTTCAAGATAAATCTCTTATCTTCACCTATACTAAGTCTTCAAAAATTCTTTTAAATAAAATATTCTTTTCGCGGTGACAAAATAGAAATATAATAAAATAAAAAATAACTGATTTTTTCGGTAAAAATCTAAATAAAGGGAGTGGAAAAAGGCAGAGGTGGAGGGATCGTAGACCGTAGAAGAATTGTGGGTGAAACGAACTCTGGTCGTCCTCAGTGGCAGATTGTAATTAACTAGATTTACAAACCCGAATGCTACGGGAATACGGTGGTAAACGCCAAGTAAAAACCCTTCCCTCGTACGTTGCCAAATCGCGGCGCTTCGTTTATACCAAAATAAAGCTTGGGGACATCAGAATCTCCATCCCCACTCAAACAATCCACGCGTGGACTCAACACGCCATCATCCGGACCATTCCCGAGGCACCAAAGTTAAACCGATCGCCGATGCAAGCGTGGAAACACTCGCGAGTGGCAAGTGTTAGTTAAGAAAACCTAGTGCAAATAAATAAAATAAAATAAAATAAAAATTAGGGCAGTGAAAACATGATACGCATGACATGGTAAGATTGAAATAGACTTGTCATGCATTGATGGGATATTGCATGACAGCTCATATTTCGTTTTTTTATCTCCATAAATAAATTCGATTTTAACTTTTTCCCTTTTTAATTTCTTTAATAAACATTATATAAATTCTCTTTAATGCCGGTTTTAGACTGCTCTGTGTGGTAAAAAGGTAAATGGCCTTATAAGAGAAACAGAGCAGCAGAAGAAAAAGAGAAAGCGACGTCAAGGACTCAAGATTGAATAAAATTAGAAGAAAATCCAGATTCAGTCTATACAGAGAAGGTAATGGAAATTCATAATATTATTATTAATTATATTAAATATTCAATTTATTACATTTTAATTGGGTTTTCTTTTTTATAATGGTTTCTCCCATTGAGATTTGTGTCCTGTGTTAACCTCGTTGGTCTGTCATATTTTTTACACTGTTTTTCACTCTGCTGTTGTCTCTTACCTTGCGGTCTATATTACTGTTCGTAGCAAAGCGAAGGGCTTGTTTTTGCTGGATTTTGTTAGCTTATAGATTTTCTGAGGGAAATATCATAGCCATAGATTTCTAATCCCTTCTTTTTCCTACTAGATCTATTAGAATATAAGACCCTTTTTTTGTTTTTGGTTTTTGCGAAGGTGAAGAGGCAGAGTTTGGGGAATTTATTGTGAGCGTTTCTGTCTTCTCTCTTCGGTGCTGGTTTCCGTTTCGCTTGCGAAGAGCAGTAAAGGGAGGCTGATTCGTGGATTTATGTCGGCTGAGTTTGATCTGGCTTTGATTGGGGCTCAGTTGCAGCTCTGCTTTTCTTTTTGTACAATTTCTATCTGCGCACGCTTGTTCTTCACCGCTTTGTTGGCTATTTCTTGCATGATTCTCTGCTTCTTCAAGCAGAGACTAAATCTCGTGTTACCGGCTGTTTCGATGCGTTTGAGGCCAAAAAAGTATGTTAAAACTTAAACCCATGTGTTGGATTTTTCATCTGAATCTGTTTTTTCTCCGGGTTTTGATGTCGGATTGTTTTGTTTTTCGTTTGTAGGACTTGTTCTGGAGTTGTGTGTTTTGGAGGATTCCATATAAAACAACGAGTTTTCTACCTTTTCTTGTTTCTAAGAGGGGCTTATACTTGATACTAATACTGGTTTGAGATTCTTAGAGATTTTGTTCACCCTTTTCCCCCCTTGATTTTGTTTTCCATACTTTCACCTCAGTTTTCCTGGTATTTTGAGGGGGGTTTAGCTGAGTTTTTGCCCAGTTTTGTTTCCAGAAAATGTTAAACCATCGAAACCAAACCATGAAACCAAGTAAATCTTGCAAAAAGACCAAGAAAACCGAATCCACCATGGCTGAAGAAGCCTTAATGAGTAGGAAAGTTCGAGTCATCTTCCATGATCCATATGCGACCGATTCATCTTCGAGTGAAGACGAATCCGATGAAACTGTTGCTCAGAAAGCCCCGAAAGGAAGGCGAATTGTTCGTGAAATCAGAGTTCCTGTTTTGGGTTTGGCTCCACAGGCAAAACCCCTTGAATCTGAGACTTCTTCTCAGGACAGTAACTCTAAAACCCCGACCAGCCGGAAAAGGGTTTTGAGCAAAACCCTCGAAGACGAGAAATCTCCGGTGGCTAAAACAAAGAAACCTGTTGGTGTTCGTCAAAGGAAGTGGGGCAAGTGGGCTGCTGAAATCCGGCATCCACTGAATAAAACCAGGATTTGGTTGGGTACTTACGACACTCTCGAAGAAGCAGCCAAGGCTTACGATGCTAAAAAGCTTGAATTCGAGTCTCTGGCCTTTGCTGCTGCCTCTGCTTCAGTTTCGTCTGAGAAAACCAATGACCTTTCTTGCTGTGCTGCTTCTTCCAAGGAGTCCGAGACCCCTTTGTCGCATACTTCTCCTTTGGCTCTTGAGACGGATACTTCCGCTTCCGTTTCCGTCTCTAACAACAATGATGATTGCTGTGATGCCAACAAAGAGGTCTTTGATGCCAACTTTGCCGATATACCGATACCCGATCTCTGTTTCATTGACGATCCATTGCTCTCCAGTTCAGTTGGCCAAGAACTCAACATAGACACCGAAGCTGGTGATTACCTGTTTGTCAACGATTTCGGAATGATGCTGGAGGACTATTGCAGCATCGAAGACCTCGGTATTTGCGGGATTGAAGCCGATGAGCCCAGCGAGCTACCCGATTGTGATTTCAGCACCGATTACTTTCTTTTTGATGAAGTTTCCGCCCCCCTCAACATAGCTTGCCCATAAGTTTTGCAGTTAGAAGTTTAGTATTATAAGCGTCATTAGTTATCACTTTTTAGGCTGTTAATCTATCTCGGGAGCTCTCCAAGATGGGTTCTTAGTGATATGCCTTTTTGTGAGTCCGTTCGTGTTTTACCGAGTCGAAACCGAAATGAGCCTGAGTCATCATCATCCCCTTAGGTTTTCTTGTGCTGTAGAGCCGTCCCAAGGGAAATAAAATCTATCTGGTAAAGTGCTTGATCTTTCAAGCACCATTGAAACTGTGTTTTCTGTGTGCTCATTCTCGCATGTTTAAGATACAATATTTATGGAACAAAGTTTTGTTCTTATGATAATTGTTTTTTGTGTGCTCATTCTTGCAAGTTTTGTGCTGTAGAACCGAAATGAGCCCGAGTCATCATCATCCCCTTATGATAATTGTTGTTCCATGAATCTGCCTGCTGAAATAAAGCTTGAAGAATAGTATTTATTCGGAGGACCATTCATTATATGTGAAAAGGGGGGTTGGGGATCTTGTAGTTGGGGTTGAAAATTACATATAAATGCTTTGATTCTAAGGAAACGGCTGCTTTTGATTTCTCTTTATTCCTCTATAGAGTGTGGAGTGGGAAGAAAAGTTGTGGACTGATTCTGTAAGGTTTAATTATAAAATAAGTGATCAAAATATTTTAAATATTTATTTCAATAAAAAATAAAAATTTAAGTTTGAGCACTTATTTTATAGTGAAGCCATTCTATAAATAGACCACCGGGAAGTTCATTTTTTTGACAATGTTAGTTCATTTTTCTCCAAGTACAATAGTTGATTGTGCTGGTATGTCTAGATACATATGTATCTCAATGAATGGTATTTTTTTTGACAATGTTAGAGTAAGACATGTCATTCATAAGAGTAAAATTATGTTTAATTTATATAAAAATTGAACAATATATTTAGTCGGTTAGTTAAGCTGTTTATTTTTTTATATTTTATTAGATTATGTGTTTTATATCCGTTAAGATTACTCCCCTTTCTTCTTTTAAAATTTTTCTTCTCATTCCTTCTAAGTAAGATTCAGAGTAAATTTAAAATATCTCAAAATTTTATATGAAAATCTAAACAATTTAACTCGATTTTTTAAACTTGGCTCGTAATACTTAAAATCGATTCAGAAAATCAGATAAATTTAAAATTATTATATTCGAGTCACTAGAGTGATTCAATAGTTTTTTCAAACTATAAGATTAAAAAAATCAATTAGAGCAAGTGACCGAAATCTTGTGTAGACATCATAAGAGTTAAGATCATGCTTGGGGTTTAAGCCTTGGTAATATCTTTCTTTTTGGAATGTCTAAGGCGTAGAATTATGTTTAATCTTTTATCTTAAACGATAATATATTTAAGATGATGCTTAAGGTTTAAGCCTCCGTAATGCAATATTTTTCTTTCTAATTGTAACATTTGAAAATATATTTTTGATATAAAAATTTAATACAATTAATATTACATTTACTACTTGTATTTTTAATAAAAAATAACATAATATATGTTTTTAAAATGTTTTTTTAACAATAGCATCTGAATTTTATTAATTACTATGAAAAATAATACGATACAATGTATAAAAAAGAGAGAAAAAAATTATAAGTCCATTCAAAATCTTAGAATGGTGTAAAAAAAGTATACACTTTTATTAAGATTAACATATCAAAATTCAAAAATCGTCCTGAATCTTCTTGTCTCTATCCAAGCGAAATACTTTACTAGATAAAAAAAGGAGTGGTGAGCGAACCAAACTATCAGGCATATTGTTCCGCTACTCAGGTCTGATTACATCGACAACCAACCATCAACCTAGTGGGGATTTATCTTTTTAAAACCACCGACATAATCATAATCAGAGATTAGCGCCGTGAAAGTGTCTATACGAGCACCAACCGACCTCTAAGGTATGTTGAAATCATGCCACAAGGGCAGATGAAACGAACCACACAAAATCAAAGAAAAACATGTCACAAAGACAAAAGAAACACATGCCACAAAAGTATAGCTTATTATTAAATAATAAAAAATTAAAAAATAATAGACTTAGTTGTCGACAATTAATACTAAAATTGATTGTCAACCACCAACAAAAAAAAGTAAAGTTACAGATGACAGAGATTTGAGAGAGAACAGCTAGGTTTCTTTTTAATCACATGTTTTTAAAATGTTTAGCACTATATATTATTCGACAAAATATCAAATATGATATCTATACTTTAACAAAATATTTATAACGACATTTGTATCTAAACTATCATTTCATTTGTTGTTATGATACTTATTACTTAAGTACTAACATTCGTAAGTTTTGTAATTGAACTAACATTTCATGTATTATTATAGTACATGAATTAACATTGTTGTCAGTGTTCAATCAGATAGTGAAAATTCACATGTACTATAATAGCATACTAAATAATAGTTAAAGCCTTACATTAAAGATTTAGTCAATATATATATATATATATTGCATTAGACATTTTGGAAATACCTATATCGCATTAAACATCTGGTGAAAGTTCATGTACCAAATGTGATATTATTCCTATACTAATTGATATTCTTTTGAACTTTAAATTAAATATTGAACGATGGTTGTGAGTTTGGTAGACATCTCTTTAATGTTCCCTTTCCTATTAGTTATTCGGTTTTTGCCTTTGGAAATATCCATTTGATGGTGACCTTTAGTGTTCTTATTTTTAATGACTTTTCTTCTTTAAATTGGGGATTAGGATAAATATAAATTCAAATTTTATTTTATTTTTTTTTATTTTTCTCATCTTTTTTATATATATCTAGGTTAACTCAATTTTATATCATTACTTTTTATTTTAAAAAAATGATTTTATGAGCAAGGATATTTGGCCGGTTAGCCAAGCTGTTCATCTTTGTTCTCTCATATACCCTTATTTCATGAGTTCTAGACCTAATATGAATACCCCCTCATCCCCTTAGAGTTTTTTCTTTCATTCTCCTCTAAATAAGATTAAGATTAGAATACGACTACTCTCTCTAGCCTTTCTCGGTCTATCCATGATTATATGTTTTTTTAGTGAGACAAGAATCCGATTAGGACGTGAATACATGCAAATATTTTTAATTAATTAATTAATTTATCAATTAGTGAAAAGGAATTGATTTTTTTATCCGGATCGCAGCCCTTGCCACGTGGGGTCCGGCAGAAAATGGAACGGCGGATCCCACCGAAGCATGCATTGGCCAATGGTGGATTGGTCGTGCCCGCAAATTGCTCCATTTTCCATCTTTTAAGTCAATGCCTCCCCAATTCATTATAAACGCAATACAAATCATACTTTCGATTCTCTTTTGTCTCCAATTATTGCTCGGAGTTAGTAATTTTTTTAATATATAATTTTTATATAATCTCTTTATTAATTATTTATATTTTCACCTATAAATAAAAAGATATTAAGAGGTTAAATATATTTAAAAATAATCCTTTAGGGCAAAATAATAAATTTAAAAAATTATCATTTGGATGAGACAACCATAATTATCGCTTGAAGTTTAGCGTAAAAAATTTAATTATAATTTTAAGGATGAGTCTACCACGTGCGACGAACACCGCTGAACACTATTAAGATTGAACACCGCTGAACATCATTAAATTGATTAATAAATATTAAAAATCTTAAGGACTAGACTTATAATTAAAATTATTTCAAAATAAAATTAAAAATAAGATTTAATAAATCTGTTATATTTTATATTATTTTAATTAATATATTAGAATCAAATATACCAAAATTTTCCTAATATCAAAAACCCTAAACTTAACCCTTTTATTTTTCTTCTGCCACTGTCGCGGCTGCTACCTAAAACTGCATCAACGTCTTCATATGGATTTATCAATTTATTAAGATAAAAGGATTTATCAAATAATTTTACAATATAAAAGTGAAACGGTGGGGGCGGAGGAATTTTTTGCCCAACCCTTGCTCTTGGGACAAAAACAGCGGGGGACTGGCGGAGGAATTCAATTGTGAAAACCACGTTGACATCGACACTCTGAGTAAAGCCGCAGGTTATCTTGGAGGGTTCATAACATGCAAGTTATATATGGCTTATACCAAGTGTAGATAAAAATGAGTCGAAATTTATATGATTTCTTCGGCGGCAACGGTGGCGGAAGGAAAATAAAGGGGTTGTATTTAGCGTTTTTGATATTAGGGTGATTTTGGTATATTTGATTTTAATATATCAATTAAAAATAATATAAAGAAATATAAAAGGTTTATTAAATTTTATTTTAATTTTCATTTTAAATAATTTTAATTATAAGTCTAGTCCTTAAGATTTTTAATATTTATTAAAAAATTTAATAGTGTTCAACGTTAGTGGTGTTCAGCAATGTGCGTCCCCGTTGTAGAATTTTCCTAATTTGAAGGGGTTGTTATCTTTTTTATTTTCACGCAAAATTTAATGAGTTTGTCCAAAAATCTTCCATCCAAAATACCATTTTTTAACGAAACCAAAATACCATATTTACTGGATCAATTATCCAACGGGTATACAAAATTTTATCCGAAAAACCTATTATTGACGTATTTTAATTATTTTTATAATTAAGATTAATTAATTACTTTGGCTGATATTAATTTTAATGGCTCCATGCATATGAATATGTATTGGTTTTTCAAATTTTAATAATAAAATGTCTTCATCGATTTGATCTTCTAAAACTTAGATTTCCAGAGCATATTGTTTGTATTGGGAACTAAAGCTAAACATGGGATGCTATCTTTTGTCTTTGTTTTTGTCAGGTCGAAGTATGTATTTTTATACTTTTTCCTTTCTGAATTATCCATAAACAAATACGGTTTATACGTAATGTGTTAGACGGTGTATAATATATTTTTAATAAATCAAATGCTATTATATTATAAAAAATAAATATAAACTTACTTGATTTTTAATTTATATTTTAATAACATTACATCATTGATTGTACATAAAATTATACAACAGTCAACATTTCAAATAGTATTACATCCAAAAACATGTACCTACATCTATGTGCGGACCCTTTCGGAAAATTATAATTTAACTCTTAAAATTTTAAAAATTTAATTTGGTCCCTCGAATTTTTTAAAAATTCACATTAAATTTTAAAATTGTAAATATTTTTAATTAAATATTCTCTCGTAGTTTTTAAAAGTTCTTACTAAATCTATCACAATTATTTAAAATTTTAGTTAAACCCACAATTTTTTTGAAAAATTCAGATTAAATCTCCAAATTTCTAAAAAAATTAAATTAACTCCTAAACTCTTACACCAAATTTCATCACCATTCGCATCAGTTTCTTTAAGCCTTGATATTGTTTTGTTGATCAATCAGTATTCGTCGTTAAAGATGTTGGCAATGATAAGATTAGGATGTAATTATTTTTTGTTATATACATGTTCGTCTTACGGTTCATGTTCGAGGTGCGAGGCTGTGTAATCACTCATTTTTATCCGATTTGTAAATATTGTGTTAATATATTAGTATAATAATTATTATTGCATGTATACATATATATTATTATTATGTGTGTTTATACGTGTGATTAATGTGTACGTAAAATTATGTGCGATATGTGTGAATGCATGTCTTATGTATGTGTATGTATTAGTAATTAGTATGGTATGTGTGTGGTATACATGCATGTCACGTATGCATGGTTTGAATATGTGCAGTGTGTATATTTATAATAATTAAGTGTGACCAAATACATATGTTTGTATTATGTACATAAGTGTGTGCGTGTATGTATTATTTATTAGTTATTATTAACATTGCATGTATTATATAAGGTATGTATGTATTATGTACGATCGTTTAACGTATATGCATGTTAAATTATAAGTTATTATTATTATTATTATTATTATTATTGTTATTATTTTGTTAACATGTCAAATAGGTTAAAGCAGATTGGATCACATTTAAATATAAAATCCATTGATAATATAAGTGTCCAGTCCATTTTTACATATTGAAACCCAACTAAATAATTACAGGCCCAACCGGCCAAAACCCAATAACCCTAAAACCCTAATTCATATATGATACAAAAAACCTAACTTCTTATATTTTTTGCGCGCAACCCAATCTGGGCATTGGATTAAATTTTGATCCAACGGTCCAGATCAAAGATGGCGCCCTTTCAGTCTCCACGTATAATACACGCGCCAACCGTCTACGTTCTCACTCGCGCGTGCAATGCACACGCGAGACCGTTCAACTACTCCATGCCACGTGTCACCATCTCATACAATCCTGCCCGTTCAAGGTCGCATCTGAGCCGTCCGTTCCTCGCGCCATCTCAGCCGTTGGATCAGATCTGATCCAACGGCCAATGATCAATATGGACCGATAGCTCTCCAACCACCCTCTACCGCCGTACGCACCACCAATCACCGGCCGTACCGTCCAGACATGCCAAAAAGGGGAGAAATCAGATCTCAACATCAAATCAACAGTAAAAAAAATTTAATGTTTGCTTAATCTTGTATTTAAAAACCAAATCCAAGGCAGCATATATATCAAGTGTAATGAACAATTTATGGACTCAGATCCCACATTCCAGAGAAAAGAACTTCATTGGTATTTTTTCTCTTTCTTTTCTTTACATGCACCGAAATACAAAAAATATATATATAGTAAAAGGGATTAGGGTTTACCTTCCTCCGTCGCCTCTTTTCATCTCCGGTAACAAGCCTATCGTAGGGTGAACAGATTAAAAAGCAGTTTCTTTAAAAAGATAAAAAGGGGCGAGGTTTCTGTTTTTGAGATTTAAAAGTAAAAGATGGCTCATTTTCGAAAAAGGGAGGCCAGCTTCGAGTTTTGATTTGAAAAATGGTATGTTTCGGGGTGGTTTAGGGTTTCGCCGACCGCCGCTAGGGACGGTGGCTGGATTTTTTTCCTGGGATCATCCTAGAGTTTGGTTCGTTTTTTGGGAGGATATAATAACAGAGGAGAGGGTTTATTTTTTAGAACAAAAATTTCGAATGCCAAAAGAGGTAAAATGGGTCTGGGGAGGTCTTTATATAGATGATTTTCATTTTAAAAAATGGTGGAATTACCTCATAAGGATTCCTGTGTTTCTGGAATTTACGTTTTGAGCTCGCCGCATGGTCAAATTTACAAATCTAGTCCCCCATTTTTTTTTGAAAATTTTCAATTCCACCCTCAAATTAAACTGATTCGATTTTTAAATGGCAAAATTAGCTCCTCAGCCATCCCGCGTTTTTGAAATTTTCACCCTGAACTTGCCCCTAGGTTTTATTACACGATTAGTCCTCTTACGTTCTACCCGTTTTGCAATCTCGCCCCTAAATGTGCTTTTTATTTATTTAATATCTGTCTTCTAATTATGTTTGCATTTCATTTCAACCCTTCTCCAGTTTTTAAATATTTATATCATTTTTTTGGCATGTTTATTTTGTTTTTCTTTGTGTATATATATGCTTTTATATATTATGTTTTTTTAGGTTTTTATGTGTGCATTAATACGGATTATACCATGCTTTTAGTTTATTAACCTATGTTGTGCACATGTTTGATTTATTAATTATGTTTTAGTTTTAGTTAGTATTATGTTTATATGTTTACATGGATTTTATGATCATTTTGCATTGTAGGTCGTATATTAGTTGTGGATAATATGTTTATTATGTGTCATGTCATGTCTTTGTAGCTTTGTTAATATATGTTATGTTTATGGTATTTTGTTGTTGTTAAATCCATTAGTTTATGCATGTTTTTATTTTGAATAACATTTAAGTATTTATAATTTATATGTTCATATGATTTGATCCATGTATGGTTCTTGCCATGATCACTTGGGTGCATTTGTGACTTAAATATTATTGTGCCATATGATAAAGCTTTAATGTACTATTTTAGCATTTTTGCTTTGCTTGCCTAGTATCATATATGTATCACGCACATTGCACTTGTTTTTTTATATATGTGATTAAGCATGTTATGTCTAGTTATTTCGATCTCGAAGCATGTTTTTTCTCTTCCTTTTACCATGTTTATGTGTATATGTTTTACTTGTGTTTAGTCTAGACCCTTGTATATGTCATTTATACCTATGTTCATGCATTTTATTATTTTTGTTTAATATTATGATGTTCCTTTTTATGTTTTAGTATCATGTCATGTATATCTTGTTGGTGTCTTAATGTGTCTAAGCACGTTAGAATTAATTATTTTAGTTTTGGGAGCATTTTCATTCTCGTTCATGTTTTTACTTGTTTTTTTTATTTATTCATGGTATGTTATGTTTTTTATGTACTTATTATTTTTACTTAATTTTGTAAAATCCATGTGTTTATGTTTTTAGTACTATGTCAATATAAGTGTTTAATATTTGTTTTCTAAGATTGCATAAGGGAATATTAATTGTCAATGCGGTGCCCTTTTATTCGAGCATAAACGTGGCCAGTATCAAGCGCAATGATGGTGGTCTATTGGTTTATTCTCGAATAACAGGGCCCTTAAAATTTACTCGCACTTATAATCAAATTTTAATTTAATCGTCACTTTAATCCGAAAAATCTAATATTAATAAAGCGGTAATTATTAAAGTACTAATTTTGGGCGGTTTGGGGGTGTTAATCCTTCCCCATCCGTAACCGACTCCTGAACCCCAACTTTTTAAAATCTCTGGTTTTATGGTGTCCGACCTACCTTAGTGGCCGGTGGCGACTCCATATTTTAATAAAACACGGTTTTTACAAAACCCCACGGCAGACATTTTTAAATACCCGAAAGACCCCAAACACCTTAAAACCCATTTTTTTAGCGAAAGAAAGAGATCGCTACAGATGGCGACTCCGCTGTAGACCATTTTTGTTTTTCAAAAATAAAAGAGAGTCAACCTTTTCAAATAATTACCGCTTTACTAATATCGAAAGTTTCAGATTAAAGTGACTATTAAATTAACATTCGGTTATAATTGCACGTTTATTTTAACGCATTTAAAATTTGGCATATAAACTCGTCCTTTTAAGTGGGGAGAAAACGCTAATGCTTTCGTGAGGATATCGTTCCTCCGTATGGTCCTAGCAAGTACCTTCGGGGCTTGAGTACCTTATGCTTTTATGAGGATATCGTTCCTTCGTATGGGCATAAGCGAATGGGTCCCCCTGAATTGAACCCGGTTGAAATGAGCCTATAATGGGTGATGATCGGGGGCCTTGCTACTCTTAGTAGAGGATAACAAGGACAATTCGGGTACCTCTTAGAACCAACACTGCATGTAGAGAACATATAGAAACCTACCCCTTTAGAGATATGCGGATAACCTAGGTGTTTTAGACGGGATGTAAATAGGGTTGTTTTGTTCGTTTACCTTATTTAATTTGCCCTTTTATTTATGTATTTATTTATTTTATTCGGTACTGACCCATTTTCTTTTTGTTTTGTTTTGTTTTTACATATATCATCGCATTCGCATTACATAGGGCATTGATTCCAGAGTGGTTTCTCCCGTAATAGAGATTGTTCATGATGGACCAAGGGTTCTTTGACCTGACAATAGGGGGTTCGGTTCCAGAGTTCCATCCCGAGGCTAGATCGGGACAATAGAAGAAGGATCGTGCATAGACTTCAGGTTACATTCGGCAAGCAGTGTCATTTCTGGTAACAGGCAAGGTGGAGTACAAGAATTAAAAAAGCAAATGGTCGAAATGATGAACTAGATAAATGTTATGATGAAAGGTAAGCAGTCTGTCGAACTTAGAGAAGAATAGATCAAGGATCCGAATGCAGAACATAATGGTCAGAATGTCAAGATAGACAACACCGTTAAATACGACAAGTTGAATCCTTTTGTGATCAATCTCAAGAACAGACATGTGGCATGTCTGGGGCAGATACCCGAGAAACAGAGGCAAAACTAGGAGAAACCCGAGAATCAAACGACGTAAAGGGGTATTGTCTTATACCTCTGAGATACACCGAGCTGCTTCTGTTGCTTATTGAAAGGAATCTTATCATACCGGTGAAGTTTGTACCAAAGAGACCTTCTTATCCGAAGGGTTACACTAGTCGTATCTGATGCAGCTACCACATAGGGGGTTTGGGTCATCACATTGAGAACTGCGGAGCCCTGAAGAATAGAGTTCCAGATCTTATCAGAGTGGGAGTTTTGGGTTTTGAAGACAGACAACCCTGATTCTATAGTGAGCCAGTCGTTGCCCGAGGGGCAGAGTCGAAGAAGGGTCAGTGCCAAGTCCAAGGTTCGGGTAACACAAAAGTGGGTCACTTAAGTGAGACCAATTTAGGACTCGAGAGTAAAATCATCTCAGAAGGTGATCTGACATTCGAGTATAACCAGATCAAGCAAGAGATGTATGATCTGAGCAAAGAACCGAAGAATATGTAAGACGAGTACAAGAAATTGCACTTTGAATTCAAGAATACCGGTCTGGGTGAAACCTATGAGGAATGGGTTAATAGCATGATTCAACTGAAGAACGATTTGGAATGTTGGAAGCAGAAATGCAAGACTAGTAAAAATGAAGCCAGATCATTGTCACAGAAGTTGAAAGAAGCTGAGAGCCAACGCGACAGCCTCCAAAGTGAGTTGGAAAGTAGTCTGGCTATGGACGAGATCCTGAAATCAAGTTTGCAATAGAAATGAGAGGAATATCAAGCCCTTCAAATGGAAAACGCAACACTCAAAGAACAGATAGAAAAACTCAAGACTTCTCTACGTACCGGCGAGATTCGTGCTGAAGCATACAAGCAAGCCGAGTATGAAAGTTTCGAAGAAGCAACTGTCAAGCTACAAAAGGCCGAGCAGAAAACGTAGGAGAAAGACAAAGGCATGAAGACTGTTATGACTCAAGCACGACAAGTGGCCCAACAGGTAGCAGACTTAGCTGACGTAGCCGCGCCGATAAGCTAGAATATGGATCCAGCGTTGGACCGCAAAGGAAAGCTGACAGAACTATTGAATGAGGTCAAGAAATTAGGAGATAGAGCTAACCGCTATCTGTAAAATTCTAATACCTGATGTAATGAAAACTTTTGGTCTGAATGAAAGATGTTCTATGGGGACAAATCACTTGCTGAATCAATACTTTATTGCATTAATGCATTGCATTTACATCACATCATTTGCATTGTTTAATGATTTCATTATTGCATGGCACTTTATCATTTAATTTATGGGGTTCGATGGCAGAACTAGTTGAGAAAATAGAACGAACTAAGGAGTCGAGGCTTGACCTGCTAGAAGAAAGAATCGAGAATGAGCTAAAGAAGAAAAAAATAGATGTTTTCAATACGAGGGAACTATGCCTAGTCCCTGATGTGGTCATTCCCCCGGATTTTAAGATTCCCAAATTTGTGCAGTATGACAGAACTAGCTGCCCGAAGGTCCACTTGTGTAATCACTCATTTTTGACCGGGTTTTAGTGTTATTAGTATTATAATATAAAATTTAAAAAAATAAAAATATATATATTATTAAAGAAAAAGAAAATTGCGTGGAGCAGGGTGCTCCACGTCACCCTTAACCCATCCCCTTTGGCCTATAAATAGGCAGCAATTCCACGCCAATTCCACGCCCAATTTTGCCATGAAAGTGGCAATTGAATTGCCACCCAATTCATGGGGGCTAGGCCGGCCGCAAGGCTGGCCGGGGTTGAGGGCAGTGCCCTCGACCCCAGTTGGTTCGATCCAACATTCGATCGGGGTCCTATTTTAGGTCCGATCTAGTTAATATTTTTGGAGAGGTCGCGGTAGATCTCGGTGGGGTTCAGTCGGAGTTCTTTATTCGAGCTCCTAGTTAGGTATATTTTCTTCCTTTTTTTATTAGTGTTGTAATTTTTATAATTTAATGGAGTATTAGTTATTTTAAAATTGTAGTCTTTTTTTTATTTTGTATGTTTATGTTTTAGATTAATATTTAATATGTTTTAAATGTGTGTTTTATATTAATATTTTATTTATGTTAGATATGTTTTTATTTATGAGTTAAATTAATATTTATGTATGTATTTTTTAGAATAGTATTTTATTTATGTTGAATTTGTTTTTATTTATGTTAGATTAATATTTATGAATATTAGTATTTTATTTATGCTAGATATGTTTTTATTTATGAGTTAGATTAATATGTATATATGTATGTTTTTGTTACGTATTTTATTTATGTTAGATTAGTATTCTGTTATGTTAATATTTATTGTATTTAAATTATTTGCCATGTTCGATATTTTGCCTACTAAGATTGCATATCGAGATATAAATTGTCAATGCGGTGCCCTTATATCCGAGCGTAAACGGGCGATGTCGGGCGTAGTGATAGTGGTTGGGCGTTTACTCTCGGATAACGGGGCCCTTAAAATTTATTCGCAATTATAACTGAATTTTAAACTAATTGTCACTTTAATCCGGAAAATCTAATATTAATAAAACGGTAATTATTAAAGTACCAATTTTGGGCGGTGTGGGGGTGCTAATCCTTCCCCATCCGTAACCGACTCCCGAACTCAAAGTTTTTTGAATCTCTGGTTTTATGGTGTCCCGCCTACCTAAGTGGCCGGTGGCGACTCCAATTTTTAATAACATACGATATTTTCAAAAACCCCACGGAATAAATATTTTATATCCGAAAAATCACAAACACTTCGAAAATCCACTTTTTTAGCGAGAGGGGACATCGCTACAGATGTCGACTCCGCTGGGGACCATTTTTGTTTTTTTCAAAAAACAAAAAAAGAGAGTCAAGCTTTTTCAAATAATTACCGCTTTAATAATATTAAAAGTTCCGGATTAAAGTGACTATTAAATTAATATTCGGTTGTAATTGCGAGTTTATTTTTAACGCATTTAAAATTTGGCATATAAACCCGTTTTAAGTGGGGGGAAAACGCTAATGCTTTCGTGGAGATATCGTTCTCCCGTATGGGCCTAGCAAGTACCTTCGGGGCTCGAGTACCTTATACTTTCGTAAGGATATCGTTCCTTCGTACGGGTATAAGCGAATGGGTCCCCCTGAATTGAACCCGGTTGAAAGGAGCCTATAATGGGTGATGATCAGGGGCCTTGCTACCCTTAGTAGGGGACAACAAGGACAATTCGGGTACCTCCTAGCAACAACACTGCATGTAGAGAACATAGAAACCCACCATGTTAGAGCCATGCGGATAACCTTAGGTGTTTTGAACTAGATAAATATGGTCGTTTTGTTTATTTACCTTATTTAATTTGTCCTTTTATTTATGTATTTATTATTTTTATCCGGCACTAACTCATTTCTTTTTGTGTTTTATTTTATTTTTACACATATTTTTGTTGCATTATCATTGCATCCACATTATATAGAGGCGTTGATTCAAGTGGTTTGCCCGATTAGAAAATCTTTCATCATGGAAAAAAGGTGTCTTAGGAAGGATGGCATCGATCCAGTTGTATGACATTGGTCAGAGATTAATCAACAGATCCGAGGTAACGATTTGCCGAACAAGCGTGTAGTGCCAAATTATACACACGAGACCCTGATGGTGGACATACAACGAGCTACAAGGTGTGTGAATGACTTAGCTACCAAAGCCGCGACTCTCCGACCTTTCGTAACCCCGGACATGGAAGAAGCACCAAGGTTTATCAAGTTGCTCAGAGCTGTCGAGGAGCTAAGAGGTAGAGCTATGGATTATGCGTAGAAATTTATTTTGTAATTAAGACTTTTTGTAATAGAGACTCTTTTTGTAATAGGGACTCCTTTTGTAATATGGACCTTTTGTAATTTAGACCCTTTAATTCCCATGAAAGTCGTTCGAAAGGGTGATTACCAGCGGAATCAACGCCTTTATTTGCATTCATGTTGCATATCATGACATGGTGTTGATTCAAGAACAGTTCTTTAAAAGGCTTTCAGAATAGAAAAAGTCTGCTTTGCCAGAAACGATAATATTACAGTATCAAGTTAGGCCGAGCAAAGACCAATCGAGAAAGAAGACGGTACGATAGTAAGGCACGTGCGACGCAGAAGATTCAGTCAGGGCCGCAGAACCCCAATTTTAAATCTTCATATTTGACCATTTTTAAAAAAAAATCTCAGATTTTAATTTAACTCATAAAAAAAGAGAAGAAAATATTTGAAAATATTATTATTTTGCTTTGAAACTTCTTCCCTCATAAAACTTTCAGAATAATAATAATAACCAAAAAGAAACCTAAAAGTTTCATTTTTAAGTAAGTTAAAACTTTTTGATGATAAAAGGGGAAATTTTTAAACCAAATGATCCTTAAAAATTTTAAAAGTTTTAAAGTACTCCCCTAGGATCGATAGAATCCATCCCTGTTTAGACGTACCCAGATCTACAGAAGAAAATATATTGTCTGATGTCCTTTTCAGAAGCCACAAAAATAAAGATCACGACGTCACGAGTCCATAGAATAGAATAAGAGGAGAAGACGGAGTCATCCATCATCCTGAAGACGACGTCGAGACGTGGAGCACAGGTTTTGCTTCCCGAAGTCAAGGCCTCAAGAATAAATTCAACTGTTGCCTGTAATTCATTATTAATTTCTTGCAAACATACATTTTCTCTATTGAAAGTTTTTCAAAGACTGTTCGAGAATCAACATCGCATTTGCATGCATTATCGCATTTATAGGGTATTGATTCTCGAAGTGGTTCCTCAAATCTCAGAAATCGTTCATAATTGGCAAAGGGTCGTCTGGTCAGATATTAGAGGGCACGGATCCAGGGTTTTGTCCCAGAACAAGATCGGAGACAATAGAAGAAGAACCATCTGAAGACTTCAGGTCAGACACGGTAAGGAGACACGGTACTGGTAATGAGCAAAGTAAAGTGCAAGAGTTGAAAGAAGCAGATGGAAGATGTGATGAATCAGATGAATACTTCGACGAAAGGTAAGCGATCCATCAGACCGAAAGAAGAACCAATTAAGGATCAGAATAGAGAGTGAGATAGTCAGAATTCTACCTCCAAGTCAGCCAAATACAAAAATTTGAACCCTTTTTGTGATCTGCATCAATAAACATGCGGAAGGTATGCTTGAGTCGGACTTTCAAAAAATAGAGCTCGGTCCAGAAGAAACTTGAGAAGCAAGTAATGAAAATAAGTATATCTCGATTCTTATGAGGTACACCGAACTACTCCTAATGTTCATCGACAAGAGCCTTATTACCTCGGTGAAGTCTCTAGCGAGGAGACCGTCTTATCCGAGAGATTACTACACACGTGCTAGAGGCAGTTACCGTTTAGGAAGTTTAGGTCACGGTATTGAGGATTGCGGGGCCTTGAGGAATGAGTTCAAGATCTTATCGCGATGAGGATTTCAGGTTTTGAAGACGGAGTTCCTCAATTCTATAGTGAGCTAACAATCACCCGAGGGGCAAAGTTGAGGAGTTATCGATATCCATGACAAAGTTCGAGTAATACCGAAGTGGGTCACTCAAGCGAGCTAAATTTGAAGATCAGAGATAGGGGCATCCCAGGAGAGGGATATTCTTTCGAGTTCAGCCAGCTCAGATAAGAGAGAGATAACTTGGATAAAATTGAATTTGCAGAATGATCATCAGAAGCTTTCATGAGTGTTTAAGAATATCAGATTGGGTCACCTTTAAAGAATAGATGAACGGTATTGTCCAGTTGAAAGACGACTCATAATGTGGAATAAGTTTAGTCAAGCGAGAATCAAGTTAGGTTGTTATCAGGTAAGTTTGAGGGAATTGGGAATAGGTACGACAGTCTCCAGAAATGAGCTACAGAATAACTTAGCCATTAACAAGAGTTATGGAAACAAGTTTACGATAGAGCAATGACAATCCAACACTCTTCAGTTAGAAAAAGACAACTCTCAAGCTAAGAAAGGCTAAGTAGGGGATGGATGAAGACCCGAAGATAGACATTACTCGAGCAGGTAAGGCGGCTCAACAAGGTGACAGGCTTTGTCAGAACATGGATCAAGTGTTGGACTACAGAGGCAAGTTGACCGGACTACTGGATGAAGTTAAGAAAGTAGGCACTGAAGCTTATCAGTAACTGTAAATATCTAATATCTGATATAATGAAACCTTTTGTCCTCAATGAACGTCGTTCTATGAGGATCACTTTTGGAATCAATACCTTACTGCATTCATATTTATATTTTAGGATTGCATTGCATTACATTGTACAATCATGACATATTTTACATAACATTATCACTACCTTGCATAAAATTTTGGGGTAATAAAAAAACAATTAGGGTTTTATCATGGATAAAAGAATTGAAGACACTCAAAATCAATATTCGAGCAGTTAAAAGATGGGCCCGATAAAAAAAAGAAGGAGTTTGATCCCTTTAATGCAAGAAAACTCTGTTTGAACCCCGATTTGGTCGTTCCTCTGAATTCCAAAGATTTCCAGATTTGCGCATAATAAAGGAAAAGATGCCTCAAGATTCGCGTGACCATATTCTGCAAAAAAGATGGAGGGTTGCATTGAAAAATTGCCGATCCACCACTTCCCCAACAGTCTAGCAGGACCTACCGTGATATGATATGCTTTGGACCTAGCACCAAGTCGTCAGTATCTCCAGGGTACGAAGATGAAACCTAATGAAAGATTCAAGGAATGTGCTTTGAGGTGTATGTGTTTAGAGACCCAAGTGCAGCCTCTCGTAGATGAAGAGGAAATTGAATTCCATGCCATCTTTCTTATTTTTTCTTTGATAAGGTGCTCGGGAAAATGAATACCAGCTTTGAGGACTTCATGACAGTTGGATAGAGAATCGAACATGCACTCCGGAACCTAAGTTTAAAGACCATACCTGCCTAAGAGCAGAAGGAAACAAAGAGATAAATGAGTACCACTTTCAAAACATTGAGGCGATGGGGCATGACACTAAGAAATTTGGGGTCGTTAAAAAAAATCAAGAAGCTGGTCGCTGAGGGAGTCATGACGAGAGAATTGATCCAGCGGTAGAAAAACAAGAGAAGAGGCAAGCCTACACTACCTTGGAAGGGGCATAATGGGTTAGTACCCTGGAGATAATCCAAAGGTCCCTACAGTTTTCTCATCATTTCACAAGGAAATTCTCAACAAAAAAATCATTGTTTATTAGAATTAAAAAATCACATTTCCATTTAGAAAAGTATTTTTACATTCTTGATTCTTTAAACATTTTATTTTTATGGGGTAGTTTTCCCATATGCATATACATTCATTTTTTAATGGACGTATGTATATATCATTTCTATACCAGGTCCTCGAATTTTGAATGCAACAGTACATTTGCTTCAAACCCAAAGATCAACTCTAAGTTGCATATATTTAGAAGAGATTGAATGTTGTGGTGATACTGTAAATGTGAGTATCTGCTAGTTTACTTAGGCCAACAGAGGAACAAAGACGAGTGTTTAGACAATGGGCAGTTCCCATTTTAGGAATTTATCTTCTCAGGCGCTTGTCGTTTAAGATCCTTGAAACGAAAGTTGACCCTAAACCTCTACCCCCTGAAGGCATTCTCAGGACATTTGTGAATATGACAATGGATGATGTTCTTTTACTTTACCAGAAGACACAGATGAGACTATACAGATTGGATACGAAGATCAGAAAATCACCAGAAGAAAGTGGTTGAAAACATGGATATGTCCAAACGAAAAACCAAAAAAGAAGATAAATGGTAATCAGAAGGCCGAAGCAATCCAGATCGAGTAAATATCAGAAGAGCTGCAGAGAGGCAATTAACTCCGAACGGAAGATCGCATCAATACCCAGTATAGATCCGTGTTGATTCAAGGATACATTCATAGACTCGAATAAGAAGAAAGAGATTCAATGCTAAAAACCCAGAATGAACAGTCTAAAAAAAGAGAAAAAAGAAAAAGAAAGAAAGAAAGAATATTGTATATGTTTCACACACAAATCAAACAATACAAGAACGAGACTTCAACTATGAGCAAGAGATAGAAGGAATCCACATTTCAAGTAAACATCAGTTTTGAAAATTAGTATAGAAGCTCGAATTGAAGCCAAGTCAGCCCAAAGATTGCCAATTTTGAAAAAAGAAATGACCTCTAGGGTGAAAACCCAAAAATGGGCAGTCTAGAGTGATCCTAAAAATGAAGAAAAATAGTAGTCTACCTGAGCCTGCTGGCATCAATATCCAACCAAAATACACTGAAGGAAGTGACCTCTAGGGTGAAAAGCCAAAAATGGGTAGTCTAGAGCGATCCAAGAGAAAAAGTGAAAAAGAAAAAAGAAAAAAGAGAGAAAAAAGAAAGCAAGAATAACATTTCATCTGGGCGTGCCAATCACAAGAATTCCCAGAAATGTTTTCGTAGTCCTTCAAGAAATCTCAGTTCCGAGGAATTTTGGAGGATCAAACATTCTTGAACAGAAAACGAACATCAGTATATAGCCAGAATGCAAGGCAGCATACAATAAAAAGAAAGGAAATGAACTCTAGGGTGAAAACCCAAAATCGGGCAGTCTAGAGTGATCCAAAAAAAGAGAGAAGGAATAATGGGCATATCCAAGTTACACAAGTACAGAAATATTGTTTCACTTAACCATAAACCAAAGGCCTACATTACAAGCCCCAAAGACCATTCTGCATCCATAGATATCCAAGTTGAATGAGAATGTCTTCAGATTTCAGTCCGCCTATAGGGGTTAACTTTTCTTCAAGGAACGTCAAACTTCGAAGTGCTTGATCGACACCCAAATGAGGGAAGGATGGGGCATGGTGAGATAGTGAGATTAAGAGAGCCACCTTAAACGGGGTAGAAACTAGGTAGGGTTGTTCCTCTCAAAAGCCTATTAGGCCAGAAGAAACTATACATTGGCATATATCTCCACAATGGTCAAGATCTTCTAAATAGGCGCTTCATTAGAGTTGATCTCTGGCAACTTGAAGCAGATGCGCTATGGTGTTTGATATTTCGGGGGCAAACATGTTTTAAAAGGTTTGACATTTTCTCCCAAAGTTTTGATGTTTACCATTTCCCCAAAACAAAGAGTTTTTAAAAATGTTTGGCAATACACGTCGAGTTTTGTTTACCATTCTCCAAGCATTATTTTATAAAAATGTTTGGCCCTTAGAAAAAGAAGAAGAAAAGAAAAAGATGTTTACCATTTGTTCCAAACAATGTTTTCAAAATGTTTGGTATCCCCTCCAAGTTGTGATTTTCAAAATGACTGTTATCTTTTCAAACAATCATTATTTGTTGAAATATACGCAAGTAAATTACCTTTTGCTTTACTTTAAAAATGAATGATGATGAGATTTAAAGCATAGGGACCGAGAGTTAGTTCCCGTCGAAATGCTACGAGAAGATCAAGGAAGAGCTCAAGGGATGGAAGCATTTTGGCTCACCCTGGTGACTAGAAATAGATCAAGGCTCTGTATGAAGGGTCAGAAAATTCAAAGCAGTGGAGCCGGTGGTTGAATGGGGCAACGCCAAGCGAAGAAGATGACAAGGGTTCTTATAAGAATAATATAAGAACCAGAAGATCATTTATGAAGACGAGTGATAACCCTAAAGACAAGAAAGCCTTCCGCACAAAAGGTTTAAAAACATGTTCAAATGAGGATTTAAGAGCATACAGTAAAGCAGTATAGAGATGAAGAGATCTGAGGAACGACCTTTCAGGGTGTAAGACTTTAGAACAAAAAGGCTAAAAGAAAAAGAGAGAAAGAAAGAGAAAAAGTGAAAAAAGAAAAGAAAAGAAAAAAAAGAAGAAAAGAAAAAGAAAATGAGAAGAAAAAAGAAAAGAAAGAAACCATATAGATAGGGGCTTGTCAATTTTTGCTTATTTTGGACAGGTACCTGAAGAATTATCAAAGAACATTAAGAAGTGGATTTCATTGAAGAAGTTCTGGCGGCCATTTTCGGCCTAAGTCCCTAAATCTGAAGAAGTTTTGGCGGCCATTTTCGGCGTGAGTCCCTAAATTGAAGAAAGTTTTGGCGGCCATTTTCGGCGTGAATCCCTAAATTGAAGAAAGTTTTGGCGGCCACCTTCGGCGTAAGTCCCTAAATTGAAGAAAGTTTTGGCAGCCACCTTCGGCGTGAGTCCCTAAAGTTTGAAGAAAGTTTTGGCGGCCATTTTCGGCGTGAGTCCCTAAATTTGAAGAAGTTTTGGCGGCCATTTTCGGCGTGAGTCCCTAAATCTGAAGAAGATTTGGCGGCCATTTTCGGCGTGAGTCCCTAAAGTTTGAAGAAAGTTTTGGCAGCCACCTTCGGCGTGAGTCCCTAAAGTTTGAAGAAAGTTTTGGCGGCCATTTTCGGCGTAAGTCCCTAAATTTGAAGAAGTTTTGGTGGCCATTTTCGGCGTGAGTCCCTAAATTTGAAGAAGTTTTGGCGGCCATTTTCGGTGTAAGTCCCTAAATTTGAAGAAGTTTTGGCAGCCACCTTCGGCGTGAGTCCCTAAAATTTGAAGATTGGTAGCCATTTTCGGTGTGAATCCCCGAATTTGAAGAGACATCGGTAGCCATCGTGGTGTGAATCCCAAATTCGAAGATAAAGGTTCTATATAGGAAGGGCCTATATTTTCAAGCTCCAGAGAGAGGTTCTATATAGGAAGAATCTGCCGCTCCGAGGCTTCAGAAGCTGAAAGTTCTATATAGGAAGGACTTACAGCTCCAGGGTGAAGACTAACAGTTCTATATAGGAAGAACTCCATTCGAAGGAATTCACCCATGATACACAAGGTTTTATATAGGGAAAACCTGTTGTGTTGAAAGCGAAGAGTCTTATATAGGAAGGGCTCCGAGCTTCACTGTCTTAGAGTAAAAGATTCTATATAGGAAGAATCCGTAGCTCCCATATTTCAGAAGCCAAAAGTTCTATATAGGAAGGACCGACGGCTCCAGGGTGAAGACTAGCAGTTCTATATAGGAAGAACTCCCAGTCGAAGGAATTCACCCATGATACACAAGGTTTTATATAGGGAAAACCTGTTGTGTCGAAAGTGAAGAGTTCTATATAGGAAGGGCTCCGAGCTTTACTGTCTTAGAGTGAATGGTTCTATATAGGAAGAACCTGTAGCTCTGAGATTTTAGAAGCTAAAAGTTCTATATAGGAAGGACTGACAGCTCCAGGGTTTGAAGACTAGCAGTTCTATATAGGAGGAACTCCCAGTCGGAAGAATCCATCAACGACGCAGAAGGTTTTATATAGGAGAAACCAGCGTTGAAGGCGAAGAGTTCTATATAGGAAGGACTCCAAGCTGCACCGTCTCAGAATGAAAGGTTCTATATAGGAGTGACTCATAACTCGAGGCTTCAGAGTGAATGGTTCTATGTAGAAAGAGCCTATAACTCCAAGATCGGAAGGTGACGAAGCTCTATATAGGAAGAACTTACGAGCCTGAAGATTCAGCTAAGGAAGAGCGGATAGTTCCAGAAGAACACGTGATTCCGAAGCCAAAGACAAGAAAGTAGGTCAAAAATGAGTGCTTTTGATCTTTGCTTTGTCCTCGTTTCACAAGAACAAGCAAAAAGGGACAACTGTAATCACTCATTTTTGACCGGGTTTTAGTGTTATTAGTATTATAATATAAAATTAATAAAAAATCAAAAAAATATTATTAAAAAAAAAGAAAATTGCGTGGAGCAGGGTGCTCCACGTCACCCTTAACCCATCCCCTTTGGCCTATAAATAGGCAGCAATTCCATGCCAATTACACGCCCAATTTTGCCATGAAAGTGGCAATTGAATTGCCACCCAATTCATGGGGGCTAGGCCGGCCGCAAGGCTGGCCGGGGTTGGGGGCAGTGCCCTCGACCCCAGTTGGTTCGATCCAACATTCGATCGGGGTCCTATTTTAGGTCCGATCTAGTTAATATTTTTGGAGGGGTCGCGGTAGATCTCGGTGGGGTTCAGTCGGAGTTCTTTATTCGAGCTCCTAGTTAGGTATATTTTCTTCCTTTTTTTTATTAGTGTTGTAATTTTTATAATTTAATGGAGTATTAGTTATTTTAAAATTGTAGTCTTTTTTTTTATTTTGTATGTTTATGTTTTAGATTAATATTTAATATGTTTTAAATGTGTGTTTTATATTAATATTTTATTTATGTTAGATATGTTTTTATTTATGAGTTAGATTAATATTTATGTATGTATGTTTTAGAATAGTATTTTATTTATGTTGAATTTATTTTTATTTATGTTAGATTAATATTTATGAATATTAGTATTTTATTTATGCTAGATATGTTTTTATTTATGAGTTAGATTAATATGTATATATGTATGTTTTAGTTACGTATTTTATTTATGTTAGACTAGTATTCTGTTATGTTAATATTTATTGTATTTAAATTATTTGCCATGTTCGATATTTTGCCTACTAAGATTGCATATCGAGATATAAATTGTCAATGCGGTGCCCTTTTATCCGAGCGTAAACGGGGCCAGTATCAGGTGCAATGATAGTGGTTGGGCGTTTACTCTCGGATAACGGGGCCCTTAAAATTTATTCGCAATTATAACCGAATTTTAAACTAATTGTCACTTTAATCCGGAAAATCTAATATTAATAAAGCGGTAATTATTAAAGTACCAATTTTGGGCGGTGTGGGGGTGCTAATCCTTCCCCATCCGTAACCGACTCCCGAACTCAAAGTTTTTTTGAATCTCTGGTTTTATGGTGTCCGGCCTACCTAAGTGGCCGGTGGCGACTCCAATTTTTAATAACATACAATATTTTCAAAACCCCCACGGAATAAATATTTTATATCTGAAAAATCACAAACACTTCGAAAATCCACTTTTTTAGCGATAGGGGACATCGCTACAACTTGACCATGTTTTGTAGAAAAATGGAGGGATACATGAAGAATGAAGAGTTGTTGATCCACTACTTCCACGATTGCCTGACAGGACCTGCGGCTGTATGGTATAACCGTTTGAGAAGAAACCAAGTTCGGTCATGGGGTGACCTTATTAATGCCTTCTTGAGTCAGTACAGATATGCTTTAGACTTTGCGCCCTGTCGTTAGTTTCTTCAGAATGAGAAAATTAGACCAAATGAAAGCTTCAGGGAGTATGTATTAAGGTGGTGATGTTCGGCAACCCAAGTCCAGCCTTCTATAGTAGAAGAAGAGTTAACTCCCATGTTCCATGCAACGCTTCCCTCTCATTTCTTCGATATGATGTTGGAAAAATCAAGAAGCAGATTCGAGGATTTTATGACGATTGGAGAGATAATAGAATACGCGATCCAAGAAGGAAAATTAGGGTCTAAGTTTAAGGATTGAACTGAAGAGATGGCAGATGAAGACAAAGAAGTAAATGAGTGTCACCTCCAAGGTTGTCGTGGCCGTAAAAGAAGAAGACAGAATGACACTTCGGGATTATCAAGGAAAATTCCTCGGACGAGTGCAGATTTAGAAGTGTTCAGAGTATCCATATCAGACATATGGCCTTATTTGGTAGAAGGTCGCTATTCTTGTTCCCAGGCTGATGAAGATTACACCTGATCCATCAGCCCATAGCTTCGACTAGAATAGCACATGTGAATTCTACATGGGGGCACCAGGGCATCCCACTAGAAAGTGTAGACCTTTACTGGAGGGGATCAAGAAGCTGATCAATAATGGGACATTGACACAAGAACTGATCCAGCAGTGGAAAGTCAAAGATGGGGGGCAAGTTTGCATAGTGCTAAGAAAGCCTGAGATGTCTCCGTATTAGAAGACTTTCTTGAAGTAATACAAGGGACCATCTTTGCTACCTGTGGCCCACATGTGATAAAGATCTTCTGTGAAGGGGCATGCGTCATGTTTGTTGATTTTCATTCCAATGAAGAACCCATTTTGCTTAACATACAATGTTCTTGAAAGCACATAGATGTGTATCTTTTCTCACCGTTGTAGGAACACTGGATATCAATTGCAAGATATGATATTAGTTGGATGTTGCTATAACGATGAGGTGCGATCTTCCCAACAAACTCTGGTCGGCAAAGTAAGACTACTACTCTTTTGATGATGTTCAGGGATGAAAAGGCTCCAAATGTTAACCATATAGAGTTGCTTGAAATTGAAACTCTAAGCGTAATCTTTTATGCAATAAAGAGTTAACAATCAAAACATGACACATATGTGTGGAATAAAATGATATAACAGTATTATGTGGATTAAATAAAAAAACACGCCTATGTTCGAAACCTGGTAATAGGCTTGTTCAGATAAGAGTATGAAAATTTTGGGGCACTCCGCTGAAGCAATAAGGTTGCAATACACCATCCAAGTCAAGAAACCCTAGCTTCATGAGTGATGGTAATATTTTCAAATCGTGACTATGCCGAGTAACTTAGGGTAATGTTGTTTGCTCCATCGTTGTCTTCAGGACAAATGACTGTGACGCGTTAATTTCCTTAAAAATAATGAAAAAAAGAAAAAAAATAATGAAAAAAGAAAAAAGAAAAAAAAAGACAAAAGAGAAAAAAATAAACAGTAGCATAAGTATAATTAAAACACACACACACACACACATACACCTAGAACTTTATTCTTAGAATAATATTTCTGCGCTCGAGTGGTCAAGCAAGTCCACCATTTTTAGGGCAGAGCAAATAATGAGAATTGAGAAAGAGTAGTATTCTGCAGCAACGCGGTAATCATGAGGATGAACCGAGTTATCTGGGAAGACTTCACAGCCTTGAATCGCTGCAACATCCGAAATCCTTATGGATCTAAGCTATGCTTGAAATGGTGGCTGAACGGTTGAATCTAAGACGCTCTTGCACTTGATATCCAGAGCTCCTATTCTATTTGCTATACTAAGATTTTGCTTTTAAGATCCCGTATGTTAATCTAAATGACACTCTTTAGTGGAATGCCAATCAACAAATTGACAATTTAAAGCAACAAAGATTTACATGTATTGCTTCAGAGATAAGATTCAGAACATAAGGTCGCGGATATTATGGGGCACCTAATCAGAGAAACGACCCTTCAATGTATAAGATGAAGATGATGACAAGAATATATGTGTCAGACAGCTCAAGAGCAGGAAGCGAGTTTCAGCTATGATGCCTTGGTTGGTTCAAGGAAATGAAAAATAGACTGGGACTAGAATGAGGTCGCAAAATACAGGGGAAGGTAAGAGATAAACATTGATTCTCCAAAGAGTTAGGGCACAGGAATCGAGAGATGGTTCTCGTCAAGAAGCAACAAGAATATTGAATTTAGAAATTAAGTTCAGAGCATCGAAGCATTTTGCTCATCCCGATGATGAAACTGACAAATACTCCGAATGTGGGTCAAAGAATTAGAAGATAGCTGAGCTCATGATCGAGTGGGGTAATGCAAAACTAAAAAAAATCCCTACGCAAGAATGATATAGATATTAGAATGAGTTTATTTGTGAAGTGGGTAGAGTCCCCGAAGAAGAAAGACAGTTGCTTGTGCAAGAGAGCGAGAGTGGGTATTCAATTGATAAAGGAAAGATTGATGAAAATAAAGATCAAAACTGAGCATATTGCAAAAAAGAAAGAGAATGCAGAAATCTGAAAAATAACTTTTCAGGGCATAGAATTAAAAAAAACATATTTAAAATAAAGATGGGGAAAAGAGGAAAAAGAGAAGAAAGAGAGTAAAGAAGAGAGAGAGAGAAGAAAAAAAAGGAAAAAATAGAGAAAAAAGAAAAAAAAGAGCGAAAAAAAGAAAGAAAAAGAAGAAGAAGAAAAGATAGCATTACATTGCATACATCATAAATAGAGGCATGTCAATTTTTGTTTGTTTTATACAGGTACATGAAGAATTATCAAAGAGTTTTAAGAAGTAGATTTTATTAAAGAAAGAAAGATCACAACCATAGTAGCGTGAGGCCAGATAACGGTAGCCATAGTAGCGTAAAGCCGAATATTAAGTCCTTCGGGCCATCAGTAAGTCTTTCGGGCATGATGATAAGTCCTTCGGGCCACCAGTAAGTCTTTCGAGCATGGTGACAAGTTTTTCAGGCCATCAATAAGACATTCGGGCATGATGCGGCAACCATAGTAGCGAGAGGCCAGATGACGACAGCCATAGTAGCGTGAGGCCAGATGACGGTAGCCAAAGTAGCGTGAAGCCAGACATTAAGTATTTTGGGCATGATGATAAGACCTTCGAGCCACCAGTAAGTCTTTCAAGCATGGTGATAAGTCATTCGGGCCATCAATAAGACCTTCGAGCATGATGCAGCAGCCATAGTAGTGTGAGGCCAGATGACGACAGCCATAGTACGCACCACCCCTCACCAGCTGTACCGTCCAGACATGCCAAAAAGGGGAGAAATCAGATCTCAACATCAAATCAACAGTAAATTTTTTTTTAATGTTTGCTTGATCTTGTATCTTAAAACCAAATCCAAAGGCAGCATATATATCAAGTGTAATGAACAATTTATGGACCCTGAACCAACATTTCAGAGAAAAAAACTTCATTGGGATTTTTTCTCTTTCTTTTCTTTACATACATCGAAATACAAAAAATATATAATAAAAAGGGATTAGGGTTTACCTTCCTCCGTCGCCTCTCTTCATCTCCGGTAAAGAGCCCGCCGTAGGGTGAACTTATTAAAGAGCAATTTTTTTAAAAAGATAAAAAGGGGCGAGGTTTCTGTTTTGAGATTTAAAAGTAAAAAATGGCTCATTTTTGAAAAAGGGAGGCCGACTTCGAGTTTTGGTTTGAAAAACGGTATATTTTGGGGTGGTTTAGGGTTTTGTCAGTCGCCGTTAGGGACGGTGGCCGGATTTTTTTTCTGGGATCATCCCAGAGTTTGGTTTGTTTTTGAGAGGATATAATAACAGAGAAGAGGGTTTATTTTTTAGAACAAAAATTTCGAATGCCAAAAGAAGTAAAATAGGTCTAGGGAGGTCTTTATATAGATGATTTTCGTTTTAAAAAATGGTGAAATTACATCATAAGGATTCCCGTGTTTTTGGAATTTACTTTTTGAGCTCGCCACATGGTCAAATTACAAATCTAGTCCCCTTTCTTTTTGAAATCTTTCAATTCCAACCTCAAATTAAACTGATTCAATTTTTAAATGGCAAAATTAGCCCCTCAGCCATCCCGTGTTTTTGAAATTTTCACCCCGAGCTTGCCTCTGGGATTTATTACAGGATTAGTCCTCTTACGTTTTACCCGTTTTGCAATCTCGCCCCTAAATGTGCTTTTTATTTATTTAATATCTTCTAATTATGTTTGCATTTCATTTCAACCCCTCTCCAGTTTTTAAATATTTATATCATTTTTTGGCATGTTTATTTTGTTTTTCTTTGTGTATATATATGCTTTTATATATTATGTTTTTTAGGTTTTTATGTCTGTATTAATACGGATTATACCATGCTTTTAGTTTATTAACCCATGTTGTGCACATGTTTGATTTATTAATTATGTTTTAGTTTTAGTTAGTATTATGTTTATATGTTTACATGGATTTTATGATCATTTTTCATTGTAGGTCGTATATTAGTTGTGGATAATATGTTTATTATGTGTCATGTCATGTCTTTGTAGCTTTGTTAATATATGTTATGTTTATGGTATTTTGTTGTTGTTATATCCATTAGTTTATGCATGTTTTTTATTTTGAATAACATGTAAGTATTTATAATTTATATGTTTATATGATTTGATCCATGTATGTTTCTTGCCATGATCACTTGAGTGCATTTGTGACTTAAATATTACTGTGCCGTATGATAAAGCTTTAATGTATTATTTTAGCATTTTTGCTTTGCTTGCCTAGTATCATATATGTATCACACACATTGCACTTGTTTTTTTTTATATATGTGATTAAGCATGTTATGTCTAGTTATTTCGATCTCGAAGCATGTTTTTTCTCTTTCTTTTACCATGTTTATGTGTATATGTTTTACTTGTGTTTAGTCTAGACTCTTGTATATGTCATTTATACCTATGTTCATGTATTTTGTTATTTTTGTTTAATATTATGATGTTCCTTTTTATGTTTTAGTATCATGTCATGTATATCTTGTTGGAGTCTTAATGTGTCTAAGCATGTTAGAATTAATTATTTTAGTTTTGGGAGCATGTTTCATTCTCGTTCATGTTTTTACTTGTTTTTTTTATTTATTCATGATATGTTATGTTTTTTATGTACTTTATTATTTTTACTTGTGTTAGGATATTTGTTTTGATATAATAAATTGAAAATTAGTTTTGGACTAAATTGAAAATATTGCAAAAATGATTTTAAGTCCAAACAACTTGAGAAATATGTTTAAAATGGTTTAGAAACGTTTTTGACTCGAATCTATGATTTCCAAACTTAAAATAGTAAAAAACTGGCCCCTGGTACCGATACTTGAACCCCGGTATCGATACCTATAGGACCGTACCGGTACCGAAACCCTCTATAATGATACGCGTGTTTCAAAGATTTTCTAGAACCGTTTTGGCATACCGATACTGCCCTAGCAGTATCGCTACCAAGGGTGGAGTACCGATACCCCTGTACCGGTACCAATACCCCAGTTAATATAGGCTCCAACGACTATTTCCAAATTAGGCCGGTATCGATACCCCTACCCGGGTATCAATACCCTATGCTGTAGAATTGCAAGTTTGGTTGGAAAAAGATCCCCAACGGCTCCAAATCATCCCCAACGATAACCAACGGCTAAGAACTCATTTGGGAGGATAAAAGGACCCTTCAAGCACCTGGAACAAATAATGATCTTCAAGTCAACAACATTATGATTATAAAAGTGTCTTAGTGCTTAATTCTCATTCTTTCATAGACTACACTTGTTGAGCTTAATTGTTAATTTATGCTCAAGTGTATTAGGATTTGGGTGAGTGCTTAAAGAGTGCAAACATCAACCTTGTAGAGAGGATTTCTTGTTTGCTTTATTTCTTTTGTTTGTAATGATTCCCAAAGCTTGGGTTGTGAGCTTTGGATGCTAGACTTGGTAATTGGGTCTAAGATTGTAAAGGTTGCCTCCTAAGCCTTGTAATAGGGGAAGAAATTCTTAGTGAATTTGGGAAATCCTTAGTGGTGTGCTAAGGTAGTGGATGTAGAGCTTGTTAGAAGCTTGAACCACTCTAAATCCTTGTGTTCATTGTCTCATCTTTAGCTTTCACCACATACACCCAAAAATCAACTTCTCCACCACTTGGCAATCAATTCGATTGAAGGAATTCGAGCCCAACAATTGGTATCAGAGCGAGGCTCAATCGAGAGAGATTAACATCCTATTGAGGTGATCCGACAAACTCGATCATCAAACAAATCAATCGACTTCCATGGCGTTATCCATCGACAAACAGCCATTCTTCAACGGTGACAACTATACTTGTTGAAAGCATAGAATGATGTTCTTCATGAAGAACAAAGACTACCGTCTTTGGGACATAGTTGAAGATGGATCGTTCATGCCAAATCGAAGCAAAGCGGAATGGAGCGCGGAAGACGCAAGAAGATAGAGCTAAATTGCAAGGCCATACACATTCTATTTTGTGCTTTGGGCCCCGATGAGTATGCAAAGGTTTCTTCTTGTGAGAGTGTCAAGGAGTTATGGGACAAGCTTGAAGCAATCCATGAAGGTACAAATGAGGTGAAAGAGACAAATGTTGGTCTACTCAACCTCGAATACGAAAACTTCAAGATAGACCCATATGAAGAAATCAAAGCATGTTCAACCGGTTCTCTACAATCGTCAATCGACTCAAAAGTCTTGGAGAGAATATTCCGGAAGAAAAGCTCATTCGAAAGTTAATTTACTCACTTCCCGAATCATGGGAGAGTAAGAAGACGACCATCATTGAAACCAAAAATTTAAAGAAGCTCAAGCTTGACGAGCTCATAGGATATCTTCTTACCCATGAGATGATGTCCAAACCATTGAGAGATGAGAGGGAGAAGAAAATCAAAGAGCTTGGAATCGAAGATTTCAACATTATAGCTCTTAAATCCTCTACGAGCAACCAAGAAGAATCAAGTGAGGAGGAAAGTGAGGATGAAGAGATGACTCATCTCTTCAAGGAACTTTCTCGATTCATGAAGAGCAACAAAGAAGAATCCAAGCATGAATCAAAGAAAAAGATGGTGAATTCCCCCAATTGCTCCAAGTACAAGGAAACAAGGCACAACAAATTCGATTGTCCTCGCTTCAACATGAAGGGATCATCATCAAAGAAAGCATATGTGGCAACATAGAGTGATGAAGACTCCACCGATCAAGAGGAAGTAGCCCACCTATGCTTAATGGCCCTCTATGAGGGGGTAACTTCTAACTCATCTTGTTCAAATTCAAATGCATATACTTTTGATGAGTTACAAGAAGCCTATGACAAATTGGTTTTTGAGTTCAAGGCTTCATTTTCGAAAAATAAAAAGATGATTTCAAAATTGAAAATAAAAATAATTTACTTATGAAAACCAATTTGGAATTTGAAGCAAAATTAAAAGATTTTGAACTTAAAGTTTTAGACTTGCAAAATTTGCTTCAAAAGAAAGAAATATATCATCAAATTAAAGTAGATGATCTTAAGAAAGAAAAAGATTTGATTTCCAATGAACTTCAAAAGAAAACCAATTTGGGAAAATCAAATTTTTATGTGAGACAATCTAGTGCCCCTAGATTTATTAGAGGAAATGTTTTAGAAGTATTTAGGTCCCAAAATGACTATATACTTCAACTAAAAAGGATGAAATTGAAAAATGGATTCCTAAGGGGACTAAATTATGTGCTACTAATGCCTATGGATCCAAAGCAATTTAGTTACCAAAAATCAAATGATTGTCTTTATTTGATCAACAAGTGATAAAAGTGAGGGGGAGCTCTATGCACACAATGATGAACACTTGAAGAATGAAGGCTTCACATCCTCCATTTGGTTCAAGTATGGTAAAATTAGTTGAATTTTATTTATCTTTATTTGATTTATCTTTTTAATTCAACTAGTTTATCATATATGTTAGACTAACACTTGAATGATGATTGAGTAAGGGGAAGCCAAATTTTAAAACAAAACTCTTATTTTTGTCAAAATTATGATTTAAACTCTCCATTTTTATGGACTTAAAAGTTTTCAAACTGTGGTTTGAACCATTTTTGATATAACAAAAAGGGGGAGAATGTTTTGAAAAATTGATTTCTCAAATGAATAAGGGGGAGCTTATAAGATTTTACCAAATTAATCTATTATTCTAATTTCATTTTTACTAAGGGGGAGAATCTCAAAAACAATTTTTCAAGTTTGTTTAATTATATCAAAAATGGGGAGATTGTTAGGATATTTGTTTTGATATAATAAATTGAAAAATAGTTTTGGACTAAATTGAAAATATTGCAAAAATGATTTTAAGTCCAAACAACTTGAGAAATATCTTTAAAATGGTTTTGAAACATTTTTGACTCGAATCTATGATTTCCAAACTCAAAATAGTCAAAAACTGGCCCCTGGTACCGATACTTGAACCTCAGTATTGATACCTATAGGACTGTACCGGTACCGAAACCCTCCGTACCGATACGCGTGTTTCAAAAATTTTTCAGAACCGTTTTAGCGTACCGATATTACCCTAGCAGTATCGATACCAAGGGTGGAGTACCGGTACCCCTGTACCGGTACCGATACCCAGTCAAATATAGGCTCCAACTGCTATTTCCAAATTAGGCCGGTATCGATACCTCTACCCAAGTATCGATACCTTATGCTGCAGAATTGCAGGTTTGGTTGGAAAAATATCATCAACGGCTCCAAATCATCCTCAACGGTCACCAACGCCTAGGAACTCATTTGGGAGGATAAAATGACCCTTCAAGCACCTGTAACAACTAATGATCTTCAAGTCAACAATATTATAATTGTAAAAGTGTCTCAGTGCTTAATTCTCATTCTTTCATAGACTACACTTGTTGAGCTTAATTATTAATGTATGCTCAAGTGTATTAGGATTTGGGTGAGTGCTTAAAGGGTGCAAACATCAACCTTGTAGAGAGGATTTCTTGTTTGCTTTATTTCTTTTGTTTGTAAGGATTCTCAAAGCTTAGGTTATGAGCTTTGGATGCTAGACTTGGTAATTTGGTCTAGGATTGTAAAGGTTGCCTCCTAAGCCTTGTAAAAGGGGAAGAAATTCTTATTGAATTTGGGAAATCCTTAGTGGTGTGCTAAGGTAGTAGATGTAGAGCTTGTTAGAAGCTTGAACCACTCTAAATCCTTGTGTTCATTGTCTCATCTTTAGCTTTCACCACATACACCCAAAAATCGACTTCTCCACCACTTGGCAAGCAATTCGGTTGAAGAAATTCGAGCCCAACAACTTAATTTTGTAAAATCCATGTGTTTATGTTTTTAGTACTATGTCAATATAAGTGTTTAATATTTGTTTTCTAAGATTTCATAAGGGAATATTAATTGTCAATGCGGTGCCCTTTTATTCGAGCGTAAACGTGACCAGTATCAAGCGCAGTGATGGTGGTCTATTGGTTTATTCTCGAATAACAGGGCCCTTAAAATTTACTCGCACTTATAATCAAATTTTAATTTAATCGTAACTTTAATCCGAAAAATCTAATATTAATAAAGCTGTAATTATTAAAGTACTAAATTTGGGCGGTGTGTGGGTGCTAATCCTTCCCCATCCGTAACCGACTCTCAAACCCCAACTTTTTAAAATCTCTGGTTTTATGGTGTCCGGCCTACCTTAGTGGCCGGTTGCGACTCCATATTTTAATAAAACACAGTTTTTACAAAACCCCGCGGAAGACATTTTTAAATACCCAAAAAATCCCAAAGACCTTAAAACCCATTTTTTTCGCGAAAGAAAGAGATCGCTACAGGCTGTCCCTCCCAACAATGTCGTTTTTAGGGTTTGAACTCACGCCCTCTCCTTAAGAGTACAATATGCCTTACTAATGCACCAAACACTTATTTGTAGATTAGGATGTAATTATTGACGGCTGTTTTCTTCGATGAAATTTTATTTTATTGAAAAAATAAATTTATTTCGATAAGGTCCATAAAAATATTTAATAATGGTGTTTCTTGTCTTTAAAAAAGGGGAAAAATATGTGTCGTGTTTAACGGGGCTAGAAACAGATGGACTGACTTAGAAATAATGGTCTTAATTGACTGTTTTTTGTCATATTATTTCCACCCAATTTCCACCACAATTCAGTTTTAATAGCATAATATCTATAACTAGGGGTAGACACATTATTTTATATTCGAAAGTGAACTTACAAAAATTTAAAAGGCGAAAATAAATTTTTAATAAAAAATATATAAAAAATAAAATAAAAAATTAAATTATATAAAAATTTTAAATTCTTATGGACAGTCTCTCCTTCCAACCCCTCAGTCCATCTCTATCTATAACACGTAGAGTTAGGTTAATCCCAATAATCACTAGCGACAATTAAAATTTGGTTGTGTAGCTTGTAAGCAACGGCACATACGCAGGATTAGGCTACCTTTAACTCAGTTGACTCAAGACTCAACTTATCATGACTGTAACTTTTTTAAAAAATGTTTTCTTTTAAGAAATAGAGATAACACGGCAAAAATTAAAATTAAATTTATATAATTATATTCAGCACATTTGGATGTTGTATCCACTATTTTTTAATTTTAAAATACTTTTATAACATTTTATTTATGATTTATAGTTGACAAATTATTGATATATAATTTTATGTGTTATCAATAAAATAAATAATAACACTTCATCGGAATCTCTTAATTTTATTTTATATCGCGTGAAATTAAATTCACAGATAGTATATAAAATACAATAATTTATTTTTACATAATCACCGATAGATTAATTAATTTAAATCGAGTGCTACAAAAAATTAGCCCAAACTTTGAACATCTGACCTAATGTCTTGTTCTACTAAACCAAATCTAAAAATATGCTTAAGGATTAAGCACAGAAATGACGAAGTTAGACCTAATTGATTTGGGCTTGTGGAGGTGTTCATACCCAAACAGTCCCTTATATCAATTGAAGGGTCAAACCATTTAAAAGCCCAACACACATGACTATGTTACATTGGAAAAGGAAAGCCCAAACTTGAATTAACCTTGTCTCTCCATTTTATGGAATATTTAAAATTAAGATAATTATTTCTTACTCTCACAATGTAAAATTTTAATTTTATAACACTTGACAATCTTTGAAATGTTTTTTCATAGATAAATAATATTTACCATGCCAATGTATTAAACATCAATCTTTAAATTTAATGCAGAAAACTGAGATTTAGGTTTGAGTCTCATAATATATAAATATTGTGTGTGTATTCGAGTCCAAATTTATTGTGATTTAAATGTTTTGTTCAGACTTACTTTTTATTAAGTATAGAGATATTTATATTCTCAAGATAAATGCCGAAATTTAAATTCGTACAAGATGAAACAACATAAACATCCTTAATCACTCGACCAATTAATGAATCTCTTGTTTAGACTTATTTTGATATAAATTCAAATATGTTTCAGTTATTAGTTCAATATTGTAATAATTATTTTTCATAGTTCTTTTAATATGACATGCTTATACGGAAAACTAAACTAACCCGTAAAAAAACACTTCAACTAATAAATGTATTTTTACACTTATAATGTAGATGAACGGACATATTTTATGTAAAAATATTTTTGTAATAATCATTGTTAACATGATTATCGATAGAACAGTAAAAGAATTTATTGTTCTTACATTTGATTCTCAAATAGTATTTTTTATTTAAAATATTATATACATGGATAATTCTGCAGTAAATGTCATGTATTGCGATGTACTACTATTTATATCTACCGTAATATAACATTAACTGTTTTAACTAGTTTTAAAATTCTAAGCACCGAAAATGTTATTATCCCCTTTTAGAATAAAATTTTTAAAAATAATTTTTATATTATTTCTTCAATTTTTTATTTTTTAATTCAAAAAATAATTAAACTTTTATTACTATAATAATTCCTATATTCACTTTAATTTAAGGGTAAAGTTTATAAATGGTCACTAAACTTTGATCAATTATTCAATTTGATAATCAATCTTGCAATTCTATGGGAGTATTCTTTCGAAAGGAAATTCATTGTTTTTGTTGAAATTTGTTGATTCGCATAATGGCTCATTTTAACTGGAATTTTAAGATTTCAACAGTATGCGGGCTTTTGTTCGTTGATCTTATGGTAATTATACTAGTTGTTAGATTTCAAGTCTAGGAAAGAATAATCAGAGAAATCTGCTATTTAAAGGCTTCAGTTTTTTCACTACTGACTTATTTTTTTGAAAGGTTTTCACTGCCGACTTATACTAACCGTGAATTGGTACCAAATTGAACGATAACAAAATTAGAAGTTTAATGGTTACATAGAAGCAATCGAAAGTTTGGTTATCAAATTAAATAATTGATCAAAGTTTAGTGATCATTTAAGAATTTTATCCTTAAATTAAAGTAAACATAGGAATTATTACAGTAATAAAAGTTTAATTATTTTTTAAGGGTAATCTTCACTCGTGACCCCTTTTGTTTAGGTTTTATTCTATTTTGGTCACCAAAATTTAAAAAAGACTATTTTTGCCACTTACGTTTGAAAACGTTTCTGTTTTGGTCACTAGACCGTTAGTCTCTGTTACTTTTGTTTTCGGTATGTTTCGTTTTGATCACCGGTTTTAATTTTTTTTGTTTAAGTCACTTACGTTATCGTTTCGTTCTATTATGGTCACTGGGCCATTAATTTCTAATTTAATCCCTACACTTTTAAAATTTTATTTTTTCACCATCTTCAAATATAAAAAATTCTATAATCTTTTTGTCTCCCAAAATTTACCCCCTTCCACCAACCGGGCTTGTTAACTCTGATTTCTACTGGAACCACGTAAACGCTTTGTTTGTTTTCAATTTTTTGAATTTTTTTTCATTTTTTCTATTTCTTGACAGGAATAGGGGTGTGTATTCAGTTAATTCAGTTAACCGACCGAACCAAATTACCCAAAATCATTAATCGATTTTTTTCTTTTAATTGTTAACTGAACCAAAATTTTTTCGAAAGTTTTTAACCAAACCGAAAATACCACAAAATAGATTCGACTGTATCGGCAAACATACCACAAAAGAGATTAAACTACTGAAAGACTACCAATAACCACAAATCAGAATCAAGCATCATGAGATAACTATTTACGAACGAAAACCTATCACAAAAGTAGGAAAAAACGTAGCATAAGATAGTAACATGTCACAAGACAGAAAAAATTGTGCCACGCCACAAAGGATAATATTGATAACTTTTCAAAATGACAATATTTTAATAGTTTACCAAACAAGTTGATATCGAAGTACGAAGAGAAAAAACATTTTTGTAATAATATTAACTTAAAATTAGAGGTGGTAATTGGGTCGTTCGGATCGGGTTTGGTTGGGTCACTTTGGGTCGGGTTGATTTTCGGTTAGGGTTACTTTCGGTTTAGGTTTGATTCGGGTTTGATCGGGTCTGATTTGAATTTAGTTCGGGCCTATGTTATTTTGGATCGGGTCGAGTTAATGTCGGATTAGTTGACTTTTTGGGTTTGGTCTATATCGGATAGGTTGCTTTTTGAGTCAGGTCAATATCAGACCAGTCAGCTTTCAATTTGAGTCAATATATGAATATGATCTTTTAAAGGAGAAAAAATGATATTAAACTATTACTGAAGGTAGTTGCTAATTAGTAATATAACACAAAATGAGATTGAAACATACATATTTGAGAAAATTAAATTCGGGTTGCTTTCGGTTCGAGTTGATTTTCGGTTTAGGTTGCTGTCGGTTAGGGTTGATTTCGATTTGAGTTAATTTTTTTTGTTCTGGTTGCTTTTGGTTCGAGTTGTTTTCGGTTTCGGTTAATTTTGATTCGTATGATTTTCTATTTAGCTAAATTCGGATCGGTTTTAGTTCATTTCGGTTTTGGTTCGGATTCAGGTCAAGTTTAGACCATTATATTCAGGTTTATATCGAGTCTCGGGTCGGGTAAATTAGTTCGAATCTCAAGTTTCGGGTCAAGTTTGCCCAGGTGTACTTAAAACAAGAATGTTTTAATAATTTTCTGACTAAATTTAGTATAGATAATACGGAATACATATTAACATGTTTATAAACACCCATTAACAGAATTTTGTATTTGAAAAGAAAAGTTACGGGGGAGTTAGTAAGGTAAGGTTCATGAATTCCTTATTTGGTCGATTCTCTTTAAATTGTTCTTTGGATAACACATGATATGGTCTAAAGTTGTTTAGTGGAGAAAGGAAAAAGTTTGATTCTTTGGAGAAGAATCCCAATGTGAAACTGCAATTTTGTCAATGTCATTTTGCTTTCTGGTCCAACTATTTGAACCTTTAAAAGGATTGCATGAATAGAACTTTGGGTAAAGTACTCCAATTGTCACCGAACTTTTAAGTCACATTTATTTTGGTCACCGAACTTTTGAAATTTTTATTAGGGTCATCCAACTTTTAACCTGCTTTTGTTTTAGTTTTTTTAGTTAACTTCCGTTAAAAACGCTGAAGTGACACGTTAACTTTCTTTTTTCGTCTATTTTTTTCTTCTTTTCTTGCACTGTTTTAGTCTCCTTCCAGTTTACCTCAAATGCTTCACTTTGATTCAATAATTTGTGTTGTTTTACATGTCAAAGAACTGACCTTATTGCCCTAAATTTCTTAAACTTTTTTGTTTTTTTTTTTTGCTTGTTTCTCAGTATTCTTGCGTTTCTTCGCTGTGCGTAGATAAATATGTATTGTTATTGGTTCCAAATATTCTTGCATCTCAAATGAGTTACAGGTTCCTAAGCAGCAACACCGTTATCAACACCGAGTGCAGTGCCCTTTGTAAACTTCAGATTCCTCCTAATTCCAACCAAATCCTTAATTTCTTCTTGTTTAATAGGGTTTGGTGTTGCAGCAAAAGCAACAAAAATTGGAAATTGAGGTTCACGATCTCTCTAAATTCACCGTTGATAAACGACCCTCAGTCACTCAACCACAAAATTTTTGCCACTCGCATTGTTGGCCCTTCCAAACTCCGTTTCTTTTCTTTTTCCTTTTTAAATTTCCAACAGAATGCTTGTTCTCTGCTTTACATTTTCCCTTGATTGCAATTTTACTCCCTAGTTTCTTTTTCTGGGTTTTGTTATAGTTGCCCTAGTTTCTTTATCACACTGATTTGGAAATTGTGCCCTCCAAGGTTCTTAATGTTTATCAAGTCTGACATTCCTTTCCCTTCATCCTGACTTTTGAATTGTTCATCAATAATTAATGGTATAAATGGTAAATAGCAAGGAAAGAGAAGAAAATGGACGAAGACAGAAAATTAACGTGTCACGTCAGCGTTTTTAACGGAAGTTAACGAGAGAGACCAAAATGAAAGCGGACTAGAAGTTGAGAGATCTCAATAAAAATTTTAAAAGTTCGATGATCAAAATGAATGTGCCTAAAAGTTCGGTGACCATTGATGTACTTTACCCTAAAACTTTGACTTTGCCTTAATTAGGAATTTTAACTATTCAACTATAGATAACTGCAAAGTGCAACCCTCTTAAAGATACATCAACAATCGTTAAAGATGCTTATGAAAATGTGCAATAAAAATAACCGCACATGACATACAAAATGAGAACTCAAAATGATTTAAGTTAAATATCTGTAAGGGAAAAAAACAAGATTAGTTCTGCAATAGTTGTAAAGCACATGAGAAAAGCAAAATGATATAGTGCTTTAAAGATTTTGAGTTATGTTAAACTCATTTTTATTCAAAAGTCAGATAATTATGCACATAAGTCAACAATCGTTTATTTTTAAAAAAAATTTGAGAATCTCATTTTAATAAATTTTATATGACTTTGAGGGGTAACTCATTACTAGTGTATATTGTAAAAATTACTTGAAATGCTTGCATATACCTTATTTGGGAGGAACGAAATCGTAGACAATTTAGAAGCCAGATTCATACTGTGAATGATGTCTTGGAGATAGTGAAATCTATTGTTAGAGCAAAAGTTAGCGGTAGAAATTTTGACTTAACCAATTTAATTAATATTCGGCTCTGTACGGATTGGGATTTATTTATATAGCATATGAGCTTTGTCGTGACTTTTCGTTTTGTATTTGTTAGATTGTAATAGTTTTCTATTTTTTTAATGTAACCAATTTTCTCACAAAAATTCTCACCCATTGACAATTTTAAACCCATTTCACAAGCAGTAAAATTTTATGTTAAGTATGCGACCCACGATGTTCTACTTTTTTCACTCTAAATTTATATATTTATTTCCACTTTATTTTATTGCATTTATTAATGTATTTCTAAATTTTTTATAATATTATTTTTGTGTCATGTCTCAATTGGTTAAATATTTAAATTGTTTGTTATTGTTCTTTAATTTTGATTCCAAGCATTTTTAGGTAAGAATCGGGTAGCAATGCGAAACATACATTAATATAACAACAATTCTACGTATGTATAGTAAATATCTCAAACTTTTTGTTATAAAAAATGTTGTGTCGATATAACTATATCGTCGATTTAACAAATATTGTCCCATAAAATTATTCTAAATATTAATAACAAGTGTTAATGATGAATAGGATCAAAACTATAAAATGATATCAATTAAATTATTGGTATAGTAATTGTAATCACCCAAATTCGTCTGGCGCTCTCTCTTTTTATTTTCGGGTTTTAAAATTTCTTTGTGATTTGAATTTAATTTGGAAAACGCCCGCCGATTTTGAAATAAAAAATGTGGAGTCGCCACCGATCATTTTAAAATAGGTAGACCGGACACCAAAATAAAACCAGAGATTCAAAAATTTGGGTTCAGGAGTCGGTTACGGATGAGGAAGTATTAGCACCCCCACACTGCCCAAAATTGGTACGATTATTTAATGTTTTGGTATTAGAAATTACGAATTCGATTAAAATTTAAAATTCGATTCTTAAATGCCTATGTGCCCGGGACACGGTTTCTCATTTTTTGGAAAAAAAAAAATCACACCCCTATACGCCTGGGCTATGATTTATCGGAGTTTTAAAAACATTGATTCAAAATTTATTTCTTTAAAAACATTTTTTTGATGATGTAAAAAAACATATATGATGCAAAATGATAATATGACATGTAGATGTATATACTTAAAAACATAATACTTAAGGTAAAATATATTTAATATTTATTTATCAAAAGAAATATAGCTATATATATGTATACTATTTTACCATAAATAAGCATTTATACTATTTTTATATATATAGTAATTAAAGAAAATATTATACATATTTTTACAAATACGCATAAAATCATATACATAGTATGAAAAAAATAAAAAAGGTTATAATACAAAAAAATATGTAACATAGATAAAAACACACACACACACATATATATATATACACACATATATCTTATATCAATATACAAATAAATTACTTTGTGTAATAATAATAATAATAATAATAATAAAACAAGATTAAACCATAAAACAACATGAAACTAAAGATTAAGGACTAGCATGCATGGATTAATAGTTTACATGGCAAAAAAACATAAAATAGGACTAAAATAAAACAAGTATAAAACATGAGGAAATAAAAATAAAAAATTGCTAGAAATTAAAGGCTAAAATACAGTGACTAAATTGAATAAAATGTAAAATAACAGTGCGAAATTAAAATAAAAAAGGACGAGAAAGGAGGCGGTAACAAACTGAAGAGACTGAAATTGTGATTATCCCCCTGGACAAAAGCTAAAGCGGAAAAGAAATGAAGGGCCTGCCGGGTAACTATATCATTGAACAAAAACGCGAATCCTTCCCGAGTCGGGTCACCGCGTGAGCCGGGTCTGCACCAAACAGATAAAAAACTTTCTAACCCTTTCATTCTCTCATATAAACGCGATCGTCCCCCTCTCGTCATTTTCGCGCCGTTCACCGGCCTCACGGTGGACATGCAGCCTTACGGCGGCGCTATACGACCGGTAAGGGAAGCTTTCGAACCCCTTTTTTTATTTGAGATTCAAAACAAAAACAAAACCGATATTTTTTTATTTTAAAACCGAAATCTCTTTGATTTTACTTCAAATTCGAAGAAAAAGACGTAAACAAAGAAAAATTGGAGTGATTCGGCTTTGAAGTTTTTTTATTTATTGATTTTGATTTTTTTTACAATTTTTTGATTTTGAAAACCTCACTTTTCTTACAAATTTTTTTAGAACAAAAGACCCCCCTTCACTGGTTTTTTCTTACCAAAATCCTCTCTTTACAAATATTTTGGTGCAGTTTATTTATAACCGGTCTAATATACTAACAACTCCCCTATTTTTAATTTGTTGCTACAGATCTGCCTTTGATGGTGGGGTGCCAAATTTTTGGGGATTACCTGTCGGGTTGGTTGAGCTTAGGGATAGGGGCATGGTTGGCTCGACAGAGGGTACGAGTATATTTAGATTTAGGTTATTTTTAGGGTTTTGGTGATTTAGGGTTAAGGGATCAATTTTAGGGTTTCAATTTAAGAATGGTGGATTAAGGTTCAAATTTGGTTTAAGGGATGGTTGCCGAAGAGCGAAGCCATAGCGGTCGGAAGACGGCGGTGACTTGGTTATTAAGGATTTAGGGTTTCCAAAAATTAGGGTTTTTTATTTTTATTTGGGCTGGGTTAGGATCTGGATCAGGTCGGGTTTGGTTGTAAACGAGTTTAGGGTAATTGGTATTGGTTTTAAGTCTTGGGTTAGGCCCAGATGAAAAGGGTTCATACAATTGCCCCTATTTGCTCGTTGTTGTGTAACGGCAACGAAGCAAAGACTAAAAAATGACTCGTTTCATCCGGTCTGGCTGGTCATCCCCTCTTGATGTATGTCTTCTTTATTCGATAGATCTTCTTTATCTTTGACGCAGATTTTCTTTCTTGTCTTGGTTGATCCACCTTGTCACTCTTGGGAAGCAAAATCTTCAAAATGGTGGGTTGTTTGTTGGGGAAGCAAAATGAGTCCAACTCGCTACATTATTGATGATGAGCTAATACCTAAAGAAAATTTGACCCAGCTGTAACACTGACGAAAAGGCAAGGTTTATAAAATTCGATCCAGCTGCAACACTGACGAAGAGGCATGACCGATGGATGAAAATTCCAATGTCTGATCTAGCTACAACTCTGACAAAGAGGTAAGATCAAGAAATTGAAAACTTCTTATTTTTTTCTCTTTTTTCTTCTCTTTTTTGCTCTTCTTCTTTTTTCTTTTTTTCATTTTTTTAGATACAACATTGATAAAACTTGAAAGTTAGTAAATTTTGACCAAGCTACAACACTGACGAAGAGGCAAGGTCTAAAGTTAGTAATGTTGATCCAGCTACGACACCAAAGAAGAGGTAAGATCAAGAGTTAGTGAATTTGGTCTATCTACAATACCAACGAAGAGGCAAGACCGAAAGATAGTAAATTTGGTTCAGCTGCAACACTGACAAAGAGGCAGAACCGAAAGTTAGGTTTGACCAAGCTACAACACCGACGAAGAGGCAAGGTCTGAAGATTTGATCCAACTACGACTCTGACGAAGAGGCAGGATCGGAGGGTTGGTTTCTTTGTGATCAAGCTACGACCTTGACGAAGAGGCATGATCGAAATTTAGCAAATTTGGTTATGGTACAACACCGACGAAGAGGCAGAACCAAAAGTCAATCAAGTTGGATCTATCTACACCATCAACGGAGGGATAAAATCATATTTCAGCACTTGGACTCCACTAGACCATCAACAGAGAAGCATAATCGGATGACAGCAATATGAATCCTACTACGCCATCAACGGAGAGGCATGACTGGATTTCAGCAACTTGGAATTAGCCTTACCATCAATGGAAGGGCTAGATCGAATAACAGCAACTTGGATCTTACTACACCATCAACGGAGGAGCAAGATCGATAAATGACAACAACTTGATTTCTCCTTTTTGATTTTTTTTTCTTTTTTTTCTTTTTTTCTTTTTTGATTTTTTGATTTTTTGCTTTTTTTACATTTTCTTTTTTCTTCTTTTCTCTTTTTTCATTTTTTTAATTTTTTTCTTTCCTTTTTTTATTTTTTTCAAAAAAAATTAGCTACAACATTGATAAAGAGAACTTGAAAGTCAGTAAATTTGGATCTAACCATACTATCAACGGAGGAGTAAGATCGAATAATAACATATTGGACCATACTACACCATTAACGGAGGAGTAAGATCGGATGATAGTAACTTGGACTCATCCACACCATCAATGGAGGGAAGGGAACAGATAACAATTTGTATTCCACTACACCATCAACGAAGAAGCAGAACACTAACTGGAACCCTACTACACCATCAACAAAGAAGCATGATTGAATAGCAGCAACTTGGACCCAGCCACACCATCAACATAGGGACAAGATCGGACGATAATTTGAATTCTACCTCACCATCAATGGAGAAGCAGAACATTAACTGGAACCCTACTATACCATCAACGGAGAAGCAGAACACTAACTGGAATCCTACTATACCATCAATAGAGAAATATGATTGAATAGCAGCAACTTAGACCCAGCCACACCATCAACGGAAGGACAAGATCGGACAATAATTTGAATTCTACCTCGCCATCAACGGAGAAGCAGAACATTAACTGGAACCCTACTACACCATCAATGGAGAAGCATGATTGAATAACAGCAACTTGGACCCAGCCACACCATTAGCGGAGGGACAAGATCGAACAATAATTTAGATTATACCTCGGCATCAACAGAGAAGTAGAATATCAACTTGAACCCTACTACACCATCAACAGAAAAACAGAATTGAATAGCATCAACTTGGACCCAGCCACACCATCAACGGAGGAACAAGATCAGACGATAATTTGGATTCTACCTCGCCATCAACGGAGAAGTAGAACATTAACTTGAACCCTACTACACCATCAACGAAGAAGCAGGATTGAATAGCAGCAACTTGGACCCAGCCACACCATCAACATAGGGACAAGATTGGATGATAATTTGGATTCTACCTCGCCATCAACGGAGAAGCAGAACATTAACTGGAACCCTACTACACCATCAACGAAGAAGCAAGATTGAATAGCAGCAACTTGGACCCAGCCACACCATCAACGGAGGGACAAGATCGAATGATAATTTAGATTCTACCTCGCCATCAACGGAGAAGCAAAATATCAACTTGAACCCTACTACACCATTAACGGAGAAGCAAGATTAAATAGCAGCAACTTGGACCCAGCTACACTATCAACGGAGAGACAAGATCAAACGACAATTTGGATTCTACCTCGCCATCAATGGAGAAGCAGAACATCAACTTGAACCCTACTACACCATCAACGGAGAAACAGGATTGAATAGCAGCAACTTGGACCCAGCTACACCATCAACGGAGGGACAAGGTCGGACAATAATTTGGATTCTACCTCGTCATCAACAGAGAAGCAGAACATTAACTGGAACCATACTACACCATTAACGGAGAAGCAAGATTCAATTTCAACAACTTGGACGGAGCCATACCATCAACGGAGGAACAAGATCGGACAATAATTTAGATTCTACCTCGCCATCAACGGAGAAGCAGAACATTAACTGTAACCCTACTACACCATCAACGGAGAAGCATGATTGAATTTCAGTAACTTGGACGGAGCCATACCATCAAAGGAGGGACATGATCGGGTAAATCAAACTTGATTTTCTTTTGATTTGATTTTTTTATTCTTTTTGACTTTTTTCTTTTTTTATTCTTTTTGACTTTTTTGACTTTTGACTTTTGACATTTGACTTTTTTTTTCTTTTTTTTTGTTTGACCTACAGCTATAAGGAAGAGACAAGATTCGAGGAAAAAATTTGCTCTAGTTGTATCGTCAACGAAGAAATGAGACCTTGACAAAAATTTAATCTGCTGCACCATCAACGGAGAAGCAAGATCTGAAAAATGCAGGATCATCAACGTAAAGCGTGATCTAGAAAATACAGGATCTGCTACATCACTGGCGAAGAGTCAAGATCCGTAGGAAAACTTTGATCTGTTGCACCATCAACGGAGAAACGAGATCTTCAAAAATTTGATGTGCTACACCATAAACGACAAAGTGGGATCGAGAAAAAGTTTCGATCTGTTGCACTATCAACAGAAAAATAAGATCTTTAAAATGTTAGATCTAATACACCACCGACGGAGAGACAATACCTGTAAAATGAGAGAAAACATCAATTAATAATAGTTCAAAAATTTTGTTGATAATATCCTCTATTTGGAGGTTTCAGTTCTTTTGTATATTCGGTCTCCTTCAAGACTAGAGGTTGGCCATCGTATAATTGCTCCCCATGTTGAGGAAGTTCGATCTCTTCTTCGAACCTACTTGTATATACAAGCAAAATGAATGCATCTTCAATGCATGAGTCTATTATAAATGTGTGGAGACTTTGATATATGTACTAAATCTAAATGCATGATAGTTTTCAATGTGTGCCAAAAATGATTTACAAAATGAATGCAGCTAAATGTATGAATGCGACATTTTTTTGTCCCTAAAGAGATGCCCTTGACTCTTGACTGGTCAAATCAAGCTCTTATTCTTTCGTGTGCGTCGGTGCCCCAACCTCCTTTGGGTTCGATCGCCTTTCTTTGAATCGACTTTCATCTGGGTGTATGCCCCAAAATTTTGCTCGTTCTATACCATCATTTGAAACTGCTCTTGTAGCAAATTTAACTTGTATGTTCGCCTTTTCTGAAGGGTTTTCATTGTCCTCATGAAGGTATTATGTTGCCCCCTAGATCAGGTTCACAAACTTGCTGTGTTGGTTTGTGGCAATTCATCTCTTTTAGATCAATGCGGAGCGGTGGTGATATGTAGCTTTCGAATGCTTATTTTTGAACCTTGATGGAGGATGCCCCCAAATTGAAGCCTTGTCAGAGGCATGGTGTTTGCGGTGTGTTGGTTCGTGGCAATTCATCTCTTTTAGATCAATGCGGAGCGGTGGTGATATGTAGCTTTCGAATGCTTGTTTTTGAACCTTGATGGAGGATGCCCCCAAATTGAAGCATTGTCAGAGGCATGGTGTTTGCGGCAGACGCTTTCAGATATGCCCCAAGATCAGGCTTTTGTAGAGGTTTTATAAGGTGCTAGATCGACCAACTTTGTTGTATCAAATGGGGTAACCCAGGGACTAATTTCAAAATTTTCAAAACCCATGCATGTAAATGCGAAGTGCAGGTCTTAGATACGAAAGTACTGATTCAAAAATAGCTCCCATATCCTAAATTTCTGAACTCACGTGATTCATTTGCAACTTTGAATATTGCCTTGATATCTAGAATACTAGATTTTCCCCCGATGATAGTTTTTCAAATTGAGAACCAGTTGTGAATCAACATTTCATGCTGGTAAAATGCAAAAATAAAAATGTTATGATATGTCATGCAGTTAATGCAAAAATAAACAGATTTAATAAGATGTAATCACAAAAAATGGGTCAGTTCGAATTTAAAATAATCGAATGAACAAATTAAATAGTAATTAAGGTGAAAAATAAAACAGATAAAAAACTGTACATAGAAATATGCATCAAAACCTAAAAGGGTAACCGCTAACAGGGACAGAGTTTCGCATGGTTCTAAAAGGGTTGGCTCCTACGGCTCACTATATGCGGGTTTTGGTTCTAGGGAAAGGTACCCGAATTTTCCTCGAGTGTCCCTTACTAAAGGTAGCAAGGCACATGATCCTCACCCATTGTAGGCTTCAAACGGACCAAGTTCAATTCATGGGGATACATCCCTTATGCCTATACGGAGGTAACACAAACGAAAGCATAAGAAATATATCCCGAAAGCGATTCACCATACGGTGGTAACCCACACGAAGGCGGTATCACACTTTCACCTAAAAAGGACAGAGCTCGGGTAGAAAGCTCATGGAATGTAGTAAAAGTAAATCAGTAATATTTACAAAAAACAGAATCATATTTCAAATTAAAATCGAATTCGCCAATTTCCAACGACCAAGACTAAAAGATAATTGACTCGTGGCTTGACTCTATTTTTATTTTAAAAATCCCCAGCGGAGTCGCCAGCTGTAATCACCCAAATCTGTCTGGCGCTCTCTCTTTTCGTTTCCGGGTTTTAAAATTTCTTTGTGATTTGAATTTAATTTGGAAAATGCCCGTTCGATTTTGAAATTAAAAATGTAGAGTCACCATCGATCATTTTAAAATAGGTAGACCGGACACCAAAATAAAACCAGAGATTCAAAAATTTGGGTCCGAGAGTCGGTTACGGATAGGGAAGGATTAGCACCCCTACACCGCCCAAAATTGACACCTAATCGATTATTTAATGTCTTGGTATTGGAAATTACGAATTCGATTAAAATTTAAAATACGATTCTTAAATGCCGAAAATATTGAAAGAACCATATCCCTATGCGCCCGAGACACGGTTTCTCGTTTTCTTGGAAAAAAATTAAAAAAAAATCGCATCCATATACGCTCAAGATATAATTTATCGGAGTTTTAAAAACATTGATTTAAAATTCAAAATTTATTTCTTTAAAAACATTTTTTTGATGATGTAAAAAAATATATATGATGCAAAATGATAATATGACACGTACATGTATATACTTAAAAACATAATACTTAAGGTAAAATATATTTAATATTTATTTATCAAAAGAAATATACCTATATATGTATATTATTTTTACATAAATAAGTATTTATTACTATTTTTATATATATAGTAATTAAAGAAAATACTATACATGTTTTTACAAATACGCATAAAATCATATACATAATATGAAAAAAAAAATAATAAAAAGGTTATTATACAAAAAAATGTAACATAGATAAAAATATATATATATATATATATATGCACATATATCTTATATCAATATATAATATATACAAAATAAATTACTTTGTGTAATAATAATAATATATATGTATAATAATAATAATAATAATAATAATAATAATAATAATACAAGATTAAACCATAAAATAACATGAAACTAAAGATTAAGGACTAACATGCATGGATTAATAATTTACATTGCAAAAAAACATAAAATAGGACTAAAATAAAACAAATATAAAACATGAGGAAATAAACATAAAAAAAGAAAAAAAAATTACTAGAAATTAAAGGCTAAAATATAGTGACTAAATATAATAAAATGTAAAATAACAGTGCGAAATTAAAATAAAAAAGGACAAGAAAGGAGGCGGTAACAAACTGAAGGGACTGAAATTGTGACTATCCCCCTGGACAAAAGCTAAAGCGGGAAAGAAAGGAAGGGCCTATCGGGTAATTATACCATTGAACAAAAACGCGGATCCTCACCGGGTCAGGTCACCGCGTGAGCCGGGTCTGCACCAAACGTGTCGTTTTTGGTCAGCCGGTTAAAAACAAATATAGGTTACTTTTTGTTTATTTCGAACTGATAAAAAACCCTAAAAACTTTCTAACCCTTTCATTCTCTCATACAAACGGCGACCGTCCATCTCTCATCATTTTCGTGTCGTTCACCGGCCTCACGGCTTCACGGCGGCGCTATACGACCGGTAAGGGAAGCTTTCGAAGCTCTTTTTTTATTTGAGATTCAAAACAAAAATAAAACTGAGATTTTTTATTTTAAAACTGAAATCCCTTTGATTTTACTTCAAATTCGAAGAAAAAGACGTAAACAAAGAAAAATTGGAGTGATTCGGCTCTGAGGGTTTTTTATTTATTGATTTCAATTTTTTGATTTTGAAAACCTCACTTTTCTAACAAAATTTTTAGATCAAAAAACCCCCTTTCACTGGTTTTTTCTTCCCAAAATCCTCTCTTTACAAATTTTTTTGTTCCGTTTATTTATAACCGATATAATATACTAACAACTCCCATATTTTTAATTTGTTGCTGCAGATCTGCCTTTGATGATGGGGTGTCAGATTTTCGGGGATTACTTGTCGGGTTGGTTGAGCTTAGGGGTAGGACATGGTTGCTCGGCAAAGGGTAAGGGTAGGTTTAGATTTAGATTTAGGTTATTTTTAGGGTTTTGGTGATTTAGGGTTAAGGTATCAATATCAAGGTTTAAATTTAAGGATTATGGATTAGGGTTCAAATTTGGTTTTAAGGTTGGTTGCCGGAGAACGGAGCCATGGCGGTCGGAAGACGGCGACGGCGGTAGGGACTGGTGGCGACGGTTTGGTTATTATAGATTTAGGGTTTTTGAAAATTTTAGGGTTTTTGTTTTTATTTGGGCCGGGTTAGGATCTGGATCGGGTCGAGTTTGGTTGTAAACGAGTTTAGGGTAATTGGTATTGGTTTTGAGCCTTGGGCTTAGCCCCGGATGAAAAGGGTTCATACAGTAATAAAAAAAAAAAATCAATAGCACTCGCATGTCTTGAAATTGATATTAAATGTAAAATTCCAAATTTAAATAATTTCTTTTATATATATATATTGCATAAAGTCAAAAAATGCCTCAATGTTTGATTAAATAGTCACATTTTCTTCTATTTTTTGGAGTAATTTAACCTTCAACATTTCATTTTGGGGCAAAATGGTCCATCTGTGGATAACATATGTCAGTCAACTAATAGTAAATGGCTTAAAATGACGAAACAAACCTATACACGCTGACATGATAATATCATATGGACAAATGTGTTGACTTGAAAAATGTTACATCAATCAAAAATAATTTTATAAAATTATATAATATTTTTTTCTTACTTATCATTCTGTCAAATTATTTCAAACTGTTTACTATTAATTTTCTAACAATTTTCATCCGCAAAGTAGTTATTTTAACCCAAAGTAAAATGTTGAAGGTTGAATTGCTCAAAAAATAAGTATCAAAATTATTATTCAGTGAAACGTTAGAGTATTGTTTTGACTTTATGTCTATTTTTTTCATAATACTTTAATTGAGCAGTGTCGTTTTACTATCTTCTGACGCCCATTCGGAGTTGGGTATCAATCGCCCTCACGGATAAAATTAATTACTTTTTTTATCCCGTCTCGTTCGCTTTCTTTTGATGTTCATTCAAAGGCCAAAGCCCATTTTTTTAATCAATAAGCGATGAATGTTGTAGTAAAGTTAGGGCTAAATTAAAATTTTTAAAAATTTGAGGGATAAAATATGAATTTTTTAAAATTTAGGGGGCCATAGCCCCTAGTCCCTTAAAGGCTCCGCCCTGATGATTACATTATAGTATTTGTTTATATTTTTTAACGTTTCCGTATGACACACACTCTTTATACCCATAGATGCTCGAATCTAAATTTTTTAGAATAAATATTATTTTTCATTGAAGCCACTCGCAAGGTTCAAAATGATATTATTAAAAGAAATAAACATAAATTTTAATATAAATATAAAATAGATATAAATGTAAATAAAAAGAACATTTCTGAACTCAACAAGTGATCCAGTGAAAAAATAGATAATGTTCATCTTAAAAGATCCGAGTTTAATCGCTTTGGTTATAAAGTGTGTGCATTGTCAAATGGTTAAAATTTTGTATAAACAAATACTATTTTATAATCACCTTTAGACTATTAATTTTTTTTATTTTCCGTCATATTTTATGCATATAAAAATCTAATTTAATTTTATAAACGATTAATTAAAAATATAATTTTGCCGCTCTATATAAAGTGGCCACTTCCACTTTCTTTTGCGAAAAATATCTCTTCCCACTTTCCATTAATGTGATGTATATATTATCTTCATTATTAATGGATAATGCAATCGTTATTTTTATTGATTAGTAAAATTCTTTTTTTTTTATAGTTTAAAATATTTTAAAATAAGAAATACAAGGAAAATTATAATTAAATCTTGAGTTTGTTTGGCGAAATATGTTTGTAATTATTTTAAAAATCAATTATCAATTTGTTCACGGTAGGGCTAAGCACGCTAAATCAAATAATCGATCTGAACTGAAATGTTTAAACATGGTTCATAAAATTAAAAATTATAGTTTTCGAATTAAAATGTTTAAACGGTTTATGATTCAAAAGATTAAAAACTGTGATTAACCGAACTGTGCCGAATTTAAATTGTTTATTTAGTTATAATTAATTTTAAATATTCCATAATATAAAAAATACATATTTTATACCTTAAATTGTTAAATAACGTAAAAATATTATATATTATATATGAATTAATTTTTATTTACTTGAAAAATCATTCTTTTAAGAAATATTTATGAAAATTACTTTAAATTGTACCAAATAATATTTAAAAATTAAAAATAAAGTTATTTTGTCAAAATAAAATACAAAATCTTAAAATATAAGATTAATATGAAAAAAACGATAATCGAGATTAACCGGAACGAAACTGATCGTTTATTAAGTTTTTATCAAATCAAATTGAATCATAAGTACCTCTAGTCCACAAAATTATATGTTAGATCCTGTAAATAAAATTAAATATTTAAATTTTGACGCTGTGAAATAAGCTGAATTTGAAGAGTGTCCAATTATAAGCCTTTGTGATACATACTTTAGATTAGTCTGTCAGATCAATAGTTAATAGAAAAAACTAAATAATATTTTTGGACAATTAACAAACTTCTGTATATGTGTAAATGTGCAAGTGCTGTTAGTGATCATATGCCAAATTATACTCACCAAGGTTGAAAATAAGCCACGTTGCGATGATAATTCATCTGACCTTCCACAAAATACTAAAAACTTGAACAAATTTGTGGCTTATTTTCAACCTTGGTGAGTATAATTTGGCATAAAATAATAACCTTTACTTTCGAAAACTGAATTCTAAGAATTACGTTTACTTTAAAATGTAATATTAATTCTCAACCGGAAAATTTGAGATTTCAGGATGGAGTTTTACTGTTTATTTTGTGTCGATATCATATATGATTATTTAGTCCACGTAAAATTCAATACATCTGAGATTTGTTCGGATATACATCAATTATGCTCAGAGACAGTTAAAATTTGGGGTTGAAAGACAAAATATAAATGTTTGAAAGTTAGGAGGGACAAAGTCACTTTTACCCCAACACAACCTCACTAATAAGCACTTTCAACCTTACATTCTCAACCCGCTCTCAACCACACATTTAACTTTTTATTACTATTTATCAACTTGATAACTGGTGAATTAAATATCCCGATAAATACAATTACTTTACTATTAAATGATAGACATACTAATAAAATAAACATATTATGATCATGTCAGTGTCTATTAGTGGACTTCATGTTTCCTCCCATTTCACTGTCACATGGCATCAAATACATCTAATAATATAACTAGACTATCTCTCCTGAAAAATAAAAAAAGAGTTTACTTTTCTCCTTTTTTTTATTTTTATACGATAATTTTTTAGAAGCTGTACTCAACTTTCATCATCGTAGCGTATTTTCTGTCTAATTAAGAAAAGATGGACCGCGAGATTGATTTTGATTAAAATCATACGTTATTGAAATCGTAAGTATAACCTAGAAAATACGTTATAACTTGCGCAATAAACAAATACCCGTTCTGGATTCACATTAATTGCATATTTTCATTTTTTATAGTTCATAAAATGGTTTTCATCTTATAAATTTCTGAACTTTGACGAAGCCTGTGCATGGAATAAACTCATTAATTAACGTCGTCAAGTTTTTCTTTTTCAAATTATAAATAACAACAATCATTTTTTTAACATGAGACGCTTAAAACGAGACTAAAATAAAGTTATATAGAAATTTTTACAAAAATGATAAAAATTTTAGTGTCGTTTTATATATATATATATATATATAAATTCTTATAAAAATAATAAAAATTTTAGTATATACATAAAAGTTAATACTAAAATTTTTACTATTTTTCTAAATTTTTTTTATAACCTCATTTTATTCTATTTTAGTCTGTTTGGCCTAGAATCAATTAACAACAATGGCATTCATAACAACAATGGAAAACATTGCTCGAAAAACACAATTTCATTGGTGTTCATAACACTCACAAAACAGTGACATTCGGACGTCATGCCCATTAGGTGTCATCCTCTGATTGGATAAAAGTTGAACAACAACGCTATTTACGTCCGAAGAGATCAATCACCAGATCATATTTTTTAACGAGAAATTAAGGTGTTTTTTTGGGGAAAACCATGTTTTTTTTGGTACCAAAGTTTGTGTGATCATGTTAGAATTTCTGGTTCGTGGCGGTCTCGAAGTCGTGTCATAATCTGATGGGAAATGTGTGAACGTTCATGTATGATGCCTTGTTAAATTATCTGCAACTTGCATTCTCCTGCTGGTTTTTCAGTGAATCTTTCCAGTTTTTTTTTTTTTTTTTGGTGATCGATGAAATGCTTGTTTTGTTGCATGGATATGCTTTTCGACCAAGTTGTTTATGACACTTGAAACCACCATGGCCTGATGGTTGAACTTCAGTCTCTCAAAACAAAAGTGCTAGGAACTGGGGATAGACCAGAGGGGTGGAGGAGATAGTGGCCTCTTAAAAATTTAAAATTTATATAATTTTAAATTTTTTATGTATTTTTTTATTGAAATTTTATTTTCGTCTTCTTTAGAATTTTACAAATTATTCTTCTAACACAAAATCATGCGTTTATCAGTGCTTGAAACCCATGACATGAAAAAGGAACCCATGAATTATTAAGTATTTAAATTCAAATTCAAGATATATTATTTAATTTATCTAATATTTAAACTTATAAGGACTTAAATTATCATTAGACCAAACAATTTAAGAGCATGGCCTCCTCCTTTAGTTTAGCCCTTACATAGTTAAGTATTTAATAAATGCTTGTATTCTTTTAATTTAAATATTTATTTTTATAAGACATTATTATTATTAGAACAAAATTTATCAAATATTTAAAAATTTTAATAGGGATTTGAGCCCCTTTGAGCTCCAATGTAGCTCCGCCTCTGGGTTTAATGAACTTCATTTCAGCAAGATAGTGGTATGGATAATGGTGAGACTCAACATTATTTATTTGGGGAGTTAATTGAAAAAAAATAAATTTACCTGACCAATAATGAATTATATATGTTTAAAGGGTTAAAGACACATAGAATTGTTCAAATATCAATTTTTCTGTCAAGGTCATAGCTACACTATTTTTTATTTAGTTCCACCACTGGATATAATAGACACTTATACACGTATTTTGGGACGATAAATTATATTACACTATATTTAAAGGAGCAAAATAAAGGCTAACATAATTCAATCCTATATAAGGTGACTACTATTTTTGTAATATTATGATGTGATTACAAGATAAAAATTGCCTATTAATCTCAGTCCTTTAATAACACATACACCGTAAAAAAATATTAAACCCGAGTCACCTAATATAACAATATTATATTTTTTACTTAAACTACTTGATCGGTTCAATATTATTAATTTATTACTATTGAATCAACAAAGATCCATCGTTTCTCTCTTTCAATGAATCAAATTTCAATAGTTAGGTACCATATCTATTGGCTCAAGCAATTCCTATGATTGGAGGAAGGAAAATTGGGTTGTTAAGATAAATTATCAAGGTAATATCTAGAAGGTTTACTTTCAAATTAATTTAATTGATTTATATAATTATTTTCTAAAATTAAATTTCAATCAATTTAAATTAAATATTAAACCGTGATGGATTATCATAATCTTGAAACATAAATGAAAAATATTGATATTAAAATTCCAGTTCGAATATACATTTTAAATATAATTTCATAATTTAATTTAATTTGATATTGAGTTTACCTTTTATCATGTATTATTCATGGCTAGCTAGCGATGACGATTATCGCACTAATTAGCGACAAAATCTATCATGTCAAGCAATTATTAAGTGTATAATTAGCTTTAACCTTTCCCTTTCCAACCAAAGAATTAAATCTTAATTCTAAGCTATCTTATTATATATACGGTAATCATGTCAAGCGAGTCTGAATTTTATGGGTATAATTGTTAGGAAAATATGAAAATTTTGTTTTTCACAATAGTTTAATTTTTAAGGTTTTAGTGTTTATGGTTAAAATTTAAGGTTTGAGAATATATTATATGGTTTAAAGTTTAAGAGATATGATTTAAAATTTAAGGATTAAAGTTTAAAGCCTTTAAAAGTGATATGTGACAGCTTTACAAGCTCGCTTGTGGAAAAAAAAAATCACTAACTTTACATTAAATAATTAACCTAATTGTTTTTACAACATTACAATTTACAAAACATTAGCAAGCACATGTGACCGATTGACCAAGCTGTTCGTCTTTGTTTTCACGTTTCTCTAGGTAGAATTAAGATTATAATTAAAATTTGTAAAAAAAAAACATTACAAGACGTGGATTTAAGTGTGTTTAGACGTATAGTAATAGTTATAGGGTGTAGTAATACTCTATTTTCAATTTTACAAATAAAAAAAAATCGGTCACACATGGTATTAAAAATGTTACTATTGATATCAACAAGAAGTTGATTTAGCAAAATAAAATTAAAAGTTTGAATTCCAACACTGTTCACGGAATGAATTAAAGTTAAAAAAGTTGTCTCATAATAAATTTATAGTAATCGATCAAGATTAATCTTTTTTTTGCTCGGTAAAATAATTTTCCCACGTTTCTCTATGTAGGATTAAGATTATAATTAAAATTTGTAAAAAAAAAAACATTACAAAGACGTGGATTTAAGTGTGTTTAGACGTATAGTAATAATTATAGGGTGTAGTAATAATCTATTTTTAATTTTACAAATAAAATAAATAATTGGTCACACATGGTATTAAAAATGTTACTATTGATATCAACAAGAAGTTGATTTAGTAAAATAAAATTAAAAGTTTAAATTCTAACGCTGTTCACAGAATAAATTAAAGTTGAAAAAGTCGTCTCATAATAAATTTATAGTAATCGATCAAGATTAATCTTTTTTTTTGCTCGATAAAATAATTTTTATTAAAAGATCAAAACTATTTAACTTGTTTCATTAAAAATCTTCCTAATACTTAAATGAAAGGAAAAAGTACAACACCGCATAATAATTCATTAATTTTGATAAGACCAGCATCAATGGTCGTACCACTAGCCAGGTTAAGTGAACGATGGTGGGTATGTCCTAAAAAAACTATACTTTGACTCACTTTTCAATCCCCCGTCTTCATTCCTCATGCATAGTTTGGTCAAGATTTTTCACAAATTGGATTTAAAACTAAATCATGCTTACATAAAATAAATCCATATTAAACCTACCAAGATTTCATTCAGATTTAGATTTTATGAGAAAATAGTAATCTTATCAAATTAATCCGACGGCCAGAACTGTATTTGCATAAAAAGCAGCTATACATGTACATGTTACCATCATCCACGAGATACAAAATTCCTGAATTGATAAGGAGTAAGCTTAAAGGACCACGTTGAAACACGTATACAGGAATTAAAATAATAAATTCCTTTATCTTAATTAATATTTTAATAAACAACAAATATAATATATTTGGTAGTGGTACTAGAAACATGGAAAATAATAAAAAAAATTCCAAACAAATTAAGATTAAATTAGATTTGATACATTTTAGCCTTCTATTTTGCGAAAGCAAACATACTATAATGAGGAGGGTGAAGCCATTATCAATTTTAGAATTATTAATAATATAAATGACTCGTAGTGACTATTAATTAATTTAATTTTATATTTTTTAAGTAATATCATATGTCGAATTATGATGTTGTATATAGAATAAAATATGTTGAAAGAGTAATTATTATATTAGACAATTACGATATATAATCTAGATTAATTAAACAGTAAATTTGATACTAATTATTATAATGGAACAATATTATTAAATTATAAAATATACTAAATATGTGGTCATGTTGAGAGTCAAAGGCCAAGTGTGTGCCATATTCTTCTATCATTCCATTTGGGTAGGAGGTTTTGAGATCATTATCTCTCCCAATCTTCCTCTTCCTCCTTTTGGGAATATATTTATTTATTTTTAATATTTTGTTTTAATTTTTACTCCATATTCGGATAAATTGAATAAATCAAATTAAAATATTTATTAAATGAATAATACGGAAAAACACTTTTAGACCATTTTATTCAAATCAAACTCATAAAATTCAATAAAATCAACATAAATCCTTTGTAATTTATCCAATAGCTTCATTGACTACATGTGGAATCTTTGATAACAAAGAAACTAACATAATCTTAATCAATAATTTCTTGACATAGATTCTTATGTTGTCTGGCATATGATCTTGGATGTATGTCTTCAAAATTTAAATAAAATTTGGAATATCGAGTGAATGAATTTTTAATTTAATGATAAAATTAAAATTATTTTATATTAAATTTTATCGCATATATTTTTGTTGCCTTAATTAGTACGGACCAACTCTCATTGCGTATTTAGTTTTGGTGGTTGAGTCTACTTGTATGAATTTTCTGCATACACAAGGCCTCGAACTCAAAACATGCTTAAGCGATATCAAGCTGATATTATTGGACCAACTCTCATTAGTAAATTTTATCGTATATTAATTCTATTCGAATATATTTTGCGGTTTTGTTCAAAAAAAAAACTCGTATAGCGGTTATACTAACATACCGACATCATATTATAATTGTGATGGGTGTTATAATTTAAAGTAAAAAAAAAGAATATTGAGAATAAAATCATGATAGTTAAAATAACATAAATTCCTTATAGGGGGTGGATCAAAGTCATTTTCTAAAGCGTCTAGACAGTTCTCTCCTCCAAAGTTGAAAATTTTCCTCTTCCCCCCACTCTTTAAATACATCCCACCGCTCCCCACCCGGCTTTTCTAACCAAACTGCTTTTCTACTCTCTCAAACTTAACCAAACTTCAAATTTCAAGAGAGAGAGAAAAACAACAATGGTGGGTTTCCCTTTTTATGTTACATTCTCCTCTCATCCTCTTCTTTTCTAATAACCCTTTTTTTCTTTGAACTTTTTTTACAACAGGAAGATGGTGTGAACCAGGAAACCAAATGGGAAGGGTATGCCGATTGGAGGAACCGACCAGCGTTCAAGGGCAGACACGGTGGCATTTTTGCTGCATCTTTTGTGTTGGGTAATTAGCTTAGTTCAATTGCCTATGAATGAACCAGCTTACGCGCATGGATTCAAATAGCGGTCTACTGTATGGCAGTAGTTGTATCATCTAAAGTTCGATTTGAATTCCTGGTTCGGACATATATGTGTGTGGGTTTATGATTAGATTTTGGTGGTGTTTTCAGTTGTGGAAGTGCTGGAGAACTTGGCGTACTTGGCGAATGCCAGCAACCTGGTGATGTATCTGTCAAAGTATATGCACTTATCGCCGTCCAAATCGGCGAACAATGTCACCAATTTCATGGGGACAGCTTTCCTTCTGGCTCTGCTCGGAGGCTTCTTGTCGGATACTTTCATAACCACTTATCATATCTACTTGATAAGCGCGTTCGTCGAGTTTCTGGTACTACTTCACAACTAAGTTTTGTTTTTTTGGTTTCATTTTTTTTTTTTTTGCATTTGATCTGCATTCTGATGGGGTTTTCTTTTCTGTATTGAGAAAGCAATTAGTTAGAGGGTTTTTGCATGGTAAAATGAGTACTTTTGAGAAAAACAACAAAATAGGCACAGAAATAAAAGTAAAAGACAATGGCCAAACATCTGATTGTGCAAAGCATTAAAGTTTTGAGGGCCGCCATAGGCTCAAGCAACCGTCTCTTTAGGTTCATCTATCGAGGCCTTGCCATAAATCTTCATAAATTTCTCAATTTGATTTACGTTTGGACAGCTTTTATAGATTCTTTTCTCATTTTAAAAAAAAAATTAAATATACTTTTAATATTTAAACTAAACACGGTTAAATTGATATTTAAAGATTTTTATTTTTAAATTGGTACTTGAATTAGGCATCATCTCTTAAATTGATACTTTTAATTTTTTTTGCTTTTAAGTTAATACATGAACTTTAACTTCACCATTTGTTTTGATATTTTTATTAATAATTTTAGTCTTCAAAACTTATATATTCAATCAATTTAATTGCAATTTAAAATAATTTAATAAATTTAACTTTTTATATTTAAAATTTCTATCAAATTAGCCATTTTTTACCATACTATAACGGGTCAAAGTAACAATTTGATAACTTATTTTACAATAAAAAATAAGTTATTGTTAACTTTTTATTACACCGAAAATGTAATACAACATTTGTGTGAGAAGAAAATAAATTGATAAAATTTTAAATATAAATAGTTAAAATTATTAATTTGTTTCAAAGTAGGATTAAATTCATAAAATATACAAATTTTGATATCAATTTAAAATAATGTGTCTTGCTCAAATATAAATTTAAAAATAAAAATTTTCTAAGTACTGACTTGAAGGAAAATACTTAGTTCAACGATAAGGAAAAACATCAAAATTTATTTGATGTCCAATGATATCATGAAACGCCACATTGGAGTGATAAGTTTCAGACGTGGGGGATCCGAGTAAATGGTCGGGTCCCTCGTGAAAACGGAAACGTATCCAATCAAACGCAACGCCTTGGGGGATGGGGCTGGGAAGGTGGCGGGGACCCGTTTGTTTTTAAACAACTTCTGTCGCCATTCGCCCCATGAGAGAAGCTTCCTTTTTTCTCGGTTTCGGCAAAGATAGTAAAACGCCTATATCTATCTTTGTCTTTATTGCTTTGAAATCTTGTCCCTGTTTGAAAAACCCAACATGGGACAGATGGTAACTGTTTTGGTTCGACACCTGTTGCCAAGAATGTCCAAATCGTCGCAGCTTTGGGTTCTGCCGCTGGCCACGTTTGTCCCACGACAGCTCGTGCTGTCTACGTCTAGGATACGGTAATTTGATCCGCCAATGACTCTGTATTAAGTGGGACGAAACTGGGAGAAGTAGAGAATGTAGGGGAGATCAAATCCGTATCATTTCTTTCTTAAAATGGGTTTATCGTCTAAAGTGTAAAAACGACAATTTTTTAAAGAGTTGCTTATTTTGGGTAGGTTCATATATATATACACGAATAGTTGCTAATTTTGGGTAGGTTCATGACCCACGTGTGTGGCTACTGGTTACTGTGGTATACCCAAAGTGAGAATCAAACTCACATGCACCATTTTTGTAAAGCCAAGTAGAACACAGCACCTGGTTCATTACAACGACATTTCATTGACTGTCCTATTCCAAATTCTTGTGTGGATAATACAAGAGAGAACACTTTTATTAATATTTTCGGAATTTGAATTTTTTAATCTTTATAATTTTATGCTTTCAACTGTGGCCTTATGATATCTAATGTGACCTGTTATTAGGGCTTGACCATTCTTACAATACAAGCTCGGACACCTTCCCTAAAGCCGCCCGCATGCGGTCCATCAACATCGTCGACTCCGTGCGAGGATGTTGGTGGAGCGACAGCGGCTATGCTGTTTATAGGGCTCTATCTGGTGGCACTCGGCATTGGTGGGATAAAGGGTTCTTTGCCGACTCACGGTGCCGAGCAGCTCGACGAGACTACCCCAACGGGACGGAAGCAGAGATCGACCTTCTTCAACTACTTCGTCTTTAGTCTTTCGTTTGGTGCACTTATTGCGGTCACATTCGTCGTGTGGATCGAAGATAACAAAGGCTGGGAATGGGGTTTTGCCATCTCCACGATTTCGATATTGTTATCGATCCCGATCTTCCTTGCCGGCTCGACGTTTTATAGGAACAAAATACCCTTCGGCAGCCCTTTGACAACCATTTGCAAGGTAACATTCAGATGCTAAAAGAAGCTTGAACGTGTTTTGCTTGATTGAATTCCTCAAATTAAGAAATGAATGTGTGTGTTTGTACAGGTTTTGGTTGCTGCTATGCTGAATGGTTGCGTAAGCCGAAGTCCAAGCAATGCCATTGCAAACCTTGATGCGAGCCCCTCGTATCAAACCGAAACCAACAAGGGAGATGAAGAAAATGGTAAACAAAATCAAATCCCAACAAATAGTCTCAAATTCATCAATAGGGCAGTGGTGAACAAACCGGCTTACCCGGCACTCGAATGCTCGGTACAGCAAGTAGAGGAAGTGAAGGTTGTGCTTAAAATCCTTCCTATATTTGCTTGCACCATTGTTCTCAACTGCTGCCTAGCTCAGCTCTCCACATTCTCTGTCGAACAAGCCGCCACCATGAACACAAAGCTCGGTTCATTGAAAATCCCACCGGCTTCCCTACCGGTTTTTCCCGTCGTATTCATCATGATCCTAGCCCCGGTGTACGATCACTTCATCATCCCATTTGCTCGGAGGTTAACGAAAACAGAGACCGGCATTTCTCAATTGCAACGAATCGGAGTCGGTTTATTTCTTTCAATAATAGCCATGGCAGTGGCAGCTCTTGTCGAAATCAAGCGAAAGAGAGTGGCCATCAACTCGGGGCTACTCGATTCGAATAGTCCATTGCCAATTACATTTTTCTGGATTGCTTTGCAGTATTTGTTTCTAGGATCGGCAGATCTTTTCACCTTGGCAGGCTTACTTGAATTTTTCTTCACCGAGGCACCATCAAGCATGAGATCCTTGGCCACATCTCTCTGTTGGGCTTCTTTGGCCATGGGGTATTACTTGAGCTCGGTGATCGTATCGATAGTAAACAATGTGACGGGAAACACTGGAAACAAGCCGTGGCTCTCCGGTCATACGATAAACGGGTATCGTCTTGATCGATTCTACTGGCTTATGTGTGTGCTTAGCGTGTTGAATTTCATGCATTACCTTTTCTGGGCCATGCGCTACAAATACAGAGCAGTAGGATCTTAGAAGTGTAACAAAACAACCAGTGGCAAAGCTTGGACTCATTGAAAAAAGTCTACTCTGAAGCAGCAAGTCTTTGGATTATTCGAGTAATTGGCTGGATGAACTCAGTGATTCAAAAACTCAGCTCAGTCTGATTTTATCTAATTGACATGAAAGCCAAACTCAGTGCTCATCTGATATTGATTTTATTTCTGGTTAATGAATTCAATGTTCGGATAAATTTTTGGTTTGAATCATTCAAATTTGATCATCATTTCTTCAAAATTTTAAATTATTATTTTCTTTATTTTTCTTATTTATATTTCAAATGCATGAGAATTTGAAACGTAAGTATCGGAAGAACAAAAGTGAAACATTATAGTCTAAGGGTTCAACAAGCCCTTAAACTTTTGTAAATTAATCAATTAAGTTCTTAAGTTTTTTTTACACCCAATTAAGCCTTCAAACTCAAGAAAAAAAATTAATTTGGCCCTTTGACCAACGTTAATCGTTAACTTTAACAGTTTTTTTTTTTAAAAATCTTTTGACACGTGTCGCAATAGGATAATGCCACTTGTCATCTCTAGGCATTTTTAAATTTTAATTTTAAAGAATATCTAAAAAAAGAAAAATTCTATTTTTTTTGCAAAAATTCTGGCAAATTCTAAAAAAAATTAAATATAAAAAGTATTTTTAATTTCTAAATTTATTTAAAAATAATAATTTCAAAAGATTAAAATATTTAAAACATTAAATATTAAAAAAATATACAATTAAATTCTATTATACAAGTATAAAAATAATTTAAAAATATAAAATAATAAAATTTATTTTGATTTTTAAAATATAACTAAAACTATATTTTAAAAAGTATTATTTTTTATAATTATTTTTTATAATTCTATAATAATAATATTTAAAATTTTAATTTTGATTTTTTAAAAAATTTCTTAATATTTTAAAAGGATTATTAATTATTATTTATAAATAAATTTATAAATTAAAAAAAATATTTTTATATTTTTAAAATAATTTTTTAGAATTTTCCAAAATTTTTTATTTTTATAGATTTTTTCGTTCTTTATATATTTTTTAAAAATTAAAATTTAAAAATTCCTTGAAATAACAAGTAGAATTATCATATTGCGACACGTGTCAATTTTTTTATAAAAAATTTATTAAAGTTAACGGTCAACGATGGTCAAAGGGCTAAATTGTTTTTTTCTTGAATTTAAAGGCTTAATTGAGTGTAAAAAAAGTTTAGGGGCTTAATTTTTTTTTTTGCAAAAGCTTAAGAGCTTATTAAACCCTTAAACCAATCATAAAAATTTATGATTATAGTTAGATAATGAGAAATTTATGTTGATTTTTATAAACTCGTACCTAACTGTGGCGATTTAGATTATTTTTATTTATAAAAAAATGTTGTACTTAAATTCCTTACAAATTTTCTTTTACTTTTAAATTTTATTTAGAATATAAATTAAGGGCATGTTTTAATAATTTGTGGAGTTAATTGTACCACACGTCCCCAAACTATAATACTCATTTTAAATTAGTCCTTAAACTTTTAAACATTCTAATTTCATCCTCAAACTATGACCTTCATTCTAAATTGGTCCCCAAACTTTTGAACATTCTAGTTTTATCCTCAAACTATGACTCTCATTCTAGATTGGTCCTCATACTGTTTAAATGTTCCAATTTTATCCCCAAATTATCATTGTACGCTAATCATAACTTATGTTAATAAAACCGTTATAAAAATTGTTAATTGTCATGAAACATTGATGTGTATTCTGTTGTATAAACAATAACTTGAGGATGAAATAGGAATATTCAAAAAGCTTGGGGATTAATTTAGAATGAGGGACATAGTTTGGGGATGAAAATGGAACTTTCAAAAGTTTAGGGATCAATTTAGAACGAGAGCCATAGTTTGGGGATAAAATTGGAACATTCCAAAGTTTAGGGACTAATTTAAAATGAGGCTTATAGTTTGGGGATGTGTGATGCAATTAACTCATTTGTGTATGATAAATCTTTGAACAACCTGTGGTGCTTAAACCTGTTAAATTCTTATATTCAAATTTTACCATTAGTTCTTGTATTTTGTTTTAAGCTGTGAATTTAGTTTATGCACTCTGTCAGTTCTTATCGCATTTAAATGGTAGTCGTTAAATATGTTCGATCAAGTTTTGTTATTAATTTTTGTATTAGCTTAATTTGTGGAGTTAATCTATATTTTTCAAATAGATCATTTTTAGATCCATACTTTAAATGGGTATTGTCTGAATTAGAATTAAAATTTTAAAATAAAAAAATATAAATGTCAAAATTGAAGTAGAAGAATTAAATCAACAATTCATATATAGTAAATAGGCTAATTAAATAATTAATTGACCAAAATTTTTAATCTTAAAATAATACTGAATTTCATTAAAACAAAAAAGTTATAATATTAACGATGCAACCAATCAAAGAGAGAATTTAAGGACTATGTCCATCAAAAAACTCAAATATAAAATAAAATAAAATAAAATACAAAGACACAATGATAGCTGGAGCCTTCTTTTGAATTTGACGTCCATCATTCATGATAAGCCAGTAATCATCAACGGTACTCATTTGTCTCTATCCAACTAGACGCTTTAGGGATGATGGAGTAGCGAGTGAACCAAAGAAAACTTACAGGTTGCTTCATAAAACATATATAAATATATAGACAAACAACCACAAAGGGGATCTAACCACTAAAAATTATCGACAATTGCAAATCAAATATGAGCAATGTGAGAATCTCTACACGATCGCAGAGGTAGGCAAACAACGTGCCACAAAAACAGAGTAAAGCGTGCCACAAGAGTAGAGTTAAAACATACACCAAATGCAGAGGAATATGCGCAAAATATGCGAAGAGAAAGAAGCCAAACAAAAAAATTATTAAAAAATTTAAAAAACTGAAGACAAATAACAAGCCAAAACAGGAAATGAATAAACAATGATTAAGATGAACATCAACGGTCATCATCCAGCATTAAAATTAGTGTTGTCGCCGATAAAATAAAAAAAACTTCCGATATTAATTGACCAAATTCTTAATTAGCTAAAAAATAAATTATCATATTCTAAACTATCTCATTCATATAAAACTAATTCTTAATTTGATTTGATTGTTTTATGTAATTAGCTTATTTATATAAGAAGATATGGAGGGGTTACTTAGAATTGGACTCATGACCTAATACCAACCAAAAGTAAATTAATGTAATTATGTAATTACTTTAAACATGACATTCAAAAATTTAATGATACAAATTTTAACGTACACAAGATCTTTTTAAGTTCAAATTTGATTTTTTTTTATTAAAAAATTGAAATTATTCCTATAGATTTAAAAGAAAACTTAAATTTAATAAAATGGTATTTAAATTTAAGTATACTTATAAATTCCATTATTTTATTTTATGAAAACTAAAAAATTTGTCGCTCTACTTAATTTGTTAGAACATAATCCTTGAACTTTACAAACATTTAAAACTTAATCCAATTGAGTAATATTCATAAACATTTGCGTTAATAGTTGAAAAAAAGCACTATAATATATACGTACAAAATTAACAAAAGTCAACAGTTTAACAATTTATACGTTATAAATTAACCATTAAAATTTATGTATTTATCAATAAATGAACTAATTTCTCAGTTTTTATAAAAATACAAGAATTAAATCTTAACAGATTAAATTAATTCAGAAAGTAAACTTATGAAAATTGATAATTAAACCTAAAATTTAATTTCAAAATAAAAAATCACCGAGTATTTAACTCCTCAAAATTTAAGCTAATAATTTGGACGAGTCTGCTATGTGGCAACTTAATAAAAGTTAAAAAAACGGCAAATCTAAAATATTATCAAAATATATAGTAATATTTTATGTTAGTCCGGGTAATATTTTAGGTTACAACATTTTTTAACAATAACAACTAAATATTATTAAAAAATTATAAAAAATATTACAAATACAATATAAAAATGTAAATAACGCGCAACTTAAATATTACCCATATAATTTAAAATATTATTCCATACAAAAACCAGTTTATATTGCTGTTTTTTAACCGTTTTTTAGGTGTCGTTCTTTAGCCTCTCTGTAATAATTTAGTCCCAAAGGAAAAGGGAAAAATTACAAAGATTAGGCCACAAACGCCATCGTTTTATTGGAAAGGGCTAAAGGAAACTGCTACCAAGCTAGCTTAAAAAGAAGGGCTATAGCAGATTTAAACGTAAACTCAAATCGATCAAACAACCGAAGGTAGTATGGTTAAAATGTTCCATCAGGAAATTAGATCTCCATTTTCCCCCTGGCACCAAACAGTTAAAAAGAGTGGAAAAGGAAAGCTCTTCAGTATTTGATCTCCGATCAGGTAATCGCTTCACGATATTCCATTTTCCGATCAGGAAATTAGATCTCCATTTTCCCAGGCACCAAACTTGTTTATGACGTCTGGACTCTAGAAATTAGACTCATGATGAACTCAGTGAAATTCAAAACCTCAGCTCAGCCTGATGTTGTTATCTAATTGCCATTGACATGAAAGCCAAACTCAGTGCTCATCTGATATTGTTGACAGGAGAATTTTAACCCGTGACTTTTAAATTATGAGATTTTATTTTTCTTGGTTAATGTTATCTGTATGAATTCAATGTTCAGATTAATTATAGGTTTGGATCATTCGAATTCGACCATCAATTTTTTAAAATGTAGAAATAATGTTTTTTTTTTTAATTAGGAAATCAAAAAATAAAAGAAGAATATTCAAGTAAATTAAGCATACTGATCAAACAGATTCGGGCTCAAAATAACATCACCTTCACCCAAACTGCGTGACTAGGGATGCCCGAGTGAACCACAAACAGCATATAATAACCCGGAGGTGCCACGTTGCCATTGGTGGGGGGTATCCGATACCAACTTGTAATTACCCATTCAACAGTGACGGATTTGAAATGTGCTAGAGGAGCGATCCCACATGCTTTTAAGGAAATAAGGTTTTAATGAGTTGAATTAGATGTTATAGGGGGAAAAATAAAAAATTATAGTTTAATAAACTACAAGAAAAAATAAAAAATTAAAGAGTTTCGTTCTAATAAACTGTACATGATCCCATTAATCTTTAAACTGCCTCTGTCATTGGGGATCAAACCTCGCTCATCGTGTTCAAAACTACCTTGTATTGGTTCATCTCAAAAAACTGAGATGAAGCCAAACAAAAAAACTCTCACTCTCCACATAAATTCGTCCCTTTAAACATATACATCATAATGATGAAGATATACTCAACAAACGTTGTGGTGCGACGTAATTTAAGCCTTAAATTTAATTTTAAAATCCAAATCACAGAGTATTTAACTCCTCAGATTTTAAGCTAATAATTTGGGCGAATATGTGATGTGGCAGCTTAAAAAACATATTACAACATTTTAAATTGGTTTGAATAACATTTTAAGTTATAACTTAAAATATTAAAAATACGTATCTTAAAATATTACCTACATAATTTAAAATATTATATATTTTTGATAATATTTTTAATTATAAAACTTAAATATTATCTCACATAAATAATATTTTCGGTTGCGCGTTTTTTTAATATTTTTAAGGCTATTGTAGTTTATACTCACCCTAATAATTTAGGCCCAAAGGAAAGGGAGAAAAAAAAAAGAGAGGGGAAATTACAAAGATTAGGCTATAAACGCCATCGTTTTATTGGAAAGGGCTAAAGAAAACTGCTATCAAGCTAGCTTAAAAGAAAAGGGCTATAGCAGATTTAAACGTAAACTCAAATCGATCGAATCAGGAAACTAGATCTCCATTTTCCCAGGCACCAGACAGTTAGAAAGAGTGAAAAAGGAAAGCTCGTCAGCATTTGATCTCCGATCAGGTAATCGCTTCACGATATTCCATTTTCCGATCATCTTATTCCTTTTCTATTTCTTACCAAATGCAAATCGTTCAATCGCACTTTTGTTATTGAATTTCATTTTTCGTTTTTTTTTGAATAATCTAGCTTGGTTTTGCCTGGTTGTAAATATTAATGATTTCACTTAATCCAGTTTCCGATCAGGAATTGTAAGAGTTCACAGCTTTATCCAGTTTACTAGATTTTACTTCTGTGATTTCACTTAGTTGGAATTATTATTTTTATTATATTTTACTTGAACTGTATTGTAAACTTAAAAGGTTAAATTCCAATATAAATTTGAAGACTTAAAGGGCAAGGGTTTTTCGGTGAAGGAAAGTTGGTCTAGTTTAGGTTATTGTAGGAAGAGTGGTTTTGTTCATTTGGTTTGGTTGCATTTAAAGTTAATTTTGCTTGAGAGTCAGGAGCCTGAGTGAAAAACTTGATTGATTCTGAAAACTTAGAGGGCAAGGATTTTTCGGTGAAGGAAAGTTGGTATAGTTTAGGTTATTGTAGGAAGATTAGTTTTGTTCATTTGGTTTGGTTGCATTTAAAGTTAATTTTGCTTGAGAGTCTGGAGCCTGAGTGAGAAACTTGATTGATTCTGAACCATTAGTTGTCCGTGGTATGATGACATTCTTGTTTTTATAGTAAAACTTGTTTCTCGAGTACTTGAGTTGTAAAGTCTCGTGCAGAAGCTGATTTTGGTGGAAACAATGAACTTTCTTCTGCCCGGTCCAATCAACAGGGAACACCCGAACCAATTCCAGTACAAGAAGATATGTCTGAGTCATCTTATGTTCCTGAATCTGTGACAAGTTTGGAAAGGCTTATAGCAGAAGATCCATTTCCCGAGTATCCCAAGGCTGAAAATCATGGACAAGGCAATGGATTTTTAGGCAAGAATGCTGATGTTGCTAGTGATAAGAATGCTTCTGTCATCCCGAGCCACACCGATGTTACTGAGGAAGATGGATGGATCATTATACCATATAGTAAGTGGAAAGAACAAACTATCCACTAAAGCCAACTAATCTGCACATTTTTGTTTGGTAATTATTGATTTGTGGTAGTTTTCCTCATCTCTTATGGTTTTATTGATTGGTTTTTACTTATTTCCGTTCCTTTTTCTCTTCTCCTTATTCCTTTTAAAAAAGCTAATTTTGTAAAATAGTGATTTATTTTGAAATAGAGATCTTTGCTTCGAGTGTTTGACCCCATGGTGTGCATTGAGTCAATCTGATTTTAACATCCAAATTCCAAATAATTGAGGTTGTGTAGAAAGCCAATGGCCTGATGTTTGTTTTAATTGCTTATTTATGACGTCTGGAAATTAGACTGAGAATGCAGTAATCACTGAAATATGAAAGTTAAATGTACCGAATTTTGATGGTAGAAGAAGTTGTTTTTGATGATCTGGCTGGTTAATAAATATATTTTGGTAGACTGTGGTTTTGACTATAAAGTCATTGGTATGACATAGAACTGTGTGTTTGATGGCTAGTTAGATTCTTAAGGTTTACAATATTGGTGGAATTATTTTGAGAATATTTCAACTTGATAGTAATTTCCTGATATGTTGTATCTCCCTGAAATTTGTATTGGTCTGTGCAATTATTTGGTATTTCTTTGTTATATGCTAATCTTGATATGCTTCTCTAGAAGCTCTCCCTGACGATTGGAATCACGCACCAGACGTACGCTCATTACGTTCCCTGGATCGTTCTTTTGTTTTTCCTGGTACCTTTTTACTTCTCAACCTCTTATTTCTTTAAGATTTAGTATGCAGTTGATTTGCATTCACTTAGGAGATATTCTGTTGGAAACTTGAAATCTTTCCTGTTTTTTTTCTCCAGGTGAACAAGTACATGTTCTAGCATGCTTATCAGCGTCTAATCAGGAAACAGAAATTATTACCCCTTTTAAAGTTGCTGCAGTGATGAGTAAAAATGGCATGAGAACAGGTGCTGAGAGACAAAAAGGAAACATGGAGGGTGAGAAAAAACCAGTGGCAGGAGGAGAGGAAGTGAGTCAAGGTGGTGCTGTAATGGATCAGAATGATGAGAACTTGGAGAAAGAGAAGATTGATCCAGCAAAACATGTCTATGATAGTGAATCATTTCTTAGAATGGAAGACCAGAGAAGACAGACTGAAACACTATTAAAAAGGTTTAATAACTCTCATTTCTTTGTTAGGATTGCAGAGTTTACTGAGCCTCTGTGGTCGAAAAAAAGTGCTTCTCAGACAGCTTCTGATTCATCTGAAATGGATAGTCAATGGTCTATTGGAAATGAAACCAAAAACACTGCCAAGAGCGTATCTAGTCTGACTGCAGTTATTGATAGAGGAAACTTTGATGCCAATGTTTCTGGTGGAGTAGCTAGAGGTACTGTCAAGTGTTGCTCTCTTTCCAATGGAGATATAGTGGTAAGCACCACTGAAGAACTATATTGTTAATGATATTGTTTTCCTATTTGCTTTGACTTTGGATAAATGCGGGAGGCATTTGTACTTAAATTTTTTTAGCTGATAGTAATAAGTTAATTGTGTCTGTTTTGCATGCAATGTTATTGTAAAAGCTGCTTGATAGTTCTGTCCGATTATGTTGGATGTGTGTTATTGTCAACCTGGTAAACATTCAGCTAGGTGTAGTAACTGCAGTGCTCTTAAAACCCAGACTTACCTAGGGATGAGAATGGCAAGGGGCAGTGTCAGTGACATATAAAAGTAATGCACTCTCTGCAACCATCTCTGCCTCTTTCTTGAACCATCCTTTCCGCCTTGCCTCCAACTAGAGGCTAAAACAGTTTCCAATCAACCACTGTAAAAAACTGGAAAGAATCTACCTTCCTATCCCAAAAACTGTCTCCTTTTTCTGACAAGAAATCTTTTAATTACAATGCTACAGTCAATTGAATTTCCTATTGGAAAAAGATAATGGAGGCATTGGTTATGTCATGTAGAGCTCTTAAACTCTTCTTCAATAGATCTTTGCCAGTGAGAGTGAAACCTTGCTGCTTGATATCAAGATTTGCTGATGTTACCTGTAGTCACAGATTTGAGTTCTTGGATGCTATTGTGAGAAAGGGTTGATAACTTGGAGAAATATAAAAAGTAATTACAGGTGGGATATTCCTACCTTGTCATTTGGAGGCTTGCTCATGAGGGCTCCTTCTAGCCAACCTAAACAGCATTGCTAGTCATGTAAACTGAATTTGATGGAATCATACTTTGTATGCTACCTTTTACAAGCTGGCTGCTGGCATGTTCATCTTCCTAGGCTCTCCCCCTAAAAATGTACTAGAGGAAATTTATTCAAGTTTTTAATTGCTTTCAATTAACTATTATCTTGCTCTTGTTCTGCAATCGATTGCAGAAGCTTTTGGATGCAATACTTCTGTTTTGTTTGTGATCAATTGTTCTAGTTGGCATTTTTGGGGGGAAGTTCTAGTTGGTATATTGAATCAACTATTTCCTTTACTAGGTGACCTGTGGATTCAGACTAATGATTCTCATTCTATTTGTCTGTTTGGAAGGATGCAGGTACTTTTACAAGTAAATGTTGGAATTGGTTTTCTCGAAGATCCTGTCATTGAAATTCTTCAATTTGAGAAATTTCAGGACAGAAACCTGTCTGAGAATCAGAACAACTTAGTTTATGCAAATCACGACCCATGTGGAGAACTGTTGAAATGGTTGCTTCCCGTGGATAACACACTTCCTCCACCTCGTGCTTTATCTTCTCCTCATTTAGGTCCTGGTTCTGGAATTGCTAGCCCATCTCATAGAACTACCCTTTCTGCCTCCTCTGGTTCTCAGCTCTTTTCTTTTAGTAATTTAAGAAGTTACTCCATGTCATCACTTCCTCAAAGTGTTCCTCCTCCTCGTGGACCTATTAAAGCCCAAAGTTCTAAACCATCATTTGACCTTGATGAGGTGGATCATTACTCTTCTCAAAATATTTTGAAGAGTCAAAGAACAGGGATTGAAGATCTTTTATCTTTTCGGGGTGTGTCACTAGAGCTGGAAAGATTTTCTGTCCGTTGTGGGTTACAAGGGATCCATATCCCAGGAAGAAGATGGAGGAAGAAACTTGAAATAATTCAACCTATTGAGATCCGTTCTTATGCTGCCAACTGCAATACAGATGACCTTCTTTGCATTCAGATAAAGGTAAACCCTAGTGCTTACTATACCTGATATATCATGAACTCTTTGTCTCAACTCTCTGTGGACATGGTCACTAGGTTCTTTTATTCACTTGTGATGCTATTTTGCAGAATGTTTCTCCAGCAAATATACCAGATATTGTTGTATATGTAGATGCTATAACAATTGTTTTAGAAGAGGCTTCAAAAGTTGGACCACCTGCTTCCTTACCAATTGCATGTATTGAAGCTGGAGACGATCATAGTTTGCCAAATCTAGCTCTCAGGTTGTTTTCACTCTAGGTACCTTAATTTACTTCAAAGTGTTCTTTGACATTTAGTAGTTTAGCATGATGATTAAGGTGTAAACCCCAAAAAGGAAAAATATATCCATCTTTTGTTGCTGTATTTAGTCATGCTTTCCTAGAATATATGGCATAATGTGCTGATCATTTGATGAGCATCAAGACCAAATTGTTGCAGAATATTAAATAGGAATTTCACAACAAATGGTTGCATGCCCGAGGACTGCCTTTGAAGGGTATACATATATTTGGCAGATATCTATATCTTGGTGTGTGTTTGGAATTAAGGTTTAGAATAACTGTATCTACCGTCTCATTGGTGTATAAGTGGGAAGAGCTGTCCATTCCCATGAGCTTATTGATGGTTTCTGTTGCAGGAGGGGTGAAGAGCATTCTTTTATTTTAAAACCAGCTTCTTCTATGTGGAAGAACCTTATAACTTATGGAGAAAAGTCCAAGTCATCCGGTTTGAAACCCCTTTTGAAGACATTCAACCAAAAGGGGAGTACTTTGACTGGTAACCAGTATGCAATTATGGTATCATGCCGTTGCAACTACAGTGGTATGTACTTCCATTTCTCTTAGTTCACAGCATCATCTGGAAAGCTTTGCATTAATTACATGTTCTAACCATTAGCATATCGTTTTTTCACGTTAAATATAGAGTCAAGGTTGTTTTTAAAGAAGCCAATTAATTGGAGACCACGTATTTCAAGGGATCTTATGATCTCTGTCACATGCGAAATGTCAGGACAATATTCTGGATCAAGTGAAAGATCCACCCAGCTTCCAGTTCAGGTTTTATTCTATCTGATTCTCATTCTCTCTCTCCTCGCATGCTACTTATATATTAATCTAACCATGACAATTCTTATTCCACTGATGTGATTGTCAGGTCTTAACTCTTCAGGCTTCAAATTTGACACCTGAGGATCTAAATATGACAATTCTTGCTCCAGCCTCCTTTACCTCACCTCCATCTGTGATATCCTTGAATTCTTATCCGGCAACCCCAAGGAGCCCATTTCATGGTTTTCCTGCCTTTGCAATGATATCAAGTAGTGAGAGGCATGGTAGTGCAATGCAGAGACTTGGCTCAATGCCCACTGTATCAGAGAATCAGAAACAGAATGGTGATGCTAGGACTAGGTTTACTTCTTTTGATGAACAGTTGACTCCAGTAGCTGATTTCATTCCAACTTCTGGTTTGGGATGTACTCATCTCTGGCTGCAGAGTAGAGTACCACTAGGGTAATGTATCAAACTTTGAATACATAAATGATATCAATTCAAACTTTGAATACATAAATGATATCAATTCAATCGATTGCTTCAGACGTGTTCCTGCTCAATCTACGGCTACCATTAAGATGGAGCTACTTCCGTTGACTGATGGTATAATAACTCTGGACAGTTTACGGATTGATGTCAAGGAGAAAGGTATCCATCTGTTTTTTTTTATTTTATTTATGATCTTCCTTACAAGTGGCATAATGAAAAATGTTAGAATATTTGTTGTGGGATCTATTTATGATTTAATATTTAGCCATGCACTGATCTCGATGCATCATATATCCATGTTTGACATTAAAATAAAACTCCGGTGAGTGGCACTAGCCACTAAGATGCTTGCCTGTTCCGGATCAAATTGTATTTAGTAGTTTCTCCTCTTCAACCATAATGTAGTTTTACATTTTATGTTTACATTTTCTCGAGCACATTTTGCAGATCTTGTTCATTTCATTCTAGTTTCTTCATTTTGTAAAGCATCACATTTTTTACAGGATATCGTCAAATGTTTATGGTTTATCCCAAAAGCTAAAATTTTCATGGTGAATCCTTTTTTGATGCAACAGGTCGTACATATATCCCGGAGCGCTCACTGATGATAAATGCTACTTCTAGCATCTCCACTGGGATTATTTAGGATGGATTGCATATCGTGTTTCTAATTTTACTTTATATTTAATCATCAAGGACTTCAAAGCATGATTCATTTTGTTACCCGGTATTCAGCTTCTACTTTCATATTGTGCAGAATCCTTGGAACCAAGATGGATATCTTTCCTCGTTGAGCAGAAAACGAAGTTGCGTTGCCAACTCGTCCGAAAAATACAACCGCAAATGATTTCTTGTAAGCTGCAATCTTGAGAATAGCATTTTTTTTTATTTACCGTCTTTGACAGGAAAGAAACGTTCTTTGTATCTAGAGGTGTTAAAGTGTTATCAGTTGGAAGTGAAACCAGAAGATCAGAGTGCTTTATTGATGATGAAGCCATACCAAAAAAAAAACTTTATTAGGATTCTAAGACACAACTGCTTTAACTCACTGAGTTGACAGCAAGCAATCCTAGTTCACTCGTTAGCTCAAATGACCTTAAGTTTGCAGATCTCCTGCTATGCAAATTGTTTCAGATAAACAAAAAAGGTTTCTTTGGAAAGGTTTTCTGTTTATTTTTAGCTTGCAAGAATCACTCAATAATTTTGTTTTTAATTATCTCAATGACTTCATCAAACTTCATCTATTTGGAGTTTGTAAAAATGTAAAAGTTCCTTTGAAATTCACACGTGTATGATCGGAAAAAAAAAAAGTCAAATTTACCAATAATGATCATAAATGAAAGGAGAATTTAGGTTTGTTTGAAGAGATAACAATCGTTCAAAACCCAGAATCCATCTAAATGTGAACAGAAGTGCATTGTTCAACCAAAAGTTTTGACGATGACCCAAGAACAAAAACCAATGGTGGATGGAATTCCAAATTGGGGAAATGAACAAAGTCGTCTCCAATAATCCAAAGACCAAAAACCGATGCTGCCTGCAGAATCATGGTCTAAATCTCCATAGACAGGCCACTAATAATGCAAAATTTTGGGTTGTGAATAAAAAAAAATTTAAAAATTATCTTTGTAAAATTTAAATCGAATTTGTTGTCTAATAAAATTCAAATACAAATAAATATACTCGTAAAAAAAGATAAAATCAATTAATTGTTAATACAGTTCAAAACTGTCAAGGCACCAATAATGATACATTGAAACTTTATTGTATGATAGGCGTAAATGAATAAATTTCTGGTTTCCATCTAAATGTTTACCGCCCAAATTGGGGATAATGAGAAAAGTCTTCTCCAAGAATCCAAAGACCAAAAACCGGATGCCGCCAGCGAATTCAGGCTATAAGAGTCCATAGACAGGCCACTAATATTATTTTTTACATTAGGATAAGATTATGATTTCTGGTACTATAAAAAGATAAAATCAATTCAACAACCGAACAAGTAAGGATTCTTAAGACTTTTTGTATGATAACACAAATCTAATCATTCATATTTCTTTAAGCCCTTAATTAAAAATAATGTTATACTAGAGATATACCAGCAACAAACGATAATAACGAAACAAAAAAAAGGTGATCGCAAACAAAACAATAAAATAAAAAATATCAAGATTTGCTTCAAAAACCTAAACAAAAAAAATTATTGACACGTGATGAGAAAATCACGAATATATGATGAAAATTTTCACTATGACAAAGAAGATTATAAATAGCAACGTTTTAACGTGACTAAAACCTTTTGATTTATATCTATTAATATCCAAAAATTATAATTTAGAAATAAACTTACTAAAATCATTCAAACACTTTAGGTATGTATTTTAGAGTTTAATTAATTTAAAGTAAAATTATACTACAAATAAAAATTAATTTTACACAAGTATTTAATATTTAAACTCAAAAAAAAAAAATCTTAAATTTAACCCTAAAACTAAAAAAAAAAACCCTAAACCTTAAACCCTATTTTCACTAAAATCTAAAACAAATAAATTTTTATGACCCTACAACCTAAACCCCTAAATCTTAAACCTAAACTAAAACCCTAACCCCTATCAAAGTTTTTTTTCCTTAATATTATAGTCAAATATTTAATATATGTATTAAACTAAATTTTATTTTGGTTTTTTGCTAAATTAAACAATTCTACTTAAAGTGTTAATAAGAATTACAAAAAAATATTATTAATGTTTGTTTTGTTTTTCAATAGAATGTAATTAATTATAAATAAAATGTAATTAACTATATCTATAAAAAGTTATGTTTCATTGATTTAAGGTATTTAATGTAATTAAAACTTAAAATTATAAACCCTAAATCTTAAAATATTCAAAAATTTTTACGTATAAATTTTAAAGTTAAAATTATATTCAAAACTATAAACTATAAAATTTTAAACATTTATTTGGGTTTTGAACGTATTCAAATAATAAAACCCTAAAACATAAACTTTAAATAATTAATATTTATTTTACTTTTAAATAGAATCTAATAAAATCTAATTAATTATATTCTTAAAAAATTATGTTCTTTTTAAATGAATATTAATTAAATTAAACACACTAAATTAATAGAATGCAATTTTGTAAGAAGGTAATTATTTACATTATATTAAATTTTATTAAAAATAAAATAATTATTAATAATTGAAATCTAGGTAATCCTATTTATTTAAGTGGAAAAAAATGCTATGTATAAAGTTGAAACGGACACACAAAACACGAGTAAAAAGAGTCCATAGACTTTACACTTCCCCAAAAGTTTCCTCGCAGATTCTCCTTATACGTCGTCGTTCTTTCTTGGAAATTCCTTAAAATATCTTTACCAATTTACCCTATAAATAAAATAATATTTTGCCAGCAAAATAACATCACACCTTATTCTGTACAAAAATTTCTGTACTCTTCAATTTCTTTTCAGGTATGGCAAAGAAATTCCTTTTTGTTCTTAATCTTGTTTTTTTTTTCTTTCGTTAATGCAATTCTTGTAACAATAGCTGCGATTCCTGTTTTCTTGCTTTTGATTTCCTCTGTGATTTCGCTGGCTTCGCTGTTTGTTTTGCTTATACAATTTCACGAAACTGTGACGGAAATTAGGGCTTAAAATCTCATTATTTCCCCCTCATGATTTCTGTCTCTGATTTTGGACGAAATTTAAACTGAATCCCGATTTAGTTGTTTCGATCTGGACTTTTTTGTTTTTGTCTTACTCGGAATAGTTTAATTAATAGTAGCTCTCAGTCAAACAATATTTTAATGGAATTATCTTCTTTAATGTTTTTAAAATTTCATGCCGGTACTGTAAAGTTTTCTTAGTTTCTAAGCAACACAACTATGGCTGACGATTTTTCAAATTAAAATAATATTCGAATTGACTAGTTCAATGAAAGTGCTGAATTGTATTTGCTTCATAATTGTTATTGTCAATTCTTAATGGTCGTCACGATCAATGTAGAAAATTTCTTCATTTCTTGTACTTATCTTTTCAACTTTATCTTTTGGTTGTATTGCTGTTGTTTATATTCTGAAAACCTCGACTGTAACTGGTAACTATTGTCTTCTTTTAAGTTTTTTTTTTTTTGTTTATTATGTTGGATGTTATATGCTAGTTTTCTTGTATCATGTCTTTGTTGCCTTAGTTAAAGGAGTAAAGGACTTATTGGAACATCTTGTTTAGTTTTCCACAAACCAGGCGTGAAATGTGTGGGAAAGAACTTTTTTATCTATATTTGGATGTGAATTTATCTATTGATTGAAGGCTGTGTATACATATTGATATTGAAATATTTATTTTGATCAGAAAATGGGGCAAGTTCTTGGGTGCATTCAAGTGGAGCAATCGACTGTAGCTATAACCGAAACCTTTGGGAAGTTTGATGATGTGCTTGAGCCTGGTTGTCATTGTCTGCCGTGGTGTTTTGGGAAAAAAAAAGCAATTGGATGTTCGATGTGAAACAAAAACCAAGGTTTGTTGCATAATTGATATCTGCAAGACAAGTGCAATTTTTTATTTAAATGAAATCAAACCCAAAGAGCTGTTATTTTGAGATGAGAACTCTGTATTTGGATGTCTCATAACAGGAAAAGGGGATAAGTCATTAGTAATGGAAGTTTGAGTTTGATACTGGAATTCAGACCACTGAATTGTTTATGTTGATGCTGGTTCTGTGTGCGTTTAAGTTCAAAGCATGGGCTTTTTGGTTTAGTCCCATCATTTTTTTTTCTAGCTGATTCTGATATTTTATTATGTCCTCAGGATAACGTGTTTGTTAACGTGGTTGCTTCAATCCAATATCGAGCCTTATCTGAAAAGGCACAAGATGCTTTCTATAAGCTCAGCAATACTAGAGCCCAGATCCAATCATATGTCTTTGATGGTATGTATACTTTAGATTTCCTTAAATTGTGTAAAAACTTGAATGATAGTTGCTCTGCTTATTTTCTAGAATGTCAAGTATGTGCTATGTGCTTATTTCAAGTTTATCAACATTTGTTTCAAAGGAAATGTTAGGCTAAGTGGCTTTGTTGGGGTGCGGGATGCTATTTTGGTTTGTTTGCACATTTGGGTGTTGGTGAGATATGGGTTGTGGGTCTTAAATACTTGTCTGGTCTGCTTCTATGGGATCTTCCTTTTGAAAGTTTGCAATTGAACTAAACTATCATGTTTTTATTTCTCACTATTATCATATTGTTTTTGATGAAAGTAGCTTTTCTTCAGGATGTACAAATTATGATTTTGTTTCATGGATTTTGAATATCTAAACAGCCTTACCACTAACTTCATCATCATTCATCCTCTATTATCTACAGAACATTTTTTCACTCCTATTGAAAAAAACATCTGTGACAGTGTGACTGTTCCCTAGGATTGGCTTTGGGCTTTTCCTGCACTGCTTAGGTTACAGTCTTGTATTATTAGCATTGGATGATTACTAGGAACTCAGTTGCCATATTGCAGCTTACGGAATTTTTCAATAAAGATTTCCTTACATTTTTTTGAACTTTTTAAATGATAATTCTCTTTTACTGTTTCATGACAAATCTAACTTCATTTTATCCTCATCTTGTGAGAGGATGTGAATCTTTGATATACAGTGTCATCACAATTTTCAGTTTTTCAGTCTTGAGGATTTTGAAGAAAAATTATCCTGTGCTCTGAACCATTAGCAATGTGTTTTTGTTTTATCATGTCATCTCATTCTTTGTCGTAATTAAGTCAATATGGTTTTAGATCACTGTTCTGACTAACTAATGAAATTTACTATACTTTAGTTATTAGGGCAAGTGTTCCTAAGCTGGAGCTGGATGCAGTATTTGAACAGAAGAATGATATAGCGAGAGCTGTGGAAGATGAACTTGAAAAGGTATTGCTCGACCTACTTTGTTGTTTTAGGTTTGGATTAAACAAGCTTGTCAAGCTAAAACTTGCCCATTGTTTTGAATCTTTAGGCAATGTCACATTATGGGTTTGAGATAGTTCAGACTCTTATTGTGGATATCGAACCAGATGAGCATGTGAAGAGGGCAATGAATGAGATAAATGCAGGTATGATACATAAATAATATGTATTTATTTCACCATTTATTTGGCTCTTGGTCCCTTAATTTATCAAAAATATACCTTGTTTGTTAATGTTTGGTGTCTTAGCTAGCTTTAAAATCTTTAGAAAGAACTACATATGCCCCACATGAAGAAATTGTTTTCGAAAATTTTAACTTGTCTAACATAGATGATGTAAATAAGTTTGATATATGTTTTGTCTTTTTATAAATAGCTGCTAGACTGAGGGTGGCTGCGAATGAGAAGGCTGAAGCAGAGAAGATACTGCAGATCAAGCGAGCAGAAGGAGATGCCGAGTCAAAATATCTGGCCGGGCTTGGTATAGCTCGGCAGCGCCAGGCTATCGTAGATGGACTTAGGGACAGTGTTCTGGCCTTCTCTGTGAATGTTCCTGGGACAACATCGAAGGATGTCATGGACATGGTTCTCGTGACACAATACTTTGATACAATGAAGGAGATTGGTGCGTCATCAAAATCCAACTCTGTTTTCATCCCACATGGGCCAGGTGCCGTAAGAGACATTGCCTCTCAAATCAGGGATGGCCTTCTTCAAGCTGGCCAGAACAACTGAATATCTTAAGTATTGCATGGCAGTTTGGGCAACCAAGCAGAGTATGCTTTAATCATTCCACTTAGGAACAAGATTGATAATCAAAGTTTCGCATTTCCTTTTTAAGTCTATGGAGTTGTTTTCTTTGTACAAGAAGGATGATAATAGTATTAGGGTATATGGTTGTTTATGAATCAGGTCTTGGAATTTTATGAATTTGTACCTAAAACTGCCACAGTTTATGAATTTGTATAAAATTTTATATGTACGTTTTACCTAAAAAAATATGGCAGACAATTTATTTTGATTGGATTAAACACATGCATGGATAAAAAAAACTAAAATATATCCAGCAATTTAAGCTAAAAATTATTTTGATTGGATTAAACAAATCATGTTTAATAAAAAAATGGTTCAATTGAAATCCTAACCAAATCCCTTGCCTTAAATTTTTCTGTTAAAATTAAAAGACTTATGTAAATTTTAACAAATTTATATATCAATTCTTCAAACAAAAAAAAAAAAAAAGTTCAATAAATTTTTTCACTCTATCAATCTTAAACACAAAAAATAAATTTTAAATTTTAAACTCTAAAAACTTAAAAACACACCTTATCCATAATTCCTTAATTTCCTAAACCTTAATTCAACCTTAAATCCTAAACTTAACTTTTTAATATTAAGGCATAAATATTAGTACTAAAAAGGTAGAGGATTTATATTCCAAGATTAGCGACTGAAATGAGTAAACAAGTGAACTAATCAAATTTAAGCAACACTTGATTTCCCAGATGAATAGACAACATGAAACTTGTTCAACAAAACGAATCGCAAATTTCAGTTTGCCGATCACAATTATTAGTATCCATGGAAGGACATTGTTTTTTCTCCGAGTCCCGACCAATCAAAATCAAGGCCTGCCTGCCTTACATTTGACGCAACAATAATAGCTTTGCCTAGGGCTTGAGTGCCAAGGCCAACCCAACTTTAGCACTCTTTTCAATTGCTGTGGTGTCCACCTCTCCAGATATTGTGATGAGCGATTTCGGGCGCCATTCATGCTGGATCAGTGCACTTGCTCTCCCAAAGTTATTCACACGAGCCTTCACCGTGGTCAACGGGTCAAGAGCATGCTGTGTACCGATTGTGAGAGTGTTCTCGTTACTTGAAAAGCTATGGGTCAGCTCCGCGCTGACTGCCGTGTTAGTCAATGGGCTAACTATGTGGTAGTAGGAAGCATTAAGAGTGTCACCTTTATCATTCCTGTAGTTTATCAACAAAAACAACTCATCAAGAATCCACTCAGGCAGATATTTCTAGGTAACTTTCATGCTTCGGAACCAATAGTTTAATTAATAAATGACAAGGATCACATAAAGCAATTCAATAGAAGTTGGAATAGAAGAGAAATATGAGTGCACATGAAAATATATAAACCTAAAGGCTCCCCAGCTCTGCTGAAAGAACTACTTACAAAGCCAATGAAGCAATGAGGTCAGAATGGGTGAAATTCAACCCAGCATTCAGTTTCGTTAAGTTCCCACTGGCAGTGTCAAATGAGAGATCAGTCCCAACAGTGACAAAGTTGTTTCCAACCACACCAGAGAAGTTAACAAGGGGATTTGGAGTCAACCCAATGCTGGTGCTTATGCCAGCATATTCATGTTGGTATTGCAGTTCCACCTGTTACGACAACAATAAAAACCTCGTCATGCACTCATGAAACCAAATAAGTTTACAGAAGGGAAGGGCAAAACGAAGAAAAACACATTTGCTAAACCACGATGCTGAAAATGTTGGTATAAAGAAGATAAAGCTTCAAGTACAAGAGTAATGAAGTCTCCATTACCTTGCCAGACCTTTGATCAGGGACAATGCAACTAAAGATTGTCTTCAAACCCGGCGCAGGCTCATCAACAGTAATAGTGGTAAAAAGCTAAAAAAAAAAAAACAAAAACCCAAAAATACAAGATTAGATACGATTTAAGGGTTAAATTCACCATTGACAAAAGAGTAAAAACTGTACAAGACAAAAACATTCCTTAACTTTGTATTCATCATAATGAGATAGCATTCGACCATCATACAAATACAGCATTCAAAATTAAAGTCATATCAAATTGTGAGAAAAAATTACAACTTACATTAGAATTAGAGTCAACTTTCACATTGGTTGTGATGTTCTTGTTCTTCAGCTCGGTGCTTATATCACCAACAACAATTCACCTTTCTTAATTCTAGTTGATGTGATTGCCTAAATATTTCATCAAATTGAAGAATAAGGACATCAATTATATAAAGTAGCATATAAAAAGGAAACGGTGGCCCTAAACCATGAATCTCTAGATCAATCACAAAATCATGCAGAAAAACCATTTCTGCAAACAAATTCAAACAACTTATATGAATCTTTATAACAAAAAACATAATAAGTAAATAATATGCTGAAATTGCCACATATTTTTCAACAAACATCAAAGGCTAATAATCTATATAATAAAGAGAGATCAATAATGAGAAAGTTCACATATATGAGTTCATTCGTACTAAGAAAATAAATCAAAATAATATCACAAGCTTCACAAACCAGCTAAAAATGGATACAATATTTAAATATCCAAAAAATTTAAAAAAGAGAAACTCACAACTCCATTGGACGTGTAAGTAGTGACAGTGAACTTGTGGTCAGCCTGGTAATCCTTGTAAAGAAGATCTAAATTAAATTGAAAAAAAATCAGTAAAAATGAAAAAAATAAATGAAGATAAACTAAGAAACAAGTGATTTTAATCTCACCTCTGGCCTTTTTGCCGATATCGGTGTAGAGACCGGGGCCTTTTCCCATGCTTCTGGTTTTTTCCCGAGAAAATGGAGAGGAAAATGAGAGAAACGAGGAGCTGGTTGCGTGTTACTGACTCTTCGTTGTTTACGAAACACACAGAAGAAAAACAAAGGGAAAAATTATTAAAGAACTAAGTAATAAATATTTGGTGATTATGGAGCGTTGATCTTGCGTGGGGGGAAAATATTCGCTGTTATTGACCGTTGATTTCAACAGCACGGCAGGTAGTTGAGGCCTCGGGTGTGGAGGAATCTAGATTGGGCATATTCGTCTACATAATAATATCACGTTTTCCATTCCGGATCTTTTGATTATTAATATGGGTTTTGTTAAGGCCCTGTTTGGTTCTACAAGACTATCTTCCTTCAGCCCAAGCTTACGAGCTTGTTGAAGTTAGGCTAAACGAGGTTTTGGGTTGGGCTAGACAAACATGTAAAAAGGCTGCCTTCTTCTTATTAGGGGTAAACATTTGATTGAGTTGAATAAAAAAATTCAAATTAGTCAGGTTAACGAGTCTTATTTTATAACTCAAATTTCATTTGAATTTTTTTGAGTTGAGCGAAGTTGATTTGTTAGAGTTTTTGTTCAAATTTAATTGTAAACATTTATAATTTTATCGTACTAATTGGTTACAGTTTAAACGGATTTATATGTATAATATACATATATATATTTCTTCATATATTATATACATATCCCAAATAAAATTAAAGAACTCGATTCAAACTTGAAAATCGATCTATTAATTATTAAAAAATTTAAATTATTCGAATCTTATTTTATAATTTAAACTTAAAATTCTTTCTATTCAAATGCCTCTACCTCTAACACCATTTGAACTGTTGGACAGTGCTTATCTCTGCGTATGGAGACGTTGAATGCTTCTTCGTCTTCGATGAAGTTAACTATGGTGGCACTGTCCAACACTTTCACACTCATCCTCTTCAGCTCTTTAGTTGGTTTCCCAAAATCAAAATTCAAAAATGACAACTTTGAACAACAGTAGAAAATAGAAGAAGAAAAAAAAAAAAACAAGGGAAAATGTTTTTACGAGATTGTTGTTGACTGGGAAAGTTGGATTCTCAGGCATTTTCTAGTCGGAATATGTTAGCCTTAAACGGGCACTTTTTAGCTGTCCATGTTTTTTTAGTTTATTACCGGTTGAATCTTAGTTCGAATGACATTTTTATTATCATAATAACTAAAAAAACTATAAATTTAAAAAATGTAATTAAACACAAGATAGTCATGTTTTTATTAAGAAAACGTGTGATAGCCTCCAATTTAGAAATTGACAATATTATAATAATTTTAATATAAAAATTCAAATTTTATCGTTCGTATGTTTTAAAATTTATCATTAATCAAAATATTATAATCTATCGAAGAAATAAAGCAAGACCCAAATAAAACATTGTGAAATTTGCTTTACTTGTTGGTTTTAATTTATGTTTGTGTGGGATTATTTTACAAACATATGATTTGGAGGTTTGGCAAAATCAAAAGCAAAAGATAAAAATGGAGGAGAGGAGATTTTACGGGCATACTGTGATTCATTCACATTGACCCCATGCATTGGGGATAGCTTTTATATATAGTTAGAACTTATAGAGGTTTAGATATCATTCAATAAACTAAACAGATAAGCTAACGAATTAATATTTTAAAAAAACTTCAAATACAAATAAGTGTCTAAAGTATATATATTTTTAATTTTAGGTGTTTAAATTATTTTTTTGTAAAAATAGGTGAGTGCCTAAAGTTTTATTTTATTAAATATATATATATTTTTATTAACATGCACGTCATTAGGGTAACAAAAATAAACGCTCGAGTGACCAGAAGTTTACACAACGAAAACATAAATAACCAAAATGTTTAACTTTTAAAATCGATGACAAAAAATATACACTGACTAAACGTAAGTGACCATTGCAAAAATTTAACCTTTATAAAATTTTCTTTAAGCTGTTTAAGGTGCTCGATTCGAATCTCTCAAAAGCCAAAAATCGAGGATTATGATTTTACTCAACTTTGCGTCATTTATAAAATTACGAAATTGCTGGGAATCTCGATGATATTTTCATTTCGTTTGGTGCCAAAAACGGTTCAATAATTACAATAATAATCCATTATCACTTCCTGAACTTCCTCTTCTACGAGATTCCGCAAAAGAAGTACATCAAAAAGAGGGGGGGGGGGGGAATTCAAAATCTACGTCTTTCCACTTCCTTTGGCCACCGACCATGGCGGCGGTTACCGTGGATTATCTTCTACAGAATCCTACCCTATTGTTTCGTCCCAAATCTAAGGTGTTGCTGAAACCGTCTCGCTCATTGGATTGTTCTCTAAATCGGAAGCTTCTCCTCTCTCGGAGCTCTTGCTTTTGTAGCTTCAAGCCTCGCCGGACGAGTCTTGTTGTCAGAGCCAGCTCATCGGAGACAGCTCTTATCGACAACTTCGACACCTCTTCTTCCGATGACTTATTGTACAGAGAGACTTTTACCGTCAATCGAATTGAAAAGGTTTTTCTAATCTTCTGCTTTACGTATTTGTTAGTACTTTGGAATGGCGTTGCTTGATATGTATGGAGATTTTAAAAAGTTTGATGTTACTTTAGTAAGTTCGGCTGATCAATGAAGCTTAATTCAATAAACTGTAATAATTCCCGGGGGAAGTACCGTTTTCAAGTCTAACAGATCTGACTAATCTATTCTAGTATTAGTGTAACTTTGGAGAAAATAGATTACTGATAATTTGAACAGAGATCTGGATTTGGTTTCGGTTTGATTAGATGTTTTCTCTTTTTTTAGTGGCTATTAATTTCATTGATTTGAGATGTTAGGTGGAGGGTAAAATTTTCATCAGGTTGGATCAATCAAAGAATCAGCAGGATTGGCAGCTTACAGTAAGATGCAGTCTTCCACGAAAGTGGATTCTTCATTGGGGAGTTTCTTATCTTGGTGACAGTGGCATGTTAGCCTTCATCCAAAGTGTTCCTCGGATGTTTTTGTGGGTTAAGGAATTGAATTATATCCGTGCACAGAAAGGTGCTACTTTACTGTTGGGGTGTTCAGTTAGCAAAGAAAAGGGTATTTAGTACGTCTTTTTATGTGTATTAATAGATTGTCTTCGCATTTTGCAGTGAATGGGATCAACCACCCCAAAACATGAGACCTCCTGGCTCAATTCCCGTTAGAGTACGCGTTGGGTTCTAATTTTTATATAGAAGACTGCCTTTTCATTATGAACATAAATGTATCGAGTAAGTGGAATCTTTTCAGGACTATGCTATTGACACTCCCTTGAATAAACCGTTTAAAGGAGATATGTTTCATGAAGTAAAGATCGATTTTAATCTCATCAGTGAAATTGCTGCTATACATTTTGTCCTAAAGGTTCGTATATCCAAAATGAAGTTATGGAGAAAATGCTTTTACATTAGAGTGCTAATCATTAGTGAATCTTATTATTTGCGGGATAACATGTTGCTGCAGGATGAAGAAACTGGAGCATGGTATCAGCACAGTGGTAGCGATTTTAAGGTGCCTCTTGTGGATTACCTTGAGGATGATGGTAGTACGGTTGGAGCGAAAAGAGGGTTTGGAGTAATGTCAGGTGGCTGAGAGTGTTACATTTTGTTTCCTTTCATGACTCTCAACTTATATAAGAAATCAGTTTCTGCTATTAGTTTAAATTTATCAAGGATAACTTCAATAAACAAGACAAAATTCTGGTGTGATAGTCCATACTGGTCAGAAATCACTCCTGATACAGTATATATTATAGATCACGAAATTCAGTGGTTTTGAACTGATAATGAACTTTTATTGCTTAATTTACTGAAACAATGGGTAGGATTAACATCATTAAAATGACTTTATTGTTATCTTCCTTTTCTTCCATGTGATGTGCGCCCTGGGCAATCACGACTCACAGTTAGTGTATCTGAGGTTGAATTCTGCCTTGTTCCCTGAAGCCTCTTAGGTGCAGTTACATATTGATATAGAATAATGAGTCAAGCGGCCTACTTGCTGATAATTCATAGGATCCCCATCTGAGCCTAGTTAATTGGATGTGGGTCAGGATGGGAACACAGTGGACCATTTTCCCACCATTTATCCGTTCCTTGTTCAGTGATATACTGACATGTTTCCTTGGCTTCTCCTGATCCTAGGTGCACTGCAGCAGTTCTCTAATGTGCTACTTAAAGCAGAAACTTCACCTGCTGATAGTCCAAACAACAACAACAACAACAATGAGTCCAAGGACTCTAAAAATAAGAATAGGCACCTTGAAGGGTTCTATGAGGAGCAGTCCATTGTAAAAAAGTTTCTGTTGGTAACTTAGTGACTGTCGCTGTTAGGAAGTCTCTTGAAACAGCAAAACTTGTATTGTATTTGGAAACTGATATACCTGGAGATGTTGTAGTTCACTGGGGCATTTGCAGAGATGATGCTAAAAGATGGGAAATTCCTGCTGCCCCATATCCACCGGAAACAACTCTATTCAAGAACAAGGCTTTACGCACTTTATTGCAGGTGCGAATTGTGATTATATTTTCTCAGTGAGAACTTAATTGTAGGCTAAGTTCTTACTACAAATAAATAGTTCCATTCTTGCTAAAACATGTTTAGTATAAGCTTATACATTCCTATTGGCATGTCAGCAAATAGTTTTTACCAATTTCACACTGTTGCTTTGTTTTCCTTTATTACTTATTGTGATAAAACAAAGAATATAATTGTTTGGGGCACAGATGTAAAGATTTTTGTTAGATTGTGCTGGAACACGTCTCTGTAGAAACTGAAGGATGAAAATATCATAAGAGATCTCTAAGCATAAGAAATGAATGGTATAATCTTATTCTTTCTGCACCACAATTTATTTTTCTTCTTTTTAGTTTAGTAGCTGTATGTTCAAATAATAGGAAGTTTTTGACAAATGTATTGATTGTCGTTTAGGTCTATGATTAACAGCAATTAATGTTTTGGTGTACTGGAGTTAGTTTGTTCATACAGCAAGGAGAAAGGATATTGAGTTTGCAAACTTACAATTTATCAAGTGTGAATGTCTAAAAGCATCTATTTGTTGTAATTTTGTTCTAGGGATTTTGACCCTCTTGATTTAGAAATTTTATTTTATTCATTTATTATTCTTGCGTCAAACCCTTCCTTTTGCAGCCAAAAGCTACAGGAAACATATCAGGAGCATTATTCACTTTTGAAGAAGAAGTTTTTGGATTTCTTTTTGTCCTCAAGCTGGAGAATAACACTTGGTTGAAATTTGGAGAAAATGACTTCTATGGAGAAAATGACTTCTATGTTCCTCTCTCTGGTGCAAGTAGTGTTTTGGGTCAACATGGCCAATCTGGGAGTACAAATGAAGAAATTTCTAGTGATTCGTATACTGATGGTATCATCCATGAGATACGAAACTTGGTTAGTTGCCTTAGCTCTGAGAAGAGTCAGAAGACCCAAACAAAGGACGCACAAGAAAGCATTCTTCAATAAATTGAACAGCTAGCTGCAGAAGCTTATAGCATCTTCCGGAGCTCCATTACAACTTTTCCGGAGGAAGATGTTTCAGAAACCGATACTGATACAACAAAACCCACTGTTAAAATATCCTCTGGAACAGGCTCGGGTTTTGAAATATTGTGCCAAGGTTTCAATTGGGAATCCCATAAATCTGGACGATGGTATATGGAACTCCAAGAAAAAGCTTCAGAAATATCTTCTCTTGGGTTTACTGTGATTTGGCTACCACCACCAACAGAGTCTGTCTCACCTGAAGGATACATGCCAAAGGACTTGTATAATCTAAATTCCAGGTACATATTACAAGCTTGTACATAACCAATCTTTCAGGTCTATCTTTTAGTGCTTGGACTATGTCATATATATATAGGGTTATTATATCATGCACTGGCAGTGGAAAAAAACTTTTCCAGAAGCATGCCTAAATTCTCCTTAAAAACTAAAATTCAGATCTCTAACCTAAACCCTATCCCCTAAACTCTAAACCCTAAATTCTAACCATAAACCTTAAATTCTAACCCTTAAACTAACAACCTAAACCCTAAATTGAACCCGCTTGTGGAAAAGTTTTTTTTCCACTGTTAGTGCATGGAATATCTTCCCATACATATAATAGTTATAACTAGGAATCTTTTTTCAGGAAAAGAAGTGATGAAATTGCATTCTTTATGTTTGCTCCAGTAGCTCATATAATGTTGGTTCCAAGTATCAGATTTTGACCTTCTCTTCTGCAGTTTGTTGTTTACTTAATTTAACTGTCTGTAATGGTAAAACTAAATTGAGACTTATGTTACTCTTATTAGTCTAAGATGTATCAAATCAGTAGCTATTTCTTGCATATGAAAGAAATCTTGTGTTCAATGCTCCTCAAAGGGTCTAAAGCAAAACATTGTGTAAATTTTCTTGATTTATCAGATATGGATCTATTGATGAGCTGAAACAACTTGTGAAGAGCCTCCATGAAATGGGTCTGAAAGTTCTCGGTGATGTTGTATTGAATCACTGTTGTGCACACTTTAAAAATCAGAATGGTATATGGAATATTTTTGGTGGTCGCTTGAATTGGGATGATCGTGCAGTGGTTGGTGATGATCCTCATTTTCAGGTATTGCTGTTTTCTTTGTTCTGTAAGCTCTGAGAAACATAGGGCATTTAAGAGGTTCATGGATAGCACATCTTAAATTCCTTGGTTGATAAACATCTGAGTTGTTGCACAAGTTCCTAATCGGGTACTTATTATTTTGATTGTTATAGGCTGAACATTGTTCAGCTAGCTTCATTCCCGTGTTTATGCTTGTTCTCCAAATTTTCAATCCAGACCTGAAGAATATTGCTTATTTCATGCTTGATTTGGTGCAATCTTTCGATTGAACTTTAAGCATCTGTAATATTGATGTTCTAGAAGGTATGAACTTGTATTTTTGCATACAGGGGCGGGGCAACAAAAGTAGTGGAGATAATTTCCATGCTGCTCCAAACATTGATCATTCCCAAGAGTTTGTAAGGAAGGATATCAAAGAATGGCTTGGCTGGTTGAGGTTAACACTGGAGTTTCATTTCTTTCCACTATCAAACATGCATGAAAGGATTACTAAAGCATGTATTTTCTTAGTTTGATCATGCTTTTGCCTTCTTTTCTTTCCCTTTCAAAAGTTATTGGATAGAAACAGATGGATACATATGATTATTTGGTTTGACACTATTGACCAAATTGCCTCGTGGTGTCAAAATATTACTTAAAACCCTCTAATTTGAGAATAGAAGATATATAATATAGGCATCATGAAATATTTAGATATTTTTGCAGCTACTATTGCTTGTGCTGATTGTTTATACTTTATATAATTTTATATACTGGCAATACGACGACTACATAAATGAACTAGAAACACAGTTGCAGTTTATATTAATTAGTATTTATCCTGTGTTTCTAATTACATACATTGCCCAACAGAAAAAGGGTGTACTGATGGAAAGTTTTCATTCTGTAATCAAACAAGGTGCAACATATTGGTTCCCTGTCACAAGTTTTCAGCCAATCCTTGATGTTTGAAAATTTCTACCTTTTCCTCTCACAAAAGAAAAAAAAGAAGAAAAATAAACTTTTCTTTGTGCTGGCTATATGGCCTAATTTTACAGAAGGTTTTGTGAAAATAAAAATATCTTATTCTGATGATGGATTCTCTTGGCATAGCTATTAATAGTTGTCTTGCATCAAAATGGCATTCCATTGAAATATTTGATTGTTTCAATTGCTTAAAATCTTAGGTTCTATTTTTTGGTTATACTCCCCAATATATTTTACCAACTATATCAATTTTCCCCCTTTATTGAACAAGTTTATCTTTTTGTTTCTTTCAAGAATATTTCTTCATTTTTCTCCATAATACATACTTCTACTGCACGGTTTTGTTGATGTGATATTTAACTGGCATTTTGTGACATGCAGAGAAGAAATTGGTTATGATGGGTGGAGGCTGGATTTTGTCAGAGGATTTTGGGGTGGTTATGTCAAGGACTACTTGGATGCAAGTGAACCTTACTTTGCTGTGGGTGAATATTGGGATTCTCTTAGTTACAAATACGGTGAAATGGACCACAATCAAGATGCCCATCGGCAGAGAATTATTGACTGGATCAATGCTACAAATGGAACTGCTGGTGCATTTGATGTCACAACCAAGGGAATTCTTCATTCGGTAAGCTTTCTTTCAAATTTCTTCTGCAGAGTTTTATTTAAAGGAAAATACGACCTTGTTTCTATTGGTTGGTGTCGCTTGTTCTGCCCACAAATTGAGAACCGCTATTTGGTGTTTCCAGGTGTATTGCATTTGCACCTAGCTTTTATGGCATGCGTGATATTCTGTTATCTTTTGCATTATTTAAACATATAAGAGGTCGAGAAACTCATAGAGAGATGATTTTTTATTTTCCCTAACTGACGGTCCTCTTTGTCGTTTGTCCTTAGCAATTATTTCTAATCCTTTATTTTCTAAAGTAGCAAGGCACAGGTAATATTTACGGATAATTGTTTCACCCAGGCTCTGGAAAGATGTGAATATCGGAGATTATCGGATCAGAAAGGGAAGCCTCCTGGGGTTGTTGGATGGTGGCCATCTCGTGCTGTTACCTTTATAGAGAATCACGATACCGGTTCCACACAGGTTTTAATCTCTCTCAAGTCTCTTTTTCATTTTTTTTCCATACTGAAGTAATCCAAAGAATATATGATACATGCAAAAAGAAGTACATGTTATAATAATACTTTCCCTGAAACCGAGGCTTGATGAAATTGTTGAAGTTCTGTCTTCCTCTTTTCTCATATACAAGAAATAATTTTCTTCTTTAGGTTTTGGTTACATGTAGCTTTCAGTTAAAATTTACTCGATTCAAACATTTTATAGCGTGAGCAGTGTTCATATGTAGAGTCCTATGGATTTAAGCAAGTTATTGTTAATTCTTTAAGTTTTCAAGGTAAGTTCACTTGTAATAGAAGTCAGGCTGCAGAGGTATTTGTCTTAATAGATGGTTGATTCATGATATATAATGTTCACATATATGCACTGCAATTTTACTTTGAAGGAGAAAGAACCTTGAAGTTCATCAAGGAGAGAGAATGATTCCCCCCTATTTTAATCCCTTTTTTTTTGCACCACTCTTGAAGGGTCATTGGAGGTTTCCGGGCGGAAAAGAAATGCAAGGATATGCTTATATCTTGACTCACCCAGGAACACCAGCTGTGTTCTACGATCACATATTCTCTCATTATCGATCTGAAATTGCTGCCCTTATCTCTATCAGAAACAGAAACCAAATCCATTGCCGGAGTTCGGTGAGTATCAAATACTTGGCTTCATATTTGAGGACGAAATAATTTTCGGTTCTTTTATACTTGTGAACTAACACAATCCAAGATTCCAATCTACTTTATAAAGAGAAAAAATTGGGAAGTAAACATTAACATTGTTTATTAGAATTCCAATGTATGGTTTGTGAAAAACCGGAAACCTTTGCTGGACTGATCCGAGTGCATCTCACTTGCTTATTCCAATTGCATGAATCTAATTTAGGTCACCGTATATTTGCTACCTGACTGCTCTTCATTTGCCTTTCCTAGGGAGAGTTCAGGCAGTTATTTTTGTTGGTAAATCACCAACCAGGTTAAATATTGACAACCAAAGGAAAATACCAACTTCATATTGTGAATTATATATGGCAGGTTAAAATCGTCAAGACGGAGAGGGATGTGTATGCAGCCATCATGGACGAAAAAGTGGCGATGAAGATCGGACCAGGTTATTTTGAGCCTCCAAGTGGTCCCCAAAGATGGTCTGTAGCCCTTGAAGGGAAAGATTACAAGGTTTGGGAAACATCTTAAATGTAAACCATTGACATTGTTTATTTGTCCAACTGTATATATCCTACACGGACATCGACCATCAAGTCGAAGAATGTTGAACCTGTATTGTGGGGAGGGTGTCGCCCTCGCCGATATTATTTGGCATTGTTGTACCATTTTACTAGGAAATACGTGGTGGTGGGGGGGGGAGGGGGGGAATTGATTAAAGGCTTGGCTAAACCAGGTGATTATTGAAGCCAGTTAGCTAATGTCGAAGGAAAGAGTATCCTTTATGTACTATAGTTCATGTATAAACTATACTCTATTGATATTAAATAAAATACTATTTATTAGTTAGTAAATTCTAGTTGCATTGTAAAATAGAAAATATTTATAATTAAGAGAGAATATTCTAGGTTCTCTTGCTTCATATAGTAATAACCGCCCTGAACCTCAAGAGCTCCGCGTTGAACTTAAAACGTACATTTCCTTTGACGAAAAATCCTAAGCAGAAATGAGACATTTTGCTGCCAGACGTAACATAATCCCAGCTGACAAAAACTTGTAGACGTAACATAATCCCAGCTGACAAAAACTTGTATTTTCTTCAAGAGTTAACATAACATGCCAATTTTTTTTTTTCACAAAGTAAACTCGTCTGTTTGCCTCCTTCCAAAACTTCACTTTTCTATTTGTGGGCAATGTCTCTAGCTCTTAGGTTCAACTACATTTTAAGTCCTTAAAGGTTTTGCAATCAAGTAAATTAAACCCTAAATCCCTCTAAACTTTTTATTTTATAATTATTAATATTTGACCCCTAATCTATCATTCTGGCCCCTCATAATTATGTTCGTCAATTATAAAGACTGAAAAGGATAAATTCTAAAGAAACAACGGTAATATAATATTGAAACTGTTATTTAGATTACGATATGAATCACTGAAGTTCTTTTGTGGGGGAGAGACTACGTGTATAAGACCATGCACTTATCCACTATCTAGTTTAAAACATAAAGTAAAACTAGGTGGAATTATTACATGGTCCCGGCTCACCATGTCATCCATAGTCAATCCAATAAGATTCATTCATTTAGTGACATGTAGGAAAGAGGTGAAGATTCACCTTAGAAAAAATGAGATGAAAAATTATTATTGAATGAGACCATGAATGACGTGGTGAGCTAGACCCATCTAATAATTTTTCTAAAACTAGGATGACAAAATATTCTAAACCCACCGGATCCCGATCTGACCCGACCCGATAGGAGCGAGTTTTTTTTCCTTAAAAAATAGAGTTCGGGTTATTGAAAAAATAAAGTCGGGTCGGGAATAAAATAAATTAGAGTCAGGACGGGTCGGGGGCCGGGGGCCGGAACAGGTGGTTTAAATTTCAAGTCGGGTCGAGGCAGCCAAAAATCCATTCCGCCCCACCCCGTTGCTATCCCTAAGTAAAACCTTGTCCGATTCAGGTAAGTTCAAAGGAGGATTATATAATTATGTCAAAGTCGTCTAAACTCTAAAACCTTGAAAATATCAGAGGTGGGGGATAGGGTTAGGGTCAATTCACTTTTGCTTGCTTTTCAGAAGAACAACAAGCTGTTACAAAAAATCTTTAACCTCTTCTTGAAGTATTTATATATAATAAAAGTATTTGATACATAATTTGATACTGGGATTATGATATGATTAGATATTTTTTATCGAGTTATTATTTAATATATCAATAAATAAAATTACTTCACAATGAATATTTTAAAAAATATTATTAACAGTTTAACTATTTTTGAAAGGTTGAGGCATGAGGGTCAAATTTGACTATTTTTTTATTTTTAGTTAAATTTAACTAAAAAATAGAGTTAAAATGACAAACCTTATAAACCTTAAGTTTATGTATTCATTAGTTTTACGATTTTGACCTTCATCCTTTTTTGAACTAAATTTGACTGGTGACGTTTCACTCAGCAGTCCATATATATTCCTGCTCTGCTGACAAAGGTAGAATACAGACACTTCATTTTTGTCTTCGGCTGATGTTGTGAGCATCGATAGGTTTTGTCCGGAACAATATCCGACAATCTCAACAGCAAAGGAGCAGATTTAAGTGAAAAACACCAACTTGTGCAGCCTGTGGCTGTGTATATAATCTAAAACACCACTTTTCAGTTTCTCATATTTTTGAGATTTTATAACCATGGAACTTGTAACTGCAAAATCCGAATCAATCCCCCGGAGAACTCGTTCGTTCACCGTCGAAGGCGACACAATCGACACGAAGTGTATCAAACGACGTCGAAGAGATCATTCAAATGGCGATGCACCGGGCTGCAACGATCAACGACAGCAGCATCAACAGCTACAAGGTGATCAACCTACTGCAACCACAGTGAAGAGAAGTTCAAGATTCAGGGGAGTCAGCAGGTTCTTAACATGCACTTTTTTTTCCTCTACTTTGTTAAAATGCTTTGAACATCTAACGGTGTGGCTGATTATTACGTGCCAAAACAGACATCGATGGACCGGAAGGTTCGAAGCTCACTTATGGGATAAAGCTTCATGGAATCCAACACAAAGGAAGAAAGGAAAACAAGGTATTTTTTGAGTTTTCGACTTATGAAATCCGGTTTCTCGTCAAATACATGCGCATATTTGCTAATGCTATGATTGCTTAATGTGTCATCTGGTTGAACCTTGGATGAATTTTGCTGGATGGAACAGTTTATCTTGGTGAGTCCTTAATTTTGGAGCACCATTTTTTTGTTTTGTATTTTTTTTTTTGGAGAAAAGTGAATTACATGGAAAGCTCACTTTCGGCATTTGATTAGGAGCTTATGATGAAGAAGAATCTGCAGCTAGAGCCTATGATTTGGCTGCAATTAAGTACTGGGGAACATCTACTTTCACAAATTTTCCTGTAAAATTACTGTCTTTGCTGATCTGAGAAAGTTTTTCTACTAAATCATCACTTTACCCTCAAACCTATTTTGGCCACTGAAATTTCAAAACTTTTAATTTACTCACTGAAGTTTGGACATTATACGTTTTTGTCATTTTTCCGTTAACTTTTTGATTACGTCCATTTATCGACGAGCGAAGAAATTTCTCAAGATCAAAACGGTGGAAAATTTTATCGGCACGAGAGAAACAACATACTGAGAAACATGCTTCATCTAACGGCGAAAGAAAGAGAATGACGAGAGAAAAATCAAAAGACTTTTGGCTGATTCGTGAACTTCGGAGTACTTTTAAATAAATTAAATGTCGAATTCAAACTTAGGAGGCCAAAATGAAGTGACTGGTGAAATTTGGGACGAACGACCACCATCTACAATCGTTTGGGGTTTAAGAGTGACAAAAATCGTTTAAAGTCTAAACTTTAGTGATCAAATACGTTTAATGTCTAAACTTCAGTAAATAAATTGAACATTTTAAAACTTAAGTTATCAAAATAGATTTAAGAGTAAAGTTTAATAATTTACGTAATTTACCCTTCTTTTTATTTCCTTGATGCCAACAAATATCTAATATTTGGTCAAATGCACATATAATATATTTTCTAGGTATCTGATTATCAGAACGAGATTGAGATAATGAGAAATGTGACAAAAGAGGAATACTTAGCCTCTTTAAGAAGGTGATTTCCCTTTCTAATATGTCAAAATAGTACATTATATTGTTCAGAATCGAGTATGAAAATCGGGTACAAATATATTCAATTTTTTTTAACTTCCGACCGGATATCCCAATACCCATTTCGGGACATAATTCAAACATGAATAGTAGACACGAGTACTTCACGAAAAATGAAAAGTCGATCAGATATGATCGATTCATTTTCTGTATTTAATCATCAATTTTATAGGAGAAGCAGTGGTTTCTCAAGGGGTGTTTCCAGGTACAGAGGAGTAGCAAGGTAAACATATAAGGAGACAGAATTTAACCAATTTTTTTTTTTTTATCAAAATGTGTGGAAAAAATGAAACATTAATTAAGATATTTTACTAAATGCATTGCAGGCATCATCATAATGGGAGATGGGAGGCAAGAATAGGCAGGGTTTTTGGAAATAAATATCTTTATCTTGGAACATACAGTGAGTTTTTTTTTTTTTTTTTACTTCGGACACTAAATTCCGTCCGGGATCGATCTGGAGCCGATTAAGTCCGATGGCACGGTCTCTTATTGCAGGTACACAAGAGGAGGCTGCACATGCTTATGATATTGCAGCAATTGAATATAGAGGGATCAATGCAGTAACCAACTTTGATTTAAGCACATACATCAGATGGCTAAAACCAGGAGCCAATGATCCCCTTGTTTCGGATCAAATTAAGACAACGACGACATCTAAGTCGCCGCCGCCGCCGACGTCGAACTTTTTCCCAACTGAACAAACAAATAGCCTACCTCTCTTTAACCCCAATGACTTAATAGCAGAGGAACTCGCAGATATCCGAAAGAAGGCCGTCGTTAGTCGTTGTCCGAATTCATCATCGTCTCCCTCTACGGCATTGAGTCTCCTCCTTAGGTCTTCAATGTTTAACAAACTAGTCGAGCAGAACTTGAATGCGAATTACGACGAAAACGAAGAGGAGGTGACCGAGGTAGAAGTTGATAATGTCCCTTTTATGTGCTCCAACGACAAAGTGCACTGTCTGGTTTAGAATCTAAAGAGAGTAAGCTTTCATTATATGATAAAACAGGGCAGTCCATGTGGAATGGTGCCTTAAATCTTTTAAGGTAACCGAATATGTATTGAACATAAAACATAATATGACTAAACTGAATCATATGGTTATATGGTTTACAAACAGTTAAATAAACAACATGAAATTAATTCTGTACTTGAAATTGTTGTTTTATTTATGTGTATAGCTAACTTCTTTCAACTGTCGCACTGCAAAATGAGGGTTTGAGAACTTGCCATCAACACCTAGATGGATTTTTCATCTATTTTAAGTGAGTTTCGTGAAAAATCAACATGGGAAGAAAAAAAAGGAGTGAAATTCAAACATTTTGATATTAATATTGTTGTGAATGGTGACGAACAGTGATTTATTAAATCAATAACTAAAGGTTCTATGTAGAAAACGAGAAAGAAACGACTACACTATCACACTATTAACAATTTAACGATCTAGTACTTACATTGAACAAAACAAAAAATTCAGTCCTAAATTTAAAGTGTTTTAAAGTTAATGACATTTGAAGTAGTTTACTCTATAATTATTAGTGAAATGTTTTCATTAAAAATGGCAAATACTTCTATTAAAAAAAGGGCAAAAGACTTTATATACAAAGCTGGCTCCCTTTCTACGGTAAATTATGGTAATGGTAACTAGAGATTAGTTAAGTTTTTAATTTCATCACTGATATTTTAAAAATTACAAAACAATTACTACTATTATTGATTTATTTGTTAACAACAGTCTGATGTGATAAGACACGTGGAGATAATTGACGTAATATATTAATTTTAATGATACCATTGAACCAATTAAAAATTTATTTATCAAATTAAATTAAAATTTAGTTATTACCTAAAATTCAAGCGATGGAAAAACGAAATCGGCATATTTTACCCTTCTTTTTGGATCAATTGGTTTATATAATTAATTGAGAAGAAAGGAATTTAAAAAAAAATGGTTCTCTGATAAAATATTCCGTTTGTTTCCTCAGCAAATCTCGGGAAGGAAAACTTTCTTTATCTTTTTCCTGTTGTTAACTCGTGATTGTGAAGCTTTCTTTTAGAGAATCCGAGTTAACTCGCCGCGTTTACTCTGTAGGAACGTCTTTTTATTGCTCTTTGATTTCAATTTCTAGAATTACATTTTTTTGCTTGTTTTCTTTAATTTTGCTTAGATTTGTGTACGGTAATTACATATCTAAGGGAAATTTTAGGTTTGATTGCTAAGATATGTTGAAGCTTCTTTTATCGTTGTTGTTATAGCTATGGAGCATGGGTTTGGATTAATTTTTCTTGGCTGTTAATTAGGTTTGTGTTTTTAGCTTATTTTCATGGCGGATTTAACTTTCTATGCGTAGATTCTCCGGGGGGTGCTAGGTGTCAATTTGTTCTAATAATTATAGAAATGATTGAATTATAATCTTACTTTCGTGTTTAATGGTTGTGATTTGCTGAATCGGTGTCCTGAACAAAATTTAAAAGCAAAAGTGTGCTTTAATTCTGTCATCTTTGGTTCTTTTCTCTCAATTGGATCTGCAAGCAATTTCCCCTTTTTTAATATGATTAGTATGCAAATTGATGTTTCCCAGCCATTAGTGCTTGAGATTCTAACTTGTAAATGTTTAATTAGAACCTTGGGGTGTTAACTAGAGTTTATGGGATTGGAATGAGTTGCTTCTTGTTGTGTAGTCCTTGATTTACGGGTCTATGCGTGCTTCGCAAAGTAAATATTGAGGTTTGAATGTCACTCTGCATATAAAGTTACAGAAAGGATGTTCAAAACTTGGTTTACTTGTAGAAGTTTGATTTTAATCCGATTTGTTTTCTGTTTATGTTAAATAACTTTGGCTTTTATCATTCATTTTTTTGCATCTTTATATTGATTTTGGAGTAGCTTCCTTTAAATCTACAGGAGGAGAGGATGTCAACTCCTGCAAGGAAGAGACTGATGAGGGATTTTAAGAGGTTGCAGCATGATCCTCCTGCTGGAATTAGTGGCGCTCCTCAAGATAACAACATTATGCTCTGGAATGCTGTTATATTTGGGTATATGATAAATGAAATAAGAATGTAGTGTCTTTATCGTTTAGATTGAGATTCAATAACATGTGCTAATGTCTTTACTTGATGGATTTGCAGGCCTGATGACACCCCATGGGATGGAGGTAAAGTAAATTCTGGTGCATATTTTGATTTGAAGTATCAATTTATCTATGGTTCTTTTTTTGATTTCCCCTTTAAAAGTTTGCCCTGCAGGCTATATGTTGAAATAATCTTTCTATCTAATTGGAGACAACTCCTCAATAATTCTATAGTCCCATATTGATGTTATCAGTTTCCCATACATTAATTGATTACATGCTTCCTCTGACCTAGCTTCTTTTTTTTTATTCTAGATTTTCTGCATGGTTTTTTGAATGATGAATTTGTTTTGTTTTGGCCCAAAGATAGAATTAGAGATTCGGTGAATTGTATGAGCTGGTACTTAATGCAAAAGGCTGAAGGTTGGATTTATCCAATGGGGTGTGACATTTTTAATTGTCCTGTAGACTTATTTTTCATGTGACTAAGTGAAGCAGAAGTGGAACAATCTTTTCATGACTAGAGCCTTACGCAGTCTTTAAACTCAATGACCCTACAATTTTGTTAAGGATGTTCTTCAGCAGATGGCCATAAGACCTCTGCATTCTGGATGGAAAATTGTCATGCTTATTTCTGATGTGGATTTTAGTTTGAATATATTAGATTTTAGGATTATATAAGCTATAACTTTGGATTTTTTCCCCAAGATAATGTGGGTAAACTTCTAACAACTATAAATTAATAATATCTGTTTTGATAATTTTGAGTCTTTTAGGTACATTTAAGTTGACACTTCAGTTTACGGAGGATTATCCAAACAAGCCACCAACGGTTCGTTTTGTATCACGAATGTTCCATCCAAATAGTAAGCTTATAGACAAATCCTCTTCTTTTTAGTTGGATCCACATTTCTTACATTTTCATTTATTATTGCATGCCATGCAGCTTTTAAGCTTTTATTGTAGCTTCAACTTTTTACACATCTGTGCAAGATAAATTTATCATTTCCTGCATTTTAGATGTAATACGTAGGTCCTAGGGTGCAACTATAACGTCTGTGCTTCTGTAACTCATCATGCCATTATTTTTATTAACCATACTTCTGAATGAGAAGATCTAATACTCGGAAAGCGATTGATACTTGTGATTTCTGAATAAGTTGACCCCTACTTCGAAAGTGTGTGCTCAAGGAGGATACAAATAGCATTTGTTTATTAATCTCCAAACATGATCTAATTAATGTTTAGGAAACACAAGGCCATCGTTTGTGTCGTAAGAACCCAGCCATCATTACAACCAAAGCTTTAAAGCTGATGTTACTTGGCAAATTTACATGTTCGGCTTCAGTTTCTGGTTCTCAGCATTTGATAACTATATTATATTTTATTTGTTATTATGATATATAATTTTATCTCTGTGATCTTGTATATTTTGGTAATCAACAGTTTTAGCCATTCTTGATATGATCCGTATTTTATCTTGCTAAATTGTCAGTTTATGCTGATGGAACCATCTGTTTGGACATTCTACAAAATCAATGGAGTCCAATTTATGATGTAGCTGCAATACTGACATCCATTCAGGTACAATATAATCTCTTCAGGTTTTCATTTGCAGCTATCTAAGGTCCATGGAATAAAATATTATTAAGGGTAAACTACACCAGATACTATTGAATTTTAAGTTTAGTATTGATTATTCTACTGAACTAAAAATTGATACTATTTCAGCATTGAACTTTAGTTTAGGCTTCAATTATACCATTGGGCCGTTAAACCCCTCCACGTCATCGCACGCTAACCGTTAAGATTCGTCCACGTCATCGATTTTAATGGCCTAATGGTATAATTGAACCCTAAACTAAAGTTCATTGCTAAAATAATATCGATTTTTAGTTCAGTGATATAATCGATACTAAACTTATAGTTTAGTGGTATATGGTGTTGTTTACCTTATTATTAATTAAAATTCTCCGTCACGGTATATGCTTCGAAACAACCCGCCTAATATAGTAAACTTCCATATGAAAGATGTGGAAGTGAAAACATTGGTTATCCTTGCAAAGCTTTACGGGGCTAGCAGTTACTGTTATTTATTGGAAGATCTTTCATTATAATAATGATATTGACATATATATTTTTATCCCATCATTCATTTGACCTTCTGTCGGGTGTATACACATAGAACCTATAGAGCTTGGGGATAAACAATTGGAACTTTTCTTCTGAAAATGTCGGTACCTCTAAATTAAGAATCCATGATTTTAATCCAGATAGGTTGTTATAGAACTGTGGTATTAATGCATTTAACATGTATGCCACTTATGGTCATCTCTCTTAGATCTGTTTTAAGCCGCTTATATTTTGTGTATGCAGTCATTGCTTTGCGACCCGAATCCAAACTCCCCTGCAAATTCAGAAGCTGCTCGGATGTTTAGTGAGAACAAACGCGAATACAATAGGAGAGTACGTGAGATCGTCGAGCAGAGTTGGACTGCTGATTGATATCTCATGTTGGACTCCATAGTAAGAACAAAGCATGAGTACAATAGAGTGTGCGAGACTGTCGAGCAGAGTGCGGGGACTGCTGATTGATAGCTCTAGGTTTGGTTTCTATGGAACGTCGAAAACAGTCCAATGGCCTGTCTAAATAATATTGAACACTAGAAAATGTGTTTCAAACTTGAGAGACAGCACGAAAATTTCACTTGTTTCGGTTATTTGACAATTAAGTATTTAAAGCCAGCAGGAAAATGTTCTGTTTGGGACTTTTATTTATGAGAATTTAGCATTTTTTTTCATATGGTTAGAATCCTTCACCACCGTCCCTGGCCATCAGTTGTGATATAATATCAAAACATTTCTCTTTTCCCTCTCTCTCTTCGCTTCATATTATTTTTTTCTTCAAAATTCCCTCTATATCAACAAAACTCAAATTAATATTTTAATTATCTGTCTGATTGCAAGTTTCCACGTAAATCAAAAGGAATCTAAAAATATGGGTTTGATATGAAAGTTTTAGTGTTTTTTGTGTGCATGAATTTACCAAGAAAAAGAATAAAATTGTGTTACACTTAACAAGCAAGTGACCGAAAGGAACAAAATTAAAAATATTTAATGATAAATTCAAAATTTTTAAAATTGAGTGACCAAACAGAAACACAAACAAAGTTGAGTGGTAAAAAATAAGTTACCCTTTTATAAACCTAAGTTCCACGCAACTGTTGGAGGAGAAGAACCAAGTTTATGTAATTTGGGTTCAGAATTATTTTATAATAAATTAATTATCCAAATATTTCAACAAAAATCCACCTATGTAAAGTTATCGGGCCACGTGTCAGTAGAATGCCACATAGTAAAAATTAACTGAAAAGGGTTTGGGTAACTTGTACAATGAAATTCAAATTCAGATGTTTAATTGGATGATAACCATAAATACCAAATTGAACTTTAAAACAAATTTAAGTACCAAAATGTACATTTACTCTTTATTAGAAAAATCTGAGGAGGGAGGAGTCATTGGGCCCACAGTTAGAGTTAGGTACATCAACTTAAATAGCATACAGCTTAGTTAAAAGCCCACTCTTTAATTACTTGGTAATGTGTGGGGTCGGTCCGACATGATAACTTCCCTCTATTATCTGTCTATTTCTTTCTTATCTGTTCTCCACTTAATTTAATTTTGTTCTCTTCCTTCAAAATAATAATATTGTGCTCTTATCTGTTTTTTTAAATTAAAATTATTTTTATCAGTAATGTATGATTTTATTAAAGAAAAAATCATACAATAAAGAAATATTTTGAGCCTCGTTAAAAATCTTCTTAATCCTAAATTAGGGGTAAAGAGTACTCGGATTAGGGATGGCAACGAGCCGGATCTGAACCGGATCCAGTTGGACCTAGGTTTAGACCCATTTTCACATCATGGATCCAGACCCGCCCCGGATCCGTGGGTCTAGAAAATTGGGACCCAGATCCGTATCCAATGGATCTCACGGATCCGAGTCCAAACGGGTCCAAAACAGGTCTATTAAAAAAACCATTCGACCTTTTTTTTAACGTAATAAAACTGTCATCGACTAATTTCACATCACATCTCTAATGGAGGTAAGATTAATTTCAATACAACTAGTAATAGAATAAAAAAATGATAAACTAAAGTCTCAAAATAAACTCCAACACAATTACACAAATGTCTTTTGAATAACACAAATATTAAAAAATGTAGATCATGAATTCCATTATCGCAAGCCGAGTACCGCACTTCTACCTCCTTAGAGTTCTAGTCTTCATCACTACTTAAATCATCAACGTCCTAAAACAAACAACAACCAACCAAAGAAAAAAAATTTGTTTAATGAAAATAATATTTTTGAAATTTAAATATTAATATTAAGGTAGGTTTTTCTATAAAAGGTAAACGGGTCCAGGTCTGGATCTTAGTGTCAGATCCGTACTTTAACCAGAGGATACAGATCTGGCCCGGATTCGTCGGGTCCAAAATTTTAGGATCCATACCCTAAAAAACGAATCTGGATCTACGATTTTAGGTCGGGTCCAAGATCCATTGCCATCCCTAACTCGGATACCTATGAGAACACAAAAGAAAAGACCTATGCTGAAAAGGAACTCAAAAACACCATAACGAACAAGATACAAAATACAAAACACACTTGAAAAAAGAACTCGAACACACTGCCATACTCGAATTTTGACCGGGCGAGTAAATAAATAAATAGTAGAAACAAATAAATAGTCTATAATAAATAAACAGTCCAAATAATTCCCAAAGTCCTTTTACAAATACCCAAAACCCGAATACAAATTTTACAACCCATATACAGCCAAACAAACACAGATACAGGCTGGTTTTAAACATTCCCGCCCAAATGCTAATTAGAAGGGACACGTGTCACGTGTCTATTGGCCCGAAACAAATTCACACGGATTGTGTGTTTCTTCATCACCAGCTGGCATCCCGATGATGTCATCATCTGACACCCTATAAATAGTGGGAGAGAGAAAAGTCAGGCAATAATGACCATTAATTAAAAACTATTAACTAATAATTATAATAATAAATAAAGAGGAGAGAGGGTGCTCACTCGGGGAAGCCAAACCGCCCGGAGCATGAACGGTCACTGGGAAGTTCATCGAACGCCGGGAAGCTCGTCAGACACTGGGAAGCTCATCGGTCAGAATCGCCACAGCCACCGTCGAAAAGGTACATTTCATTCCCGATTTAAAACTGAAACAAAAAAGCTAGCTACACACATATGAAAATAGGAATAAGTACGAGATAGAAAGTTAAAATGAGGGCCGAGAACTTATATTTGGTGGTCGGAGTAGGCTTTGAACGGTTGGAGTTGAAGAGCCAGTTTCGGGTAGTTTTAGGTTCAGTTTAACCGGAGTTGGGTGGCTCTACCGAGCCGGGACTTGGTTTTAGGCCGTAGGAATAAATCGGGGAAAATTAGGTTTTTTGATTTCGGCACGGCGGTCGGCGGTGGCCGAAAATTGCCTCACGGCGGCTGGCAGACGTGAGGCTATGACCGATGTTTATTTGCGGTGGCCGACGACGGCCACAAGTGATTGGAGAAGGCGACGGAGGATTGAACGGTGGACTGTGTGGCGAAGTTTGGGCGGGAAGTTTGAAGTTCATCCGATTCTTGAAGAACATGGATGAACTTCATTCGAAATTGAGGGGTTTTGATCCACAAGGATCTTATTTTCTGGGTAAATGGGGTTATTGAAGAGAGAGAAGAGTGTTTTCTGGGTTAGAGAGAAGGAATGAGGGTGAAAATGAATGAGTTGACTCGGAATGGGCCTTTTATAGGCCATAGGAAGCGACGTCGTTTAGAGGCAAGGTCCTTTGACCCACGAGCCTGACTGGGTCGCGTCTTTTGACTCGCGTTATTCTCTTCCAGGATCCTCACAGTTTAGGCCTATTATTTTGCAATTGTCTCAATTTAGTCACCATTTCCTCTTAAATTGAACCCCAAGTTTTGTAGTTTTCTCAATTTGGTCTCTGAATCCCTTTAATTGATTCCCTTAGTTTGTAATTCTTTCAATTGGGTCACATGGGTTTTGTAATTGGGGTTTGATTTTGTATTTGTTTCAATTCAGTCCTTTATATAATAAAAACAATTTTTGCAAGTTTTATTTCTTTAAATTCAGTCCTTTAATTTAATTTAATTTAATTTAATTGTTTAATTTATATGTTTGAATGCATGATTAAAATTAATGCATATAGGTTTATTTGTTAGATAACTTAATACACTTAGTTTATTTAATTGTTTAGAGCCTTTAAGTGTAGATTCTCTAATTAGGAATTCAATAATTAAAATAGGATAGATAATTGTAGGAATTAAATGTATTAAATATAGGATTTAAAATCCTAATTTGGATGGTGTTCCATTGTTTACAATGGGGTGTTATCTCAACATGGATTTTAATGAATATATTTAATACATTTACACTTATAATTGAATATCAAATTAGTTTTTTTTAATTGACATTAATAATTAATACATTGTAGTTAATTAAATGTATATCGAATAGAATCTTTGAGGTTCAAATCTGGATGGTATTCCATTGTTTACAATGAGATGTTATCTCAGCCTTGGTCATAAAGGTGTATATTCGATATACATTTGCACTTACAAAATTGATTAAATAATTTGTTAGAACCGTAATTAGGACTTTAATTAATTAGAAGAATTAATTAATTAGGAATATGATTAATTTAAGGGCTTTAAATATATGGAAGATGTTCAAGAAATTGGCATTTTCACATAAAGCCATTAAATTAATTAATATTCATAGATTTAAGTAACTAATTGATTAGAGCCTTGTTAGGGATAATACTTAAAATTGATAAGACAATAAAATATCATTCATTAAAAACCTTTTATGTTGGAAATTCATTTTTAAATATGAATAGGGGTGCCACTTAACAGGGTGCTTTTAATCTCGTATTCGAACAAAATGAATTTCCTTATAAAAGGATATCTGTATTTGGAATTTAAATTCAGTTAATAATTATGGGAAAATTAAATTCAAATTATTATTCGAAATGCCAAAATGCCACATAAAATTAAAGGTACCGATAACGGGCGTTCGTAGGGGTACTAATCATTCCCTACACGTAACCGACTCCCGAACCCAATTTTTAAGACAAAATCTCTGGTTTGCTTTTCGGTGTCTGGCCTACCTCGAAGTGATCGGTGGCGACTCCAAAATGTTTTTCGAGGATAAATGAAGGAAAATTCATCTTAATATAAAAAACCCTAAATTTTCAAGATTAAATTAAAAATGCCCCAAAACCCTAATTTTACAAAAGATCGATCGTCAGGCTATTTTCACACGTCCCAATTTTCAAAAAAATGGTCGCGATAGCTTGGCGACTCCGCTGGGGAATTTAAAAAATAAGAGTCAGGCCCAATTAGTTTTACGTGACATTTTGGACAGTAATTTGAATTTAATTTTTCCCAAAATTATTGGATGAATTTTCTAGAAGAGTGCATGTAACTTTTTCTTGTGTGATATAAATTGTTATTCATGCATAAGCCTTCTACCCAGGCTTTTCACCTTTAAGTAGGAGTGAGGCATGATCTTACGTGAGTTATTCAGCTCCGTGATCGGATTTTGTCCTCCTTCCGGTTTACCAACCTTATACACCGTGAGGTTACGCCTCCGCTATAAGGGGTCGTATACTCTCGAATCGATGTCTTACTAGTCCGGTATCGACAGTTCGGTACTCAGTCTAGATCAAAACCCGCATACTGTAATAGAAGCCTACCCCACTAAAGCCAGACAAAGACCTAGGACAGGTTGCTGCTGTTTTAAATTCATTTCTCTGGTTATTCTTGCGTGCAAAATAAATTGTTCTCTAGTTAATTTTACGCGATATAAATTGTTTTTCTTGTAATCATTATTTTTGCTTACAGTATTATTTCACTATACTGACACAATTTCTTTTGTTTTGTTTTTTGCGTATGTATTTTGCATCACATTGCATTCTTGAGGGGTATCGGTTCGAGAATTAGTCGAGTAGGCAATGGTCATAAGAACTGAAGGGTCCGATAGACAAGTGAGGGACAATATGTCACTATGGATGGGGTTTTGCCAGAATTTTTTTAGCATAATGAGGTTTTGCCAAAACCAGTTCGGTTTGAGAACCATAGGATGGGGAATATGAAGAGTCATTTTCAGAAAGATTTATGGGTTATAGTATTATAATATTGTATCAGAAATTTTTGAACATAGTGAAATTCTGCCATAACTAAGTTTAATTTGAGAATCAAAATATGGGAATATGAAGAGTCATTTTCAATAAAATTTCTGAATTATAATGTTGCTATCAGATAGTCAAATGTATCAATAGTTGTTTAGGGCTGTAACTTGTTTATGAAGCCCGGTATAATTATTCGCACTTCGGAAAGATACATGTAACGCCAGTAATAGAGAAATACGAGGTTTTGCTACATTGCTCCAGTGGTCAAATAACAAGGTTTATACAAGACTCAAAAATAGTTCAGGGTTTAAGATAGGGTCAGTGGCAGTTACAGAGATAAACAAGACGCAATATCTGAAAAAAAAAACAGTGATAACCAGAAAAAAGATAGATAACAGATAGATTAAAAGGGCATTCAAGATGAGTAAATTGAAGGGGCATTCAAGGGCCGTTGCTGACATAAAAGACTCCAATGAAGAATAGAGAATTTTGAACTCAGAGGCGATACCCGAGTTTCACAAATGATGAAATTCACCGAAGAACACCATAATTAAGGGAATGCTGATAAACATGAGCTGAGGAAATGCCAGAATCAGAAAAATGCATTACAACAATTGAAAGACCGGTTCGAAAGTTTCGAAGAGGTACCACGATGAAGGATAAAACACTGAAAGTCAAGTTGATACAGTAATCCAGGCTATCTAGAAACAGAGTTATGAAATAATTAACTTTATGAGCCAATTGCGAGGAGTTGCCTAGTATATGCAGATTTTGTTCGATAAAGTTGTAAACCTGCAACAACATTCTGATAACGACATCGAGCTAGTACAGATGATGATTCAGAGACTAAACAAAGTGATCAACCAAAGGAGCTGGAGCTAGTGAACATATTGCTTTTGCTCTGTATATGACCTTTCAGTTAGATGTGTGTTGTTCTAATGGCTCGTTCTTGAAATCGATACCTCGTGCATTCATGCATTACAACATTTAAATATTATATTGACCTTTTGTTTAAAATATTGCATTACATGTTGCTTACCTTGCTTGAGCCAGACAGAAACCTAGGTCAGGTGCTGTAAATTTAAATACGCTTATCTGGTTATTCTCTTTGATCAATATAACTTGTCTTGTTGTATGTATTTAATTTAATTCTGCATTCGAGATTATTTCACGATACTGACTCATTTATTCTGTTTTTTTGTATTACTTTACATTATATCATCATTACATAGAGGTATTGGTTCAAAGGTAGTCGTCATTAGAAGACAATCATGATGGATAAAAGGATTCACAGGTCGATAGAAGAGAGTGCAAGTATGAAGTAGTATTCTGGTCAAACAACAGAAAGAGTGAAGGGCAGTTCATCCAAGTGTTACACATCAGGTTTTGTTAGTGTTAATGCTGACAAGAATGAGATGCAAGAGCTAAAAAGACAAATGGCTGAGATGATGACTATGATAATGGCTATGACCAAGGAAAAGGGCATACTGAGCTGAAAGGGGAAGTAAACAAAAAACAGTATAGGAATAAACAGTCGAGTTGGGGCACCAATATAACTCGCATCAATAAATCAACTAGAGGTATAATTGAGCCAAAGCCCAATAAAGTGATGGCATGCCAGAGAGAAATGCAAGAAAGAAAGAAGGATGAATGATCTTTTAATACAATCTCGATGACATATGCAGAGCTACTTCCAATACTGATAGAGAAAAATCTTGTGGCCCGACCCCCGTTTAAGTCTACAGTGTCTTCTTCACTCAAAGGTTATGGTATTAGTACAACATATGATTACCATCAAAGAAGTTTAGACCACACTACCGAGAATTGCAAGGCTTTGAAGAGCAAGATTAAAAATCTTATCAGAGAGGGCATGTTGAGTTTTGAAGATAGAAGGCTCAAATTTCCTAAAAGCCTGACAATTAATGAAACACCTAGAGATACAAAAGTGAAAGAAAGTACAAGCCCATCAGAATCAAGTAAAGGTCCAAGGCAGAGTTCAAATTCTAGCATCCCCTTAGCCAATTATCAGAAGACAGAAGATCACAAACATTATTTTGATCCAATCCCTATTTCATACAAAGAATTGTATCCTCAATTGTTAAAGGCCCGATTGGTGTCCCCATTGTTTCTTGCACCTTTGCAACCTCCGTATTCAAAATGGTACGACACCAATACACACCGTGAATTTCTTGATGGAATCCAAGGACATTCTCTATTGAGAATTGTCTCGCCTTCAAACGTCGAGTTCAAGCTCTTTTGGAATTTGGAAAATGGAAATTCAGAACATAAAATTAGCCTTATTCAACGGATGAATATGAAACTCAAGATGACAATATTCAGAAAGAATGACATCAATTCAAATATGAAGCTTAAATAAATAAGTTGAAGCAAGAGAAAGATGATTTGAATGAAGAGCTGAGAAACTTACAGTTCAACTATCAAGAGCTTTGTTCGATGCTCAAGAATGCTGGTTTAGGTGTAACTCTGGAACAGTCGAAGAAAAGAATTAAAGAGCTGAAACATGAAGCTGAATACTGAAAAAAAAGTTTTGAGGCAAGTGAATGATGACTCAATACATTTTCATGTGATCTGCAGGCAATGGAGCTACAACGTAATACTTTTATGGACGATCTAAGGGATAGTGAAGCTAATCGTGGGATGATAAAAATATACATGAAGATGTACGGGGATAATGATATCAAGCTAAATGACACTCAAGCTAAAAACGAAGGACTAAAGAAGAAGGTAGACGAATGTCTCAAGCTTACGCTGATGTACAAAGCTCTTGTTGATGATGTTAAGAATGATTGTCAAGAAAGCGAGGAAAAACGATATGCCCAGTTTCAGAGATCAAGAGTGAAAATTCGAGAAAGGGACAATGACATGAAATATGCTATTATTCAGGCAAAAGAAGTTGCTCAACAAGTGGCAGATTTAGCTGATGTAGCAATGACACTGAGTCAGAATATTGATCCAACATTAGATCACAAAGGGAAGCTGACTTGGCTCTTAGAGGAAATAAGGAAGTTGGGAGTTAGAGCTCACCAGTATCTGTAGTATCTAATATATGATGTACTGAATCCTTTTGTTTCAATGAAAGTTGTTCTATGATAATCACTTTTAGAATCGATACCTCATGTATTCATACATTCATGCATTACATATTTATCAATATAACATTATCATGTAATGACATGGCATTAACATTTATGATCTAGAGTGGTTGGAGTTTCAACAGAAGCAATCTGGGAATTAGTGAAAGTCTGGGAATCTGTTATCATGGATGGAGACATGGGAAGAATTGAACAGACTCAAGAGGGGTTACAAGAACGGATGACCAAGCATCAGCAAAATGCGAAGAACTATATTGCTACACCATGTTTGACAATTTATCCTGGAGCACCTAATCCAGGTATAGAGACAAGGACTGTAAAGCCTATTTTTCTAGGTCAAGACCCGAGTAGCTGAAAGATCGTTGTGCCAGACTTGAGGAAGAGATTAAGGAAAGGAAAAGCGTCAATAATCCCAAGTTTGATGCAAAAGAATTCTGTTTAGTCCATGATATAGTTATTCGGCCTGAATTTAAAGTCCTCAATTTTGAGAAGTATGACGGTACCAGTTGTCCTAAAGTCCACTTGGCAATGTTCTGTAGGAAAATGGAATGATATTTGGATGATGATAAATTGTTGATCCACTATTTTTATGATAGTCTAGCTAGACCTACCGCAGTGTGGTACAACAGATTAAGTCGAGAGCAAATTCGGTCATGGGTTGATTTGGCTAAAGTATTTTTTGGGCAATACAAGTATGTTATAGACCTGGCTCTAGATCGCTATTTTTTGCAGAACGTGAATATGAAGGTCGGTGAAAGTTTTAAAGACTATGCATTGAGGTGGCGAGAATTAGCAGCCCAAGTTCAACCTCCCATGACAGAGGAAGAAATATCTCTTATGTTTAATCAAACACTTCCATCTCCTTTCTTTGAGGAAATACTTGCGAATTCAATGTGCAGTTTCAGTGATCTCGTGGTGATTGGAGAAGCAATAGAAATAGGGATCCGACAAGGGAAAATTAGATCAAAATTCGAATACCATGCTGATCAAGAGGCAAAGCAAGGGAAAGAGGTGACTGAGTGTAATGTTCAAAGTTTTTAGAGTCGCAAAAAAAGGCCAGTTAATTCATTAGAACGACCACGAAAAATTCCTCAAGCAAGTACAAATTTTGAGATCTTCAGAGTGTCTATTTCAGGCTTATTACATCACCTTATTGAAGGACAACACGTCACTCCTAGGCCAATGAAGGTGGTGCCAAGTCTATTTGCTCATAGCTATGATCCAAACAATGTTTATGACTTTCATATGGGGGTACCAGGACATGCTACCAAGAAGTGTAGACCTTTAATGAAAGAAATCAAGAAGCTAGTCAGTAATGGAATCCTGACACGAGAATTAGTTCAACAATGGCAAGGAGTGGGGCAAGCCGTTGTACCATTCAAGGAATTAGAGAATCAAGACGAGTGCTTCCAAGATTGTCCGGAATTTTAAGAAGTCAGTGCTACCCATATTGCTGCATCATGTGGTTACAACCTACATGAACCATTGCTAAAATAATACTGGAAAATAAGTCTGTTATTCCTGGCCTGAAAGTAGTAGAAGTCTTTGTCTAAGGTCATATGTCATGCTTGTTTGTTTTTATTGGAATGTTGTTTTTTTGAAATAAATAAATATATGCATATCTCTTCTAATCCTTGTGGGCCCCTAGATGCTAATTGCAAGATGCAGCACTGATTTCGATACAAAAAATCATTTGGATGTTGTGAAGACCATGAAGTAAACTTGTTTCTTAGTTTACTCTGGTCAGCAAGGCAAGAAAAGATCAGATTACTATGCCTTTGATGATGTTCGACGATAAATCTTTGAAACTCATAAACAGTGAAGTGGACTAGACGATTTTAACCAGGTAGAGTTGTTTGAAATTGAAGTTCTAAGTGTAGTTTTCTATACCTTAAAAAGCACAATAAGAGAGAAAAAGAAAAAAGAAAAAGAAGAAAGAAAAAGTGAGGAAAGAAAAAAGTTGAAAAAAGAAAAAAAAGAAGGAAAAAGAAAAAGAAGAAAAGAAAAAGAGAAAAAGAAAAAAAGAGTGAGAAATAATAAATTATTTGAATAAATAAGTCTCAAAACACTCTGATGGAGCTGTGGGGGATGTCGACAAATCTAATAAGGAGCTATGCTTCACCTATTCAATACCCAAGCGTCAGAGATGTATCTTTGAAGACATGCCTATAATGATATAATTGTTATAATAATAATAATAATTATTATTATTATTATTAATCAGAACCACATATGCACTTATAGAATTATATTCTTAGAATGATATTTTTGCACTCTACTGGTTAAACAAGTTCGGGAAGCTTGAACACATTTATGAATGGGAAAGAATGAGGAGAATGGAAAATGAGTTGTTTCTGACTAGATCAAGCAACACGGTAATCATAGGGTGTGAACCGAGTGATTTGGAAGAAATTTTAACTTCAAAAATTGACACAACATTCAAATGACTATAAGAGGGTTGAATCAAAGACTCTCTTGCACTTGGTATCCAGGGCATCCTATTCTGTTTTCTTTATTTATACCCAAAATTTTCTCCGGCTCTTGCAAAAGTATCTTTCATTGAAATTTCGATAAGCAAGCCGACATTTTTACAAACAAATAAATTTTCTTGATAAAAACATGGCAAAGTATGAGACTTTTATCTGTTCGACAGTCTTTTGGTTAGAAATAGGAACCGTCCAGCAGGAGACACAGTGACAACAATGGAAAGAATAGAAAATTTGGGGACTTGGAGAAAGTTCAGGGATCTGAAAAGTTCAGGGACATGAGGCATTTGTGCGCCCTAAATGATGGAAGAATGGAAAAATTTATATAATGAGGCAAGAAACGAAGAGATTAGTGGGGCATCACGGTGCATAAGAGTTCAAATCAGAATCGACAAGAGAGGGTGCAGAGCTTGAAAGAATTCGATCACTAAAAAGGGGCAAAATAGGCTCAGAAAGAAGGAAGCTTAACAACAAAGATTCTGGGGCAAATTTTGACGACAGAAGCTTAAGATAAATCTCAAGAAGATCAGGTCAAGAAAGAAGATCAAGTCAAGAAAGAGGATCAATCAAAGAAAGATTCAAGGAAAACAATTTGTTGTAACTGAAGCAAGAGGCAAAGAAGATTAGAGCTCATCCGAGTGGCCCTCAGTTGTCTCAATTCATGCATAGTCAGGAATTTATAAGATTGAAGCATACTAATTCATTCATTCAAAAGCATTTTTGTACATTTTTGCAGGAATTTACAAGAATCATCACAGAACAAACAAAGATTTCATTCTACAATTTCAGATTGGAGAAGTAGAACTAACAAAGATTAGCAAATAATTTCAATCACATTTTTGAAGCAAAGATATTGATCCGTTTGTAGATGTGGATCTCAGCAAGATTTCAACCCGTTTAAAGAAACAGATCTTCGAAAGATTTTAATCCGTTTGAAGAAGTAGATCTCAAAAGATTTCAATCCGTTTAAAGAAGCGGATCTCAGCAAAGATATCAATCCGTTTGAAGAGACGGATCCCAGCAAAGATTTCAATCTGTTTACAGAGGCGGATCTCAGCAAAGATTTCAATCCGTTTATAGAGGCAGATTTCAGCAAAGATTTCAATCCGTTTGCAAAGACGGATTTCAGCAAAGATCTTTTAATTGTGCGCACAGGAAAGAAAGTGCATTACAATTCTAAATCCGTCGGGTCATCAGTAAGTCATTCAGGCATGATGTTAAATCCTTCGGGTCATCAGTAAGTCATTCGGGCATGATGTTAAGTCCTTCAGGCCATACCTTCCGGAGTGGTGTAGTTGTTTGCATAGGAAATGAAGTGCAATGCAATTCTAAATCCTTCAGGTTATCAGTAAGACCTTCGGGCATGATGTTAAGTCCTTCGGGTCGTCAGTAAGTCCTTTGGGCCGTCACCTTTGGGAGCGATGTAATTGTTTGCACAAGAAATGAAGTGTATTGCAATTCTAAATCCTTCGGGTCGTCAGTAAGTCCTTTGGGCATGATGTTAAGTCCTTCGGGCCATCACCTTCGGGAGTGATATGATTGTGTGCACAGAAAAGGAAGTGCATTACAATTCTAAATCCTTCGGGTCATCAGTAAGTCTTTCGAGCATGATGTTAAGTCATTCGGGCTGATACCTTCAGAAATGATAATAACTTTTCGAATGTTATTGCAATAAGACGGTGGAGCATGCTATCAACAGAAATATTAATCCTTTGGGCCCACGATTTAAAAAACAAAAAAAGAAAGAGAAAAGGAAAAAGAAAAATTAAAAAGAGGAAAAAGAAAAAGAAAAAGGAAAAGAAAGAAAAAGAAAAAGAAAAAGAAGAGAGAAAAAAAGAGAAAAAACAAAAAAGAGAATAAAAAGAATAAAGAAAAAGAGAGAAAAACAAAAATAAAGAATAAAGAAAAAGAGAGAAAAACAAAAAAAGGAAAAAAAAGGAAAAAGAGAGAAAAAAGAAAAAGAAAAAAGAAAAAGAAAAAGAAAGAAAAAAGAGAGGAAGAAGAAAAAGAAAAAAGAAAATGGAGAAAAGAAGAAAGAGTGAAAAGAAAAATAAGAAGAAAAAAGATGGAGGAAAAAGAGAAAAAGAATGAAGAAAAAAAGAAAGAGATGAGGAAAAAAGAAAAAGAAAAAAAAGAAAAGAAGAAGAAAAAGACGACACGATAATTCAAGCTTGCCGGATTGAAAAGAAAGATAGACTAACTTCAGGCTCAAAAGAGAAAGATTCATAGTTCCAGCATCTCCTGTTGAAGCACTTGAAATTTTGATGATATACCCAAATTGTGCATTTTTACAATTAATGTTGGAAGATTAATGATAAATTTGACTTTTGCATGAATAGAAGAAGATTGATCAATAGAGAAAGAGAAACATGCGATGGGATCCTATATGAGCTTAAAATAGAAAGATCAAGATACCTTAGGCAGAATAAACAATGACACCAAAGATCTCAGTGCTTCAAGCGAGAAATTGGGGATATTACATATTGTTTCAAGTTGAATTTTTATTAATCAATTATATTTTCTTGTTGCAAGTTCAGTTTTTCCCTAGAAAATGAGTTGAGTCAGTATTCCTAGCAAAGAACGAATAGCTCCTAATGAAAAGAGTTAACTCAGCAAAGAAAGAGTTCCCGGTGCGAAGAGTTCGCACAACAAAGAATGAAGAGCTCCTAATGTGAAAAGTTTGCTCGACAAAGACGGAGTTTGCAACGAGAAGAATTGGCTCAGCAAAGAATTCGGAGTTCCTAATAAGAAGAACTCGTTTGTTCGATACCCTTGTAGATAGGTGAATTGTTTGACGGAGGGATGCAGAATTTCATAATAAGAAGAACAGCTTCAGACCTCAAGAGATAAAGAATGTTAGGAGTAATTCTGAGCCTTGGAAGATGAAGAATTTCATAATAAGAAGAACAACTTCAGATTCCAGAGTTTGGTAGAAGATTGAAGAATTTCGTAATAAGAAGAACAACTTCAAACTTCAACATTGTTCATAAAGAAAGACCTGCCTTTCAGAGGACGACCAAGAGGTCTGGGCAAAATTCGTGTATTTTCAGTCTTTGCTCTATCCCTGTTCCACATTAATGAGCAAAGAGGGGCAAGTGTCATACCCGAATTTTGATCGGGCGAGTAAATAAATAAATAGTAGAAACAAATAAACAATCTATAATAAATAAACAGTCCAAATAATGCGCAAAGTCCTTTTACAAATACCCAAAACCCAAATACAAATTTTACAACCCATATATAGCCCAACAAGCACAGATACAAGCTGGTTTTAAACACCGAGAGTCTCATCGGTCAAAACCGCCACGACCACCATTGAAAAGGTACATTTCATTCCCAATTTAAAACTGAAACAAAAGAGTTAGTTACACACATATGAAAATAGGAATAAAAACGAGATCAGAAGTTAAAATGAGGGCCGGGAACTTATATTTGGTGGTCGGAGTAGGCTTTGAATGGTTGGAGTTAAAGAGGCGGTTTCGGGTAGTTTTAGGTTTAGTTTGGCCGGAGTTAGATGGCTCTGCCGAGCTGGGACTAGGTTTTAGGCCGTAGGAATAAATCGAGAAAAATTAGGTTTTTTTATTTCGGCATGGCAGTCAGCGGTGGCCGAAAATCGCCTTACGGCGGCCGACAGACGTAAAGCGATGGTCGATGTTCATTTGCGGTGGCCGGCGAACGGCCACAAGTGATCGGAGAAGGGCAGTGAAGGATTGAACGGCGGACTGTGAGGGTGAAAATGGTGTTATTGAGTGTTTTTGATCCATAAGGATCTTATTTCCTGGGTAAATGGTTTTTATTGAAGAGAGATGAGAGAGTGTTTTCTGAGGTAGAGAGAGGGAATGAGGGTGAAAAATGAATGAGTTGACTCGGATTGGGCCTTTTATAGGCTATAGGAAGCGACGTCATTTAGAGGCCGGGTCCTTTGACCCGCGAGCCTGATCTGGGTCGGGTCTTTTGACCCGCGTTCTTTTCTTACAGGATCCTTCCAGTTTAGGCCTATTATTTTGCAATTGTCTCAATTTAGTCATCATTTCCTCTTAAATTGAACCCCAAGTTTTGTAGTTTTCTCAATTTGGTCCCCGAATCCCTTTAATTGATTCCCGTAGTTTGTAATTCTTTCAATTGGGTCACATGGGTTTTGTAATTGGGCTTTGATTTTGTATTTGTTTCAATTCAGTCCTTTATATAATAAAAACAGTTTTTGCAAGTTTTATTTCTTTAAATTCAGTCCTTTAATTTAATTTAATTGTTTAATTTATATGTTTGAATGCATGATTTAAATTAATGCATATAGGTTTATTTGTTAGATAACTTAATACACTTAGTTTATTTAATTATTTAGAGCCTTTAAGTGTATGTTCTCTAATTAGGAATTCAATAATTAAAATATGATAGATAATTGTAGAAATTAAATGTATTAAATATAGGATTTAAAATCCTAATTTGGATGGTGTTCCATTGTTTACAATGTTGTTATCTCAACATGGATTTTAATGAATATATTTAATACATTTACACTTATAATTGAATATTAAATTAGTTTTTTTAATTGACATTAATAATTAATACATTTTAGTTAATTAAATGTATATCGAATAGAATCTTTGAGGTTCAAATCTGGATGGTATTCCATTGTTTACAATGGGATGTTATCTCAACCTTGGTCATAAAGGTGTATATTCGATATACATTTTCACTTACAAAATTGATTAAATAATTTGTTAGAACCGTAATTAGGACTAGGACTTTAATTAATTAGAAGAATTAATTAATTAGGAATATGATTAATTTAAGGGCTTTAAATATATAGAAGGTGTTCAAGAAATTGACATTTTCACATAAAAGCCATTAAATTAATTAATATTCATAGATTTAAGTAATTAATTGATTAGAGCCTTGTTAGGGATAGTACTTAAAATTGACAAGACAATAAAATATCATTCATTAAAAACCTTTTATGTTGGAAATTCAATTTTAAATACGAATAGGGGTGCCACTTAACGGGTGCTTTTAATCTCGTATTCCAACAAAATGAATTTCCTTATAAAAGGATATCTGCATTCGGAATTTAAATTCAGTTAATAATTATGGGAAAAATTAAATTCAAATTATTATTCGAAATGCCAAAATGCCACATAAAATTAAAGGTACCGATAACGTGCGTTCGTAGGGGTGCCAATCATTCCCTACACGTAACCGACTCCCGAACCCCAATTTTTAAGACATAATCTCTGATTTGTTTTTCGGTGTCCGGTCTACCTCGAAGTGATCGGTGGCGACTCCAAAATGTTTTTCGAGGATAAATAAAGGAAAATTCATCTTAATATAAAAAACCCTAAATTTTCGAGATTAAATTAAAAATGGCCAAAAACCCTAATTTTACAAAAGATCAATCGTCAGGCTATTTTCACACGTCCCGATTTTCAAAAAAAATGGTTGCGACACACACCATAACAAACAGAACGTGAAGACAAACTCCAACATCACACAAGCTCAACCTGCAACCAAATTACTCACAATAGCAACAACTCAAGCCAAACCAACACCGACAAGCATCCCAACAACCAAAGTCAATCGACACAATCCAAATTAAAATTTAATAATTAATTAGATTACGACACATAATATTATACAATAATATCAATATTTTGATTGGTAAATATCACGTTAATAATTTAATTGATTGTTGAAGTGACACGCCAGTACGTATAATATTAAAAATTTTCAAATAGTAAATGTCAATTTAGAAAATGTTATCAACTTTAATATCAACTTATATAATAAACATTTTTTATTAAAACAGAAAATTGAGTTATATATGGATTAATTTCAAAAATCTGATATCAATTAAGATTTTTTTTTGGTTCAAATGGAGACGATATCAAATAAGATTTCAATTTAATAGAAATCATTTTTATCACTACACCACTAACTTAATTGGCAAATTGTCTAGATATTGAACTCATTACTTAATAAATTCAGTTTAACAAAAGTCGCTTTGTCATTTCACCATAACTTTAGATTTTTTTTAAATACTTTCAGTTACTTTAATGAAAAAAAGAAACAATAATTTATTTTGCTTTTATTTCTTTATATATATGTGTGTGAATTTGAAGCAGTGGTTTAGTGAAAAAAGTGAGATTTTTTTATAAAAAAAATGTGTTTGTGTAGTATAGGCGCATAGTTTTTATAGTTTAAAAGTTAGATGTTATGGTTTTCGTATTTGTGATTAGGTTTTAAAGTTTGAAAGTATGTTTTATGATTTAAAGTTTATAATTTAAGAGTTAATGTTTAGAGTCTCTAAAAAGGATATATGACAGCTTTAAAAATGGACAAAAATTTTGTCTTTTTCGGTACTATTTTTTATGTTTTAACACTAAAAAATTAAATTTTAAGTCTTAACCTAAATTCTAAACCCTAAACTATAAATCTTAAAAATACATTTTACATGTAATTCTCTAAACTTTAACTATAAACCTAATTTTTTAACGTGGACATGAAAAAAACACAAAAAAGACTCCTCTTTAAAAAGTAGCTTGTAATGGTGCATTATATAATTACCCTTTTAATTTTATCCCAACTACAAACAGAACATATATTATTATAATAATTAATACATGCTAAGAATTTGATTCTAAAAAAAGAAAATCACCATATATCTGATTATATTGCTTTTATTTTACTGATAACTGTTTATCTTGTTCGAGGAAACATATGTTCAGTATTTATTGATCTTCAGAGGTACGTTTTCTTCATTCCTAACATTACATTTTCTTCTTACCATCTTTATAAGCTTGAAAATTGAAGTTTTACATGAAAGGGTATTAAAATGAAACTCCTCCTTCAGATCTCTGAATGTTCATTTTTACCCTTTTCCTTCTGTTTAATGGTTATTTGAACTTCTTTTTTTCAGCAATGGCAACTTATTAGTGCTTCAAATTTGATGCATTTTCAGGTACAAGCTTTATATCTCCTGCTTTACCTTTATCATTGTTTGCCGACATGCTTGCTTCTTGTACGGACAGAAAGTCTGCTTCTTGTTTCGTTTTGTCGTCGGTTTACTGGCTTTAGCTATATTGTTTTACTGTTGAGAGTATGCAGGAATCCGAAAAGGACAGTAAAATTTTAAACTTTGTTTTTATTTTGGGTGTGGGTTTTTCAGTTTAAGACTTTCAGTTGTTGTCTTGTTCATGTTTTGTATTTTCCTTGAAGAAAGGACTTAGTGTTTCATCTTTTATGGTACCTGAAAACAAACAAGCTATTGGTCATGCAATAAAATTTTACTGTCATTAATTGCAAACTGTACTAAGAAATTAAGAACATTGGGGTCATTTCAAATGCTATGTTTTCTAGGTTGCAGTTCTGGAATCTGGATAATGTTGAGGTTTTGGTTGGATTATGATTTTCACAGATTTCTAGGTTTAGCATTAACGGATATGGGAAAATCCCCTGCAAAATGGATCAAGACCTTGCTTCTTGGGAAGAAACCTTCGAACTCCGATTTGTTGAAAGGAAAAGAGAAGCTGGTAAGAAAGTATTCGTTTTGTTCGAATACTTCAATGGTGTTTGAAGATTGAAAATGCTACATATTCAAATTTTTTGTTTGATTATTATGTGCAGAATTCTCCGAATAAAGGAGAGGTATTGGTTTCTTCTAAGGTAACTCTTTCTGAACTATTCGCCAATCCTCCATCGATTTCGGCACCTATTCCGGTGAACAGTGCTAGTGACTTTGTGGACTCCAAGAAGGGTATACCAAAATTGCCAAATAATGGAACAAATATTCCGTCTTCACAAGCGGTTGGAAATGATAATGCAATTAGTATCTTCGGCAAACCGGAAGATGCTGAGAGGATTAGGCTTGACCGAGCTGCTGCAAAGGCACAGGCTGCTATTAGGGGTTATCTGGTAGCTTACTCTCTCTTAAAAGGTTACTCTGTAGTACTTTAAAATCTTGGGAAGTAATCTGATTATGTCGGCAGTATAACTTGTATTCACTGCTAGCATTACTGTTTATTTTGTTTGGTTTGGCATTCGGGTGGAAACATTGACCCTTTTCGCTCCGCATCGTGCCTTATGTTGCTGATTGTTGTTTGTATATAAAGGTAAAACCTTTGTTAGGTTAAAATGAGACATTGTTGCTTCTTTCATGGTACGATCTAGACCCGTCTTTTCATTGGCCAGTAACATATTCAATCGGTTCTTGGTTTAAATGCTTGTGTGTCGAACTGTTCAAACGGTTACTGACTCTATAGTTTATAGTTACTTCATACTTTCGTTTGTGTTTGTATAATTTTATGGTACTAGCATGAATGCAATTCTTCTGTCACCTGACCTCGTATTAGGATTGTTGTCATTCTAAAATAATGTAGTTTTGTTGATGGAAATGTTCTTTGGTGGAAGGCTCGCCGGGCATTTCGTACGCTCAAGGGCATTATAAGGCTGCAAGCACTTGTTCGTGGTCACTTGGTTAGACGACAAGCTGTGGCTACCTTATGCTGTACACAGGGAATTGTTAAGTTCCAGGCACTCGCTCGTGGTCAAAAGGTTAGATGTTCGGATATTGGTTTTTTTTCTTCTTATAAACCAGTATGTAATGACTTGTCTTGCAATTCTGACAAAAACTGTAAAGATAAGTTGTTTAATGCCCTAGTTATGTTCATTGCTTATGTGGCGCTTTCGGACTTGCTAGTCATGCATACCATGCTTCTAAGCTGATTACAATTAATTTATTTAAGCAGGGTTTGAAAAGCTCAGATCCTTTCAGAGTTGGTGCATTTTCTCAGGGTTCTAAAAATAAAACAAACAATGTATTTGTTCAAAAGGTATGACCTTTTTTCTTTCTTTTGCTTTCTGATACGATGATTGGATTTGGCTTACTATCTAAATGAGATCTTCGATGCTGATAGGAACTCCATAATGTTTAGCCCTTAGGACATTTTTGTGCCCCTAAAAATTGCTGCTTGTGCTTATGCATTCCATCGCTTGCAGCTTCTAGCTTCATCACCTGCCGTGTTACCTCTACGACTTCAATATGGTCCAGAGGAACCTAACTCGTTATGGCAGTGGCTTCAACGCTGGACAAGTTCACGTTTTTGGGAATCCCCTCTGCAAGTAATTAGGAGTCTGGCACTGAAGTCTCGAACAAAGCGAAGTGTTTGGAAACTGTCCACTGCAAAAGTTGAAAATAGATCTTGTTTTAATTTGGAGCATGAAAACACCAAAAGTGTTGTGAGGAAAGTTTCTGGCAACATAACAGCAGATACAGTTCTGGAGCATCCGCAAAATGAACTCGAGAAGGTTAAGCAGACTTTAAAAAAACTTACTGCGAAGGAGGTTTCTAAAAAGTCTGAGGTTGTTGATGATAAAACAACACAAACTCCTAAAAGAACTACTTCTGATGCTCCTGATGCTTCAGAACAGAAGTCTGATGAGAAGATTATGAGAGAGGTGTGTGCAACACTATCAACGCCGTCAAATATCGAGGCAGATCTGAGATTGTCCCAAGAAGACGCTTCTCTCGATGAGCCTAATGTCTCTCTTGCAGTTGACTTGGCACCTGCTGAAAACAATGATAAAATTGAAAACATGCTGGTACCGGATGAGTTAAGCTCTAAGGATAAGCAGATCAGTGATGTGAGCACAAAAAAGGCCAACCAAAGAAGAGCTTCTTTCCCTGCGAAAACCGGTAATGTAGAAAACGGGTTAAAGAACACGCTGAAAGTGCCCAGTTATATGTCACCAACTGAATCGGTGAAAGCTAGGCTTAGGAGTCAAGGCTCCCCAAGGCCTGCTCGTGAAGTCGTTGAGAAAAACGGGTTAAACAGGCGATATTCTCTGCCATCTTCGTCAACCGATAGCAATCTAAGTCCACTGTCACCAGGTGCTCAAAGACCAGCTCAAGTAGCTAGTAAAGGAGGTAAGCATGACTTAACATATATGTTTTATGCCTTTCCATTTGTGTTGCCGTATCAGTATTATCTCGGTATGCTACTTAGTCCACCCCGTTCTTTCGGTAAGACACTGGTTGTTCACATCGTTGTACTTACATTCATGTCTAGTTAAGCATGCTCATGTTGGTTCTATGTGATAGTTAGCATTCAAATTTCATCTTCACATGGCATGCTCATATCGGTTTTCATTGCTCGGAACTTTCAGATAAGATGGTCAGAGCCGAGTGGAGGAGGTAATTTTCGCACAAGGAATCGTTTCATGTTCTCTTGCAGTTCGATTTTCATCACATGTGATCACTTTCGATGCATGGTTGTCGAACCAGGATTGTTAACAATCTAATCATTCTGTTTTTTGTCTGCATTGTTAAGTTCATTAGTATTTTCAGGTGTGAATTGGCAAGTAGTTGTACATGTTTAAGCTGGTTAATTAGGTTTTTGTATTTGTACAATATTTAGCTGCCCTTTTGTATCAGAGTTCAAACATAATAATATCCTGACGACCCAGTGTGTTTATCATAATGCTTTGGCTTTCGTAGGTGTCGATAAGTTTTTATTAAAATGATTTATATTAGAAATATATTTCTTGGTTAGTTGGTTATCGAATATTTGTCTTGAATCATTAAAAAAATATTCATCTTTAATATAAGAGTTATTTTAACCTTTAGAATTAAAAAATATTGGGGAGAGAATCAGATTGTGATCGATGCAACTATTGCGACAATGTACAAAGATAAGTTTTGTATGTATATTCAGGGATGGTTGCATGACTTTAGGTTAGGGGAAACAAACTTATAAAATTTTTAGGGGTGAATTTATAAAATTTTAAGAGAGATAAAAATAGATTTTCAATAGAAAATACATAAAAAAAATTAAAATTTTTTTAAATCGTATAAAAATTTTAAATTTTTAGGGGACGACCGCCCCCTCCAGCCTCCCTCGGTCCATCCCTATGTATATTAAAAGATGTTTTGGGGTACATCAGATTTTATATATATATATATATATATGACTTAGAGATTTAGTTTAGGATTTAAGGATTTAATTTGTAGAGTTTAATTTACAGGGGTTATAATTTAAATTTTATGATTAGAATTTAGAGTTTAGAGTTAGAGATTTAGGCTCTATTTTGCATTGTTTTTGGTCTCCAACTAGCTTTTGGCTCCAAAAGCTGGTTTGAGACCAAAAGCAATGAAAAGCATGTAGCATTTCAGGCCAAAACTGCTTTTCAGCTTGGTTTGAAAAGTATTTTTCAAAAGCAGAATTTTTTATCTTTTAGCTTTTCCAAAAGTACTTTTAAGTAAAATTACGCATATATGCTCGTTTACATTACCAATCTTTTTATATTTTAAAAAAAATGTCTAAAATAGACATTTTATAAAACTACTTTTGACAGCAATACCAAACAATTTTATTTTAAACCAAACAATTCAAAAACACTTTTTAAAATTATTTTTCTACCGCATTTTTCAAAAATAATGCCAAACTAACCCTTAAATTTTAATTTTTAAAATATAAATAAATAGGCTTGTATAAATTTTTTACGCAATATATATATATATATATCAGATGGAATACATTAAATTCCATGTATGCAAAAAAACAGTGAATTCCATATATTTGTAATGTCAGCACATGACGTATGTTAAGTATAGTCAAAAAAAAAAATTCATTTGAAGACTTAATTAATTGCAAGTTTTTAAATAAAAGCTTAATTGAGGTGTTGTTTACTGGAATGATTTATTTAATCAGGAAAAATTCTAGAACGGACGATGAGTACTGTTGAACACCACTAATAAAATATATCGGTGAACACCATTAATTTTAAATAAATTTTAAATAATTATTAAAAATTTAAAAAGCTCGACATACAATTAATCATATTTCAAAATAAAATTAGAAAAATCATTCCATGAACCATTCTTATTACCGCATCTATGGTCTTACCCAATTAAATAAAATTATATCTTTATTTTCCACATAATATTTTCTTATAAATTAAATTTACAAATTTTCGTCTTTTTCTCATACTTCATATATTTATTCAAATACGTTAATAAATAAATTGTTAAAATAAAAAAATTAAAAAAATTAATCCACGAATTAAAAGAAATAAAAATAAAATAATTAATTTTAATATGTTAAAAATCATATGATTAATATATTCGTATGAACCCTAGAAACTGATTTATCTACGGAAGTCGCCGATAACCAGGATTTAAAAAAAATGCGCATCTGCTTTCCTATTTAGCAGGCTCTATTTTAGCCTTTTGACGATCAGAGAAATTATATTATGGGTCATTCTGGTCAAGTTATCCATGAGACCAATTAATTAAATGCGTCTATTTTATTAATTTTTTTATCAAGTAAATTTTCAATTGGTAAAAATTCTTTTTAAATTTAATTTACAGTAAATATTCACTTGATAAAAAATAATATAAAAATAATAATAAAATAGATACACTTAATTAGTTGGTCCCATAAATAACGTGGCCGGAAATAACCCGTGATATAATTTTTCATGGCATCAATATTGAAACCACGTATGTCCCCATAACGCTCACCTGGAATTCAACCTATTACGGTGATAATACTTAATATTTTTTTCTTTTTTTTTTTTTAAATTCACTCAGAATATTGGATTACAGTTAACAAGCTATTATTATGTAAAAAAGAATGTCTAAAAAAAGCTTTAAAACCTTTTTAGACCTGAAATTCAGAAAAAAAAAATTATTCGTGGAAAAGGATGAAAACTTCTTAAAGCTTTAAAACTTTTTAAATTTCTATTAAATCCCTCCAGCTCCGTTTTTATTTTTCCAAAAACTTTTATTTTTATCTTTTCTATTCGTATATTAAGTTTTTTGGGTTTTTTTATTTCAACGATTTCATTTATTAATATTTTTAGAATAAATATATAAGGTATGAGGAAGAAGATGGTGATTTGTAAATTTAATTTATAAGAAAATATTATGTGAAAAATAAAGATGACATGGTTTTATTTAATTGGGTAGGACCATTGATGAAACGGCGAGAATGGTTCATGGAATGATTTCTTCTAATTTTATTTTAAAATATGATTAATTGCAAATCGAGCCTTTAAATTTTTTAATAATTATTTAAAAGTCATTAAAAAATTAATGGCGTTCAGCGGTGTGCGTCTCTCGTTCTAGACTCATCCATTTGATTATCACTTAATTTACCAAGGGTCGAGTTATTATATAGGCTATAATTCTAGTAATGGATCAAAAGTCAATAGATTTTTACTAACAGAGATTTGTTCAAATGATAAATAATTTGATATCATTTAAGTAAGTTTTGAGTTAGAAACTTTATGTATACAAAAAAATTTCTTCGAAGAACTTACTAAAATTAAATCTGTGACAGATCAGGATTAAGCCTTGAAACCGAGAGGCAACCAAAACAAAAGTCAATAGATCTTTATTGGTGGTATTAGTAGGCTTATTAGGCTTTAAGACGAAGAGACGGTCGGTCTAGAGTTGGAGAACCGGCAAAATTCCGAGTTGCGTTTCAATAACAACCAATCGAAGAGTCGTGAAGTCACCTGTCCAATCAAATGAATACACGTGGAGTACCCACGTAGCTTGGCGCTACTTCATTATGATCGACAGGTTGGTCGTTAGAGGATCTCTCTTTCCGTTAAAATTATGACGGCCAAATATTTAAAAAGAAACGAATATATGTGAGTAGAATTTCTTTCTAGATATATTTTAAATCAAATAATATAATCCTATAAATAGATACTAGGTTAACATCATTGTAATCTCTTTCGACTGTGAAATTTATTTCTCCTCTGCCCTGGATTTTCCACTTGGTGTCTAATTCTTTGTACGTTCGTCCTCATCATCTGGATTATTATAACAGTTTCCTCATTCGATTATTTTATTTTCAGATAAAAGCAGAGGAAGAAGAAGGGAGAAGCAGTTATTTAACGGCATTGTAATGGAAGCTCCCGGCGCCGGACTATGGCGAGCTTTAGTGTTTTGCGTGGCTGGGATTTGGTCTGCCTATATTTATCAAGGCGTTCTTCAGGAAACTCTGTATTTTTTTTCTTCTAGTTTTTGAAAATCTATATTTATTTTTTATTCAAATTGTTCTCTATTTATTTATTTGATTCTTCCAGACTTTTCCAATTAACTGCTGTTTATAGTTTTCGAGGTTTGCAGTTTTAAATATGCAACAAATTATTCGAAATTTCTTAGTTAATTTGAGAGTGGATTTAGATGCAGAGATAGAAAAAGGGAAAATGGATCTTAGTGAATATTTCGCTTTAGAAGTTACTTCTAAAATCATGCGAGTAAAATGGCTATTCTTTAGGTTGAATTTTAATAATTTGCAGTGATCCTTCCATTTTATTGTAACGCAACAGTCCTTTTTTTTGCTGAATCTTTGATTTGAAAATTTTTCTTGAATGAAGATTGAAGTGTGAGCATATCGTAGTAAGTTATTTTATCGTTTCATAATCAGAATTTTATCTTTTCTTCTTTTTAGATCCACCAAGCGATTTGGCCCTGATGGGCAGAGGTTCGAGCATCTTGCATTCCTTAACTTGGCACAAAATGTAATCTGTTTAGTTTGGTCATACGTAAGTAAGTTTCGCCATCCCTTTTACCATACTATTGTATTTTGATAAAGTTTACTCTTCCTGTACCATTGACTGGTGAGGAGTAGAGATAACAATTTGTTTGTTCGTGTGACTCATATACAGTGATCAAGCCTTGGTCCAGTGGCAGCAGTGGTGGTGCACCATGGTGGACTTATTGGAGTGCCGGAATCACGAATACAATTGGTCCAGCCATGGGAATTGAAGCATTGAAATACATCAGTTACCCTGCTCAGGCAGGGTCTTAGATTCTCCATAGCTGTTAGACATTTTCTCGTTTTATCTCTCATGTTTTCGTGCCCCTCTAGTTATTGATATGCAATCCTAATCCACATTCGACAAACCGATTCTTAGAATCTTAATTAATTATACCTTTGCTAGTCTAGTTCTCGTAATTGACAAAATGTTTTCATCGTGTACAAAGTTAAACTATCAACACTTGTTATTTTAGTGCCTTGACTGATCATTGATTATAGCTGAATCCAAATGTTTTCTGGTTAGTGATGGGGGGATAGTCCTTGGTATTATGGTTGCTGTTGATTTCTCCTTGGACAGCTAGATTGGTTTTAACTTCTAACATTTGATGTTGTTCGCCTTACTTGCAAGTGCTGGCAAAATCCTCAAAAATGATTCCAGGTAAGATATACATTACTTTCTCCGAACTATGTTTTCTCATAATTCTTGATTAGTAAATGGATGGTATCATGCAAAGCATTATAATAACTTTGAATTGGTAGTTTATAAGTAATGTGTCATTTATTCCTAAATTTTCTTTAGGTCAAGGAAACATGTATCGTGATGTTTCTGAATGATCCAATAACTTATTTCTTTTCTTATGCAGTCATGCTGATGGGTACTCTAGTCTATGGTATTCGATACTCGTTCCCCGAGTATATCTGCTCATTCCTTGTGGCAGGAGGGGTATCCATGTTTGCACTTATGAAGGTGAGAGATGTGCTATTTGTTGGACTGTGATAACAATGTCACCATTTTTTTAGTGCTAATTGGCCTCTTGCTTCTGCACAAGTCATATTGATGACTAAATGTCTTCAAGGCCTCCCATGAATCTCAATTCCGAGTCGTATGCTTTGCTCATATGTCTGCTTTGATCTTATTCCAGACTAGCTCAAAAACAATTAGCAAGTTGGCACATCCTAATGCACCCCTTGGATATGAGCTCTGTTTTCTGAACCTTGCATTTGATGGCTTTACTAAGCCACTCAGGATTCGCTAAATACAAGGTACGTTTGTCGAAATCTTTTCGTACTTTACCTATGGTGCTTTGCTATTTTGTTAGACACTTATCATGCATTGCTGTTTTACCAAAGAAGTTAGTTTTCCAAGTAAACTTGGGAGCAAAAGCTCTTACTGTTTTTTTCCAATGGAGAACTTTGGTTCATTCATTTTTTTTCTTCTCTTTGCTTAGGTATCCAAAGACAAGTGCTTGGGATATAATGTTGGGAATGAACTTATGGGGTACCATATACAACATGATCTACATGTTTGGTTGGCCACAAGCTAGTGGTTTCAAGGCAGTCCAGTTCTGCAAGCAGCACCCGGAAGCAGCTTGGGACATTTTTCTCTACTGCCTCTGCGGTGCCGCTGGCCAGAATTTCATTTTCTTGACCATAAGTCGATTAGGCTCCTTGGCGAACACAACCATTACCACGACGCTCAAATTTTTCAGCATCGTGGTGTCTTCTCTGCTGAGTGGAAATCCACTGACCACAAAGCAATGGAGTTGCGTACTAATGGTTTTCGCCGGCTTGTCTTACCAAATCTTCCTCAAGTGGAATAAGTTGCAGAAGCTGCAGAAGAAGAGAAAGGCCTGAACGATGCCTTTAACAGGTTTTGAGCTTTATATTAACAATTCTCATGGTTTCTTTTCATTTTGTAATTTTTTGACCCCAAGGTTCAATGATCCCAGAATTTAAAACAAAACTTAGGATTTTGTAATGTAGTTAATAGATCTCATTTGAGAAGATAGCCTATCTGTTTCAACAAAGGAAGTTCTTAATCCTTAGTAGGAGTAATATTTTTCCTCATGCCTTAGTATTTGAATTAGCAATAAACTGGTAATTTTTAGCCTCTCACATTTCAACCTTGTTTGTGTTTCTAACACTTCACGTTGACACATTAATCGGACATTCGTTACAATATAATAGTGGGTAATTTGCCTACTCTACCTAAGATACATGTACCCCCAAAGATTGGGAGGGGGGGGGGAATGAATGGATTTAGATATGCAATTCGCATATTTTTTTAGTAAGGAAAATTATAGCTCCCTTCTGAAAGCAAATGGCAGCATTTCCACGGCTGTCAAGCATCATAAAATGGCTCACTGTATTAAGGCCATTTCGATCCTTAACCGAAATGAAAACCGGATGACTTGAAGGAACTTGATAAATCAGGCAGCCTGAGAGCTGCTATAATCCCTGCAGCCAGAGCACAAAAGGAAGCCAAAATAAAGGCTGGTATGTTTCCTCCACCAAATAGAGCATCCCATGGACCGGCACCGAGAGATACAATCATCTAAAGAAACAAATAATATGTCAAAAATTGGTTTTAACTATAAATATAACTTTTGGAGCTAAAATAGGTAGACCTATGGGCTATGAAAGGAATAACTCAAGTGTATAAAATTTTGTACCTGTGGAATAACAATTGCAAGGTTCAAAACTCCAATTGCCAATCCTGCATAAACATATGAATTGTTTAAGTTTTCCAAAGTCGGCAACCATATAAAGCAGAAGCACACGCCAGAGACGATTGAGATATAAACCTTGGCCGCCGCCAGATACAGCAGTTAATTCTGCTGTAACGGAAAATGGAACACTATACGTAATCTGCAAGAACAAAAAATGTGCAAACATACATTAATTTTGAAAAGAAAAAAACGGAAGGATATAAAATTTACTGCAACTCATTTTATACATACAGCTAGAGGAAAGCCGAGAAGGGTGAATACAACCAACGCGGCAATCCTGATTGCTGCACCCCCTCCAATTACATGTTCAATCCCTTGAGAATATTCTCGGACTGATACCAAACTAATTATAGCTGTGAAAGCCATACAGGCAAACACAAAATCGAAATGAAAAAAATGAAAACAATTACTATTTCTCTTGTTTACTTTGTTTTTGTTTTTTTTTTGGCTTAACTATAAAATAAATGCCAAAACTATGCATTTTTTTTGTAATAGGTGCCTAAAGTATTTTTTTGCTGAATTAGGTATCTAAACTTTTATTTTTAGTTAAAATAGGTGCCCAAAATAGTGTCAAAATTAACTTTAAAACAAGTCAAAAATGAAAGTTTAGACAGTTATTTCAACAAAAAAATAGTTTAGATATCTATTTCAGCCAAAATTAAAATTAAGTACATATTTCAAATAAATAAATATTTTATGTACCTATTACAAAAAAAACCTAATTTGGGTACTTATTTTATAGTTTTAACTTTTTTTTCAAATTAAATCTGAACAAAAGTTCACGTCAAATCAAAACGAGGTCAAATCTGGGAGGATGTTCAGGAGAGACGAATGGATTTGGAAGAAAGAAAAAATTATTAGATGGTCTTACTCAATATGTTATTTATGATTTTATTTAATAATAATTTTTATTTTATTTTTTTTAAGTAAATTTTTACCTATTTCTTATATATCATTAAATAAATAAATTTTATTAGATGAAATTATAAATAATATGATGAGCCGACATCATCTAATAATTTTTAGTCAAAAAATTGAGCGTTTAGGGATCTTGTGTTTGGGTACGTCACGTGTACATCGAGAGTAATGCAGACTCGTTTCAAGATCTTTACGCGTAAGGTCCATGTTCTTGTTTTTATTCTTACTGATGACCACGTGTTAATCGTGGGGAACGAAAGTTGAATCAGGGCGTTGATGGAGAGGGAAGGAAATGGATCATGACCGTTGGTTTAAATGACTTTGTGATGTAGGAGAAAAACCCCCAGTTCACCGAGCGACAAAGGATTGTCCGAGTTAAGTGTACAGACAACGGATGCTTTTACTTTGGAGTTGGAACAAACCACGTGGAATTCGTACTGCTATTCTCGAAGAGCAAAAATATTAGTAGTACAATATACAGTTTTTTTACTTGTACTTGGCTTCAAATTTTAATTTGGTATTTAAGTTGTATTTTCAATTAGGTATTTAAATTTGTCCTTAATGTCTAATTTGGACTCTAAAGTTCTTTTTGGTTCATTTTAATACATAAATTTGACTTTATTTTTTAAATTGATTCAAATTAATTATTTATTGTAAGTATCAATTTAAACCTTAAATCTAAGTTTGTGTATCAAAATGGATAAAAAAAGTGGATACCATATTGAACTTTAAAACTAAATTCAAATTAAAAAAACATATCAAATTGAACCTTGAAACCAAATTCAGGTAGCAAAACATATATTTACCCTTATAAAAAATACAAAGCATGTGCGATCTCACATTCTCATGTAAAATTTCTTTCTTAAAACAATAAAAGAGTGAAAGGTTCAAATTCTTGTGAACGAAATAAGCTGAATTGGAAGGATTGTCTTGTAATAGACATTTACAATATTTAATTTGAATTAACTGGTTAATAAATTAAATATAAATAATTATATAAAAAAGGGAGTGTACGTGTCAACCAAGAGGGTCAACAAAATCATGTAATTGGAAGAAAAGAAAGGGGAAATAAATGGGCATTGAATTCACGATATTATGATTAAAAAACGAGTATCACGAATTCACCGAATTAATTGTACCCATTTCGAATAGAAACCGATAAAGAATGTTGGACCCAAAAGTGAATTTGGTGTGCAGTAATATATATAGTGCGATTTACTCAAATATTATTGTTCAATTTTTTTAAACAATATGGTCCTTCCAAGTTTATTTTTAGAAATATGGTTGATTATTGTAGCAAATCAAAAATCGGATAGATTGCAGTCCGACTTCAAACAATGACTTCTATTTTAATATTAAAATAATAAACACGGATAGATTGCAATCATACTTCAAACAATATTTTCACACATGGCGTGCATGGATCAATGGAGGACGACTGCAACCTCATTTTTTTAATATTTTTTGGTAAAATACTGTTAAAAAACGGGGTGAAAGCAGTCTGACTTCTGGCTGCTACAATAATCAACCATATTTCTAAAAATAAACTTGGGAGGACCATATTGTTGGAAAAAAATTGGACAACAATATTTGGGTAAATCCTATCTCTCTCTGTCTCTCTCTCTCTCTCTCTCTCTATATATATATATATATATATGAACAATTCTTACTTAAAAAAGGAAAGAAAAATTTGCTCTTAATGAGTCTAGAACCCACAACTAGAGGAGAAGAAAGTGTCAACTAAATTTTTTTTAACTACTTGCTTTAAATATTATTAATTGCAGTAATATATATATATATATATTAAAATATTTTAAGGCGGAGTAAAAAAAATATATTAAAAGTGAGATGTGTGTGACAGTATTCCAACCTTATGTGTAACATTATTTAAATCATGTTTATAAAAAATTCATTGACAGTAATTTCGAGAAATAATATATGTTTATAATATATGGAGAACCATAGGTCCATAGCTGGCTAGGTTTCCTCTATACATTTGGAAAACTTAGCGAACACAAGGACGAAATTATTAATGAATTATGAGGACATATAGATTAACTTTAAAATAAATAGGGTCTTAAAAAGTAGTTAAATCGGAAAAATTAAGGGGGTTTAAGTTTAATTTTACAAATTCTAAAATTTAAAAGGTCTTAAAATGTAATTAAACAAAAAAATGATGATTAAATATTTAATTTTATTAATCTTAAATTACAATATCCTAAAAATAATAAATCACAAAATTTTGAAAGAGATAAAGACTTAATTGCAATATTTTAAAACTATTAAGACATAAATTATAATTAATCCAACAAATTTGGGAGACAATTGCCCTCCCAATTTGTTCATGGTTCCGTCCCTAGCATCCTCATCTTAGATTCATGCACGACACCAAGAACAAACCAAGATAATATGTACCGACTACTGGAAGGATATGTGAGAGTATTTAATATTATTTGCGAAAATTTTCATTGATAATATTTTTTGCATGATAATATATGTTAATTTTAGTTAACAATAGCTAGCTATAAGGACAAAGCCAATATTTAAAGGTGAGGATAAAATATAAATTTTAAAAGGTGAGAGTAAAATCACAATTATTCTAGTAATTTTTAAAAAAAATATGAAATATTAGAAATAAAAAAAAAATCTCTGCCGGGAGAGCAATAGCCCTTCCCATTAACAATATACATCCATCCTGGCTAGTTAGGTTTCCTCTATAATTTGAAAAGTTTGCCATATCCATCCTAGATTCATGCATAACACCAAGAACAAACCAAGAGAATCTTTAACATTTTGGGTAATTAAATGTGTCGATTAAGTATTATTTTTGGTTGATACTACTTTAGTTATAATATTTTACGGGTCATAGGTTTAAAATTACCTCTATTTCAACTGTGGGGATTAAAAGCATAATATTAAAATATAATCACAAATGTAATGGCCGCATTATAACAGTTTTTAAGATTATTATTATACTTAAGGATGAAGTCATGTTGATATTGAGCGGAGCTCTTACCCTTTCTCCCACGCCTGGAAAATTATACCTTTATTTTTTATATTTATTTTTGAAAAAGTAAGATTAATTTTAAATTTGCCCCGTCCTTTAATATTTATGTTTTGCTCCCCACCTTAAATATTAATTCCGCCCATGACTATATTGTGACCGTAATTTAAAATTGTAGTAATCTTTCATAATCAAATCACACGTAACATCTGCAATCATGTAAATCAACTTATAATTTATTGTTATTTTATAAATATACGAGGACAAATTAGATAAGTATACAAGTGAAGTCTCTCAATGAAAACGGTTAATAATAACATGGTTAAACCATACCCATATTGTTCAACCCTTGTTCTGCATTACTATAAGTGATTACAACCAAACCCTAGATATATGGAAAAAGCTACCTACCGGCAGGCTGATTATTCCATAAGTAAACTCCTGATAATGGCTGCTTGGTCGCTATCGGTGTCTGCCGAAGCTAACAGCTGAGACAACCGGTCGCTTAGGCCGTCGACTTCTCTGTGTAAGTTCCTGATATAGTTGCAGGTTTCCTGTAAGACCTTGGAAGCCGATACCTGAAAGCCAAAGACTCGCCGGAGAAAACACATCAGTGAACGACGGCCACACGAAAGAAAGAGATAAATGTAATAAAAAAAAACATTGATTTGGTACCTTGTCGGAGCGTCTTCCCCGAAGCTCGGGGATAAGCTGTTGTAACTTGGAAACAAGGTCGACAATCTGATCATCAGTGATCCTGGAACCACTTGATGATTGCCTGGAACGTGATCTTCTGCTCGACATTGTTGCGTCAGGAAAGAAATAAATCAACAAAATGAACGTTTAAGGATATATATATATATATATATATATATATAGAGAGAGAGAGAGAGAGAGAGAGATGGGATTTGGTTTTGTCAGAGAAGGGGGAAAACTGAGGTTATGGGATGAGAAGATCAAAGAAACAAAGTAGTAAAAAAACAAGAAGAAAGAGAGATATGCTTTGGTAGTGTGATTATAAAAGACAAATGCATGGAAGAAAGCAGTGGGCTAGGCTTGTTAATAAATAGGTTTTTTTTTTATTGAAGGTTAGTCTAAGCATAAATAATTTGATATTATTTAAGCAGATTTTAAGTTTGAGGTACTATATATGTAAAAAATTCTAGCGAAAAGACTCACCCACTAAAATTAGGCGTGCAACACGGGTCAGGTCCGAATTAATTCTCCCTGAAAACCAGAAGGGCAACAAAAAAATAGACTTTCTTCGTGTATTTATGTTTATATATATATATATGAGATATGATCTACTTACAAAAAATGTAAAAATCATAGTTTTACACGATTTTTGGATCGTTGGATTGATGAAATGGATGGAGATTAACTATTTTTTTTCAAGTGATAATCTTTAGATAACCCACTATTAATCTCAGTCATCTATTTCACTTATCCAACGATCCAAAAAACATGTAAAAGTTAAAAATTCATGACCATTGGATGAGGATTGGATGTATGAGATTAAAAGTTTAAAATAAGAAAATTTTTAAGTAAAAAAATAAGTGTTTAATCTTATTCATCTATTTCACTTATCCAATGGTCATGAATTAGTGTAAAATTAATTAAATTTTATGTGCAAGTGGATCCTAGAAACATATACATATAGAGAGAGAGAAGAGCAAGAAGGAACATAATTTCTGTGAAGAATCCATATATAGTAAAGGGTGAGCACTTTCCACTTTGAAATTTGAACTCTATTAGATTAATTATTATTTTTATTGATTGTATGTATTTTAAAATTTAAATATTTATATCTATTTTATTAATTATGTTCATCTTAAAAATTTTGAATTTATATATAATATGTGTTTACCTTTAAAAATATTTTTAAATCCGCAATCGATAATTCCGAAAAGAAAAGGAGGAAAAGAGGTAGGCCATACTGTCCTCATCGGAGTGTCTGGGAACTGGGGTAAGAAGGCAAGTGGTTTTAAGGGGAAAATGTAGTGAATAATCACCCATGTATGCGACCCTCCCATCTGTCAGTTTAGCACGCAAGCCCACGTTCTCTTATTACTTCCTGTCTTTTGAATTATGTGTACTCACTTTGTCACTCTATTAAGTAATTTAAACAAGTTTTTAATATATATATAAAATATTTAGGTACATATCTAAACAAGTATTTAAATTGTTTGACTGCATTGATTTTATGTAGGAGTCTGCATAATTAATCCTAACCGTGAATTATAATCGTTAATCGGTATAATTATTATATTTTATAAGTTAATTAATCGAATCGTTAAGGTTAAACGATTTTGATTAGCCGAACCGATAAAAATAATGGTTGATAGTTACGGTTACAAATTTTGACAATAGTTAACATATACGTTAACTGTTATTAAATATATATATATATATATATTAAAAATAAAATACCTTCAACTAAAATTTCAGCTCACACACCCATTTTTCTAATTTTAAACCCTAATTTATAATCCAATTCATAATTATTTTTATCTTCGATTTGCTAGTATTACATTATATTTCTTGTACTAACTTGTTTCATCTTTTTAAATATAGGATCGAAGGATTTAACACTTAATCAACAAACAATTATGATTGATGAGTCATATTTCATTCAGAGAAAGACGGCGAAGACCTTTGATGATTTGATCATAGAGTTAACCTTTGTGGCTTGTGAAACTAACTCATAGAAGTTTTATTTATCTTATGTTTGTTTTATGTTAATTAGAGATTTTTCTTTAAAACTTTGATGATGTATTGCTATGTGTTGAACGCTTGATCAACAAACAAGTATGAAATTTTATATATTTTGTGTTGTGTTATGTTGAAACTTTGTAGTATATATGTACTTTTTTAATTAATTATGGACTTAGTGTTTAATATAATATTTATTAAAAATATAGTTTCATTATTCTCAAAAGAAATAGTGAACATGTAAAAAAAATGATATAGGTTACAAGTTGACATGTAATTGAACTGTCGGTTAACCATATCTTAACGATTAACCATTAACGGTTAACCAATTTTTAGCGATTAGGTTATGGTTAGCTAAATTCAATAACCGCTATAACGGTTAACCGACCGCTTAAACTAAACGGTACGGTTAACCGACCATGAACACCCCTAATTTTATGAGTTAATCAAAATTAAAAGAAAATCAAAAAAAAAATTTCAATTGATATTGAATGTTATTTCTTCTATCCCATTAAAATTGCCTAGTATCGATTTTTTAAAAGTAATTTTTTTAAAAAATTGACGGTAATTATTTTAAATATTTTAATCAATTAAATTTTATAAAATATATATTTTTAAACTACGATACAACATGTGTATTGAATATTTTTCTTAAATACAGTAAAACCTCTATAAATTAATAATGTCGAGATCACGTAATTTTATTAATTTAAAAGGTATTAATTAATCGATAAGTTAATAAATTAAAGAAAATTTTCCCATTCAACGAACCTACATTATTGCCTTGGGTATCGCAACAAAATGGATGTCAATCACCTATTGGACCTGGGTGAAAATGATACATGTTCAGCAGTCCAAAATTTAGAAGAAATTGTAGCTAGTGTTATTGAAATTCCCATAAAGGATGAAACTGAGGATGATACAATGCATTTGCAACCAATTACACGGAAGGAATCACTCATAGCGGCAACAACTCTTCACAGTTTTTTGTTGCAGTATGAGAGCGCAACAACAAAACTTTTAGATGCAGTAAGAAAAGTTAGAGATGAAATATAACTAGATTTCAATTCTAAGAATGAGCAAACAACAATAGAATCATATTTTACTAAGTTGTCCTAGTTATATTTGTAATTTTATAGAATTATTAATTTATAATACTGAAGGGACCATAAATTTATATAAGAGTATTTCGGAAAATTATTATCTTATTATTTTATCGAAATTATTAATTTAGACCTTTGACCCAAGTCGGGACCTAAAAAGTATTATTTTAAAGAGGTTATTAATTTATCGAGTATTAATTTATATAGTTTCTACTATATATATTTGTAATATGCATGTTCGTCTTGCAGTCCATATTTGGGTTGCGAGGTTGCCCCTTTCAACAATATCATCTCTAAGGTTTGAACTCGCATTCTCTCATTGAGAGTGCAAAGTACCTTACCAATGTACCCAACACTTATCGGTGAATATATATTTTTTTAGTACGTTATCGATGAAAAATTTTAAACTCCATAAGTAAAAATATGACACATACCTTTATTTATTTATTTTTTTAATTTTAAAATAATGAATTAGATAAGCATGAGTTGATTAAAGTAATTTTTGGTTGTTAGAACACACTTTTTAGGACATTATCTTACTTAACTCACTTATATTTAAAAGTTTAATAATTTTATTTCTTTTATTAATTTAGTGCGATTACATCACAAATAAATTATTCGAATCTAAATCTGTTTGAAAAAATAACATTTTTTTTACTGAGACCAATGTGTATTTAATAATTTTGTTTAAATAAATACACAATAATAAGCATGTACTAATAATTTTGTTTAAAATATATACACAATAATAAGCATGTCTCCACACGTGATTGTCACATGTTCCACCTTTTCTCAGCTATATTTAAAAGTCACCATAAGTCTACGATTCAATCAGGAGTGGAGTCAGAAATTTATTGGGATGTTATTTTTTTGAACAATATTTAAAAGGAGATAATTATTTATAAATGAGTGTCAATTTTATATACTCTTAATTTTTATATATAATTTATATAAAAAAAATATAATTTTCAAAAAAAAATTGGGTGTCTGGGTGTGGCTCCGCCCATAGATTCGATATTTTTACTTAATTTAATCAAACTTAGATTCTTATGCATATTAGATGGAGTTAACACGGACTTAAGAATTAAAATAAATTATCACCATGTTGTTTGCATCATACGTATTATTTTATGATTAAATCTTAGATAAGATCGTTAATCAGTTGCTATTAACCGCAATTTTCTAGTAATATGGTCAGATTTTTGTTGCTACGGAACTGATTGAAGGGCTATATTTTACGTAAAAAGATGGTGAGGGTTTTTTTTTTTGGTGAAAATGCAATGAACTTCTACCTTGCCTTGGGCCATGTGTCATGTGACCTCCATGTTACGACACATTTCAAGGTCTCGGTTAGGAAAACCTAACTCCATACCTACAAGTTTCAAATACCCTGTTCAATTTTGTATTTATTTTGTATAATCTAGTATCTAGCTCGATATCTTTGATGCTCGTATCACCGTTTATATTTAAAGTTTGTGATTATTTTTTCTAACAATATCATTTTTGAATGTTTAGATTTAGATTCTTAATTTAAAACTTTATTTAATATATTTTTGCTAGAAAAATATTAGTCCGAGGAACAATAAAAAATGAAATACTGATTTAAATTACTGAATTAAACCAAACAGAAAATAGATACAGATGTATCTGAAACAGAAATTGAATATAAAAATAAGAAAAAAACTTTGATATACAGGCCGTGTAAATTTTAGTTTACACGTGCCCTTTTAGTTTTAGGGGTTAGGGTTTTAGTTTAGGTTTAAGGTTTATGAGTTTAGAATTTAAGGCTAGTGTTTAGAATTTAGGGTTTATGATTATAGTGTGGGGTTTAGTTTTTTAGGGTTAGGGTTAAAATTTTAGGATTTGGGTTTTTATAGTGTAAATACACAGGCTTGTGTAAAATTAATTTTACACAGCCTGTGTATCAAAATTTTACCCTAAAAATAATATTGAAATCGAGTAACGTTTATTTGTAGTGGACAGGAAATCGGATGGCATATTCGTTGAGGCTTGTTTTCACAGTTTGCTTAAGACAAATTCGGTCGTTTTTGTGTTGGAGATTATTGGTCGACTGTCTCTCAAGATACAATAAGACGAACACAATAGTAATAGTATGCCAGCAGTGATAAGCGAACTGTAACATACGTTTACTACGTTTAAATACAAGATTCATATTGAAAAATTATTAGAAATTAGGAGTATTTAGGAATCAGAGAGTCATCAATATCATAAATTCTCATATGTGAATTAAGGTAGCAATTACTCAAAATAATGTCTGGACTAAAAGAGCCATTAGATTTTATTTAAAGTTTGTCATTTTAATTCTAAAACAAAATTTTGAAGGAGTATGTTTTATCGATGAAATAAGAAAACATTTCTATTAGACTAAAATATTCATAGGCCTCAAGAGGGTAGGGACGGATCTATATACATGGTGGGTGGGGCAATTGCCCTCAAATTTTATGGGTTAATTATATTTTAGGTCCTAATGATTTTGAAATCATTACAATTAAGTCCTAGTCCCTTTTTTGCCCCTCCCAAATTTTTTATGATTTATTATTTTTAGGGCCTGTAATCTAAAATTAATAAAATTAAACTTTGACCCCTCATTTTTTTCTGGTTTAATTACTTTTTAAGACTTTTTAATTTTAAAATTTAAAAAGTTAAACCTAAAAGCCCTTAATTTTATTTTTTAGTTACTTTTTAAAACCCTATTCATTTTAAAGTTAATCGATCCGTCCCTTTTGTAGTTCAATCCTAATTTCGTCCTTGCAAGAGGGTATGACCAATTTGGACTTTACACATCACGTACGATGTGCAAGTGCATGCACCAACAACCCCGTCAAGTTTGAATTTGCACTCTGCTCACAGGAGAGAACTTCACCTTAATTCTTTCAATAACTTTTAAGTTAGTTCGTGTATATGAATATATCTCACATTATCGTTGTCAGATATAAGCATTTTATTCTCGTCAACATAATTCACAAGTGATTTACTTTAAATATTAATTTCTCAATTATCATTCAACTATTTTGAGCATATAATTTATCATTATAAAAGTCTTATAGAGCATAATATAAAATCGCAATTTTATGATTCGCATCTTCATCTTTACCGATTGAAAATGCCTAAATATTAAAAAAACAATTTTCTAACAATATTTTAAGTAAATTTTCATACTAATAATAATTTAAAAATTACATTTTGTCCATTACCTAACATTTTAGCTTTTACATTTCACTAGGAGTATTATTTTGTTCTACTTAGCCACTTAGGTAACAGTCCCATCAGTCCTATGAGAAATGATATACATTAAAATAGTTACCATTTCATAAAATATATACTTATTTTATTATCAACATATATATATTTGATCAATAACGTATGATTTTATTCAAAATATAAAATTATATTGGGACAAATTAACACAGGTTTCATTAAAAATCTCTCTAATATAAGGTGGAGAAAAAAAGTACCCATATTAACCATATACATCACCAGCAAGTAACACAAAATACACCTTAAAGAGCAAAATCCAAACAACTATAAAAAACATCCACAAAACACAAACATGCAGCTAGTAAAAAAAAAACAATCCTGACCACCACAGCAGGCTGCCGATTCACATGATAAGCAGCAAACTTAAAAAGCATCACCTGAAACAAAGAATCGCGCTCCACTCCACTCCACCCCACCCTTTGCTAAAGCATCTGCCATACTATTGACTTCGCGATAGACGTTACTGAAGCACACACAAGACAGGCTACTGACATCCGCATTAATTCGTTGGAAGCAATGCCATAGTCGCCACGGGTGGCGCTTACTATTTAAAATCTATGATACTGCAATCTTTGAATCTGATTCAATAAAAAAGGAGTTACCATACTTCCCTTGAGAGCGAACTAACAATTCCAACGCTAATTGAATCACCCACACTTCAGCTTCATTTGACTCTATTATACCTAAATGGCTCGACAATAATGCTAAAATTTTACCCTCATCATCGCGCAACACTCCTCCACAACCCGCCAAACCTAATTTTCTAGGTGCTGCACCGTCAACATTGAATTTTTAAAGCCCCCTTGCTGTTGGTAACCACATAATGCCCACTCGCAACATCCCCTCTCCCTCACAGTACAAGTATAACCAAGGACAATCCCACCAACTAGCTGTTAGAACCAAAAAATATATATTCGATACGAATATAAACCCAGAATCTATATATATGTCAAATCATCAAGAACAAATACTAGATTTGCGGAAGCGTACCTGAATCGATCGATGGAGATTTTCAGAGAGGGTTTGATCTTCCAAGATGATAGATTACCTCTTGCCACACAACTCTCTGACGGGAAAGGAGAGATATGCAAGTTAACCTATATTTCGGGGACCACTACCCTTTATATAAACTTAATTAAAATAGTTTATTAATATTTACAACTCTGCCCCTCATTGAGTTATAAATCTAACTTATGGTATCTACACTTTTAATTCCATGACAATTTAGTACCTATAACACGTGTAACATAATTGGTCACTTAATTACGTGTTGAACTTTATAATAGCAACGTACATTATACATATGTGCCCACTATTTTGAATTTTAATCCAACAATCTCCCACTTGGGCAACATATGTTTCCTGACAAATGTACAACCTTATGAGCTAAAAAATTTGCTATCATGTAATAGGTATTCTATAACAATCTCGTCCATCAATTATATCCATATAGGATCAAATCGACCTTCGCCATATCAATCATGACTGGACCTATCAATGGTCACGTATACAAACATAATCAAATGACATAGATCAATCATAGATGTGTAGCATAGAAATTACATGTAAATGTGAACCGAACATGCCTATTTCCAACTGGTCCTCTTTAAACATAAGTGATGTCCTTATCCAAATAAGAAAAGAGTGAATAAACTGAATACTTTATTTCTGATCAGAAAATAACCAAATACATAAATATCTGAAAATAAACATAAACATAAAGTGAACAAATAACAAACTCCCACTCAAACAATAATATCCTCAAATAATGTAACACCCATATGAGTAGTGTGCTCATGAAAGACCTTGGGTGGTAAACCTTTTGTGAGCGGATCTGCTATCATAGAGTTTGTCCCGATATGTTCTATGGATATTTGTCCACTTTGCACTCTTTTTTTCACAACTAGGAACTTTATGTCAATTTGCTTTGACTTAGACGAGCTCCTATTGTTGTTGGAATACAACACTGCTGATTTATTGTCACAAAATAATTTAAGTGGTCTTTCTATATTCTCCAAAATACGCAGCCTAGTGACAAAATTTCGCAGCTATATTCCATGATTTGATGCCTCGTAGCATGCTACAAATTCTGCTGTCATAGTGGAGGAAGCTACAAGTGTCTGTTTGGCACTTTTCCAGGATATAGCTCCACCAGCTAACAGATAAATATAGCCTGATGTAGATTTTATGTTATCTTGGCATCCAGCAAAATCAGAATATCCGTATACCCTATAACCTCCAAATGATCTAATTTCCTGTATATGAATCAGAATATCTAAAGATACCTCATAACCCTCTTGGCTGCTTTCCAATGGTCCATACCAGGGTTGCTTAAGTATCTGCCTTACATCCCAACAATGTACGCAATATTCGGACGCGTACATACATGAGCATACATTAGACTCCCAATAGCTGGTGTATAAGGAATCTTATGTATTTCTTGAATTTCAAGATTACTTTTAGGGCATTGGGCAAGACAAAACTTGTCTCCTTTAGTGACAGAGGTGTCTATTGGTTTACTATTTTGCATGCCAAACCTTTTAAGTACTTTATCGATATTGTTCTTTTGTGACAATCCAAGAATACCCCGAGATCGATCTCGATGTATATGAATTCCTAAAACAAAAGAAGCGTCCCCAAGATTTTTCATTTCAAAATGCTTAGATAGAAATCTCTTGGTTTCGTGCAATAAGCCTATATCATTTGTGGCAAGCAAAATGTCATCGACATATAAAGCCAAAAATATGTACTTACTCTCACTAAACTTGTGATACACGCAATCATCAACAATATTCATATCAAAACCGAACGAGACAATTACTTGATGAAATTTGTGATACCATTGACGAGAAGCTTGTTTGAGTCCATAGATGGATTTTGTTAATTTGCAAACTATATTTTTTGGGTCTCCCGACTCAAAGTTTTCTGGTTGCACCATATAAATTGTTTCTTCAATGTCTCCATTGAGAAACACATTCTTAACATCCATCTGATGTAACTCAATATCAAAATGAGCAACAAGTGTCGTGATTGTCCTAAATGAGTCTTTCGATGAAATCGGAGAGAAAGTCTCTAAAAAGTCAATGCCTTCTTTTTGAGTATATCATTTAGCTACAAGACGTGCCTTATACCTCTCCACGTTACCATTTGCATCCCTCTTGGTTTTAAAAATCCATTTACAACCAATTGGTTTTGCACCTTCAGGTAATGAGACAAGTTCCCAAACTTTATTGTCTTGCATAGATTTATACTCTTCTTGCATGGCATTAATCCACTTTTAAGAGTTAATAATTTGCATGGCCTGATGAAAGTTTATTGGATCATCTTCCATCATTCCATTGTCATCCTCATTTTCTTGGAGAAACACAATATAATCATCCAGAATAGCATTTCTCCTTTCTCTTGTGGATCTCCTTAATGGCACTTGTTCTTGAGGTTGTTGAGTTTGTTCTTCTAGAACAATTACCTCATCCTGAATAGGAGGAAGCTGTTCGACATTGTCTTGTTGAGGTTTCGGATTCACTTCTTGATTGATGATCGGTATAGAAACTTGAACATCATCAAAAGTGATAGTAGGAACTGAGTTAAAACTCAATTCCTCCTCAAAGACAATGTCTCTTACCTTATTTCTCCCTCAAAACTCAACATCCTCAAAAAATGTGCAGTTCCCGTCTCAAAAATATTCTTAATTGTGGGATCATAAAATTTATAGCCCCTAGATCGCTCAGAATAACCAATAAAGTAACGGCTTACTATTTTGGAGTCTAATTTCTTTTCATGTGGCCTATAAGTCCTTGCCTTGGTTGGACATCCCCAAATGTGAAAATGCTTTAGAGTGGGCTTTTTACCCACCCAAAGCTCATAAGATGTTTTTTTAGCTGCTTTAGTGGGCACTCTATTCAGAATGTACGCTGATGTCTTTAATGCTTCTCCCAGAGTAACTCAGGTATGGTAGAATGAGCAATCATACTTCTTACCATATCCTTAAGAGTTCTATTATGTCTCTCAGCAACACCATTCATACTAGGTGATCCTGGCATATTGTACTGTGGGACAATACCACATTCCTCTAGGAATTTTGCAAATGGTCCTGAATGTTGTTCACCTGATCCATCATATCTACCGTAGTACTCACCACCACAATCAGATCGAACTTTCTTAATCTTTTTGTTGAGTTGATTCTCAACTTCAGCTTTATAGGATTTGAACATGTCCAAAGACTGCGATTTTTCATGAATGAGATATAGGTACCCATAACATGAGTAATCGTATATGAATGTTATGAAATATTGTTGACCATTCCAAGATGTCGTAGGGAATGACCCACAAATATCAGTATGAATTAATTCTAAGACGTCTGTAGAACGATTGGCACCTAATCTCTTAGTTTTGGTCTACTTTCCCTTGATGTAATCAACACAAACATTAAAGTCTGTGAAGTCAAGGGACTATAAAATACCATTAGACACAAGACGCTCAATCCTACACTTTGATATATGACATAAGCGTTTATGCCATAATGATGCTGAATTTTCTTTATTTAATTTTCGCTTAGTACTACGTGATTCCACATGCAAGGTTTCATTATAGGATGCAATTGTATCTAACAAATAAAGGTTGTCATAAGCATTTAAATAACCAATTCCAACAATACTTGAATTTAAAGACAAAGTAAACTGATTGTTTCCAAATGAACAATAATAACCAAATTTGTCCAACAAAGAAACTGAAACTAAATTTCGCCTAAAAGACGGAACAACAAAAGTGTCTTTCAAATCCAAATAAAAACCAGCTCATAATAACAATCTAAAATGCCCAATTGCTTCCACGTCCACCGATTTTCCATTGCCCACAAAGATGTTTCTTTCACTATCACTGCTTTCGGTAGCTCAGAAAACCCTGTATAGAAACACTTATGTGAGCAGTAGCACCAGAATCTAACCACCAAGTGTTTCTAGGTACTAAAGCTAAATTAACCTCAGAATATACCAAAGTAAGATTCATACCTTTCTTTGCACGCCATGCGTGATATTTGGTACAATCTTTCTTCATGTGTCCAGGCTTGTCACAAAAGAAACAATTATTTGGAACATTCTCTTGTTTCTTTTGAGCTGGACCCTTAGCAGCTTCATTATGATATTTCTTTTTCTTGCCCTTGTCTTTAAAGGCACTAGACAAATGAGCACTTTCTGTTTTCTCACGCTTCAACCTTTCTTCCTCTTGAACACAATGAGAAATGAGCTCATTTAGAGTCCACTTCTCCCTTTGACTGTTATAACTAATTTTAAATTAGTTAAACTGTGCAGGAAGCGATACCAAAACCATAAGGACGAGTAAATCATCAGAAAACTCGATTTTAAGTGCCTTAAGTTTTGAAGCAATATGAGACATTTCTATAATGTACTCCCTTATATTTCCTTGACCCTTGTACTTCATTGACATCAAAGAATTCAGAAGTGATGTCATCTCAACCTTATCGTTTTTAACAAAACGTTGCTCAATATTGTCAAGGAAATCCTTAGCCTGAATAATATCTTCAGATTCTGTACCCCTAAAGGTTTCTGGAATACTGTGTTTCATGATCATCAGACTCATGCGATTAGAACGTTCCCACATCTCAAAATCCCTTTTTGCATCAGGGGTGTTTGCCACAGTGAGAGGTGCAGGTTGTTCTTCCCTTAATGCAAGGTCTATGTCCATAGAGCCAAGCACTATCAGTAAGTGCCTTTTCCATTCCTTGAAATTCGTCCCATTAAGCATGGGTATAAAATTGACATTAGCAGATATTGTGGCAGCAGAAGAACTAGCTTAATATAGAACAAAAGAATAATAAATAAATAAATAAATATACATGATCACACCAATAATTCATAAGTAAACAAATAAATTCAAAATAATGACTAATTCCCCTCAAGATACCAAGCACAACATTAATATCAAGTCTTTGGACAGTAATATTAACTGTAAGCGGTACTCTTGTTGAAGCAATCAAACATTGACAATAAACTATGTCGAACAACAGGTTAATCTTTAGACTAACGTATTGCACACATAAATTACCTTATAATTGTCACACATTTATTTCCACATGTGTTATTTGAAATTCGGCCAAATATTAATTTTCCTTTGGGCCAATTAATAAATGCATGAATTACAAAAACACAAACATCTTAATATTTTAAATAAGTTAATCTACGCATAAGCGGTCAATTTGGTGACATTGTATTTCTATTAACCCACTAAAATATTAGACATAGCCAAAATATGAATTTATCTGTTTCTAGAGATTTATCTTAATACCTAATGATCAAAACTAAAATTTTGATCCAACCGAATTGAACATATATTTTATATAAAATATATATTCCATATATTAATAACAATGTATATTAAATTAAAAAAGAATTAATTATCATTAACCTAGGTAAAAAGAAAACATAATTGCCAAGGATTGTTACCGCCGAAAACAATTGTTAATTCACGAGAAAAACAAAATCAAACTGAATCCACTAATTATGGCTAACAAATTAAACAATTGAAATCCGCGAACATAAAACCAAACTCATTTGAATAAACTTAATCCAATCTCATGCGATTATTGTTAAAAACTATAAATCAATGAAATTGGAAAACATGTAATCGCACAACATCGAAAACAAAATAACCGATTGCATAGGCATAATTGCAGAGAAACAGATATCGCATATAAGGAAAATTTCAGAACGTGCGAAATATTAAAACTTGAATCCATAATCGATTCTCAATGATTCGACAAACTTGGCTCGATGCCACTTGTTAGAACTAAAAAATATATATTCGATACGAATATAAACCCAAGATCTATATATATGTCAAATCATCAAGAACAAATACTAGATTTGCGGAAGCGTACCTGAATCCATCGATGGAGATTTTTAGAGAGGATTTGATCTTCCAAGATGATAGATTACCTCTTGCCACACAACTCTCTGACGGGGAAGGAGAGATATGCAAGTTAACCTATATCTCGGGGACTACTACCCTTTATATAAACTGAATTAAAACAGTTTATTAATATTTACAACTCTACCCCTCATTGACAATTTAGTACCTATAACACTTGTAACATAATTGGTCACTTAATTGCGTGTTGAACTTTATAATAACAACGTACATTATACATATGTGCCCACTATTATTGAATTTTAATCCAACACTAGCCTCACTGATCATATTCGCATGTGACGAGATCATTACCCAATACAAGGTCCGAAGCTTAATCACAAAAAATAATTCCTTGTTTGTTACCCTTTTTTTATTAAACATTATATCATTTCGCGTCAACCATAACGATCATATTACCGCTGCACAAGTCGCTCCCAAATCCCAATACACCAAGGTACATCATAACCTTCCATCATCTCACGAATCACAAAGCTTCTTTTGTCCCTCGCTAGAACAAGGAGCATGTACATTCATAAATCCACAGCTCCAATCATCTTGTACCCATTTGCCCAACACCATACAAAACTTGATTGAAGTTACTGTCACCTCCATCACAAAACTTTTAATGTTTCAAATAATCAACAACCCTCCTGAACGACCCTGAGATGGAGAGAAAGTAAAGTCAAATTCGTCATTATACCACACTTTTACTTACCAAATTTGTCATAATCTCCTCTATTTTTGTTTCCTACAAAAACACCATATCACATTACTGCTGTCTCATTAATAGCTGGATCGATTTTCTCTTCGACGCTGAACCCAACCCTCGTATGTTCCATGATAACAGCCGCATCTCAGTCGCCTCTGTCAGGCACAATCCCTTCTTTCAATTATAGGGTAAACTACACCAGTAGTCACCGAACTATGGTTTATTTCCTATTTTGGTCACCGAACTATTTTTTTAGCAAAAAACATCACTAATGTTATGTTTTCTTCATATTTTGGTCACTGAACTATTTTTTTTTGGCAAAAATATCATTAACGCTATGTTTCATTCTTATTTTGATCACCGGCTGTTATTTTATTTTTAATTTTCCATGTCATTTCTTCTCTCTCCTCGTAAGCAATATATGTTATTTTATAATATTTTTATTCAAACTAACAAGATGGTAACACGTGTCACTACCTATTAGTGGAATAAAAAGAATGAAAAATCAAGCCCCTTATACAGCTAAGAGATGGTGACACGTATAACTGCCTAATAGGATGGTGACACGTGTAACTGTCTATTAGTCGAATTCCTTTGGCTGCATAAGGGGCTTGATTTTTTCATTCTTTTTATTCCACTAATAGACAGTGACACGTGTCACTATCCTGTTAGTTTGAATAAAAATATTATAAAATAACATATATTGCTTACGAGGAGATAGAAGAAATGACATGGAAAATTAAAAATAAAATAAAATAACAGCCGGTGACCAAAATAGGAAGGAAACATAACGTTAGTGATGTTTTTGCCAAAAAAATAGTTTGGTGACCAAAATAGGAAAGAAATCATAGTTCGGTGACTATTGATGTAGTTACCCTCAATTATATTTGCTAAATCTTTTATGATACTCTCCTCTCGTCCAATGGTGCTTGCTCCTAACAATTTACTAAACGCCAACGTTTCTTCAGCTTCTCGAATATTGTCCTTTCGATCCGACACAAGTCTATTTGATCCCTCTTTTTTCTCTTCTGAACCTTTTCTAGGTCTGCCTCGGTCTCTCTTCGATTTTTTATTCTCAGTTACGATAACATTTGCTGCCAGACCAGAGTCCCAATATTGGTGCTACTATTGTTTGTTCCCAACACGTTTTTCCTTACTTGAAATCACTCTTGTGCTCCTAGCCCTTTGTAAATTCGGCCCGTTACTCTCAGCCTCTAACCAGAATGATTCTGCTGCTGCTCGCGGCATTTGATAATTGCTTAGCTCATATGCCGACACATCAAGTCCACCAGACGGGCTCACCTCACGATCAGCCCTACACACCTCCTCCTCCGGGCACCATTCCACATCCATGTTGCGTCTCTTATTGTCCCACACCTCCATCTCAAGATTCTCTTCCCATGTAGACTTATTTGTCCATACCGTCATTGCCTTGTAAGCATTATTCCTTTGTATATCTATTTTTCTCATTTTGGTTGTTGCATTCAGTATCCCCTTTTCCATACTGTATTCTATTTTTCTCATTGCCAGTGATATCCTCAGGTAAGCTACCTTCAACCTCCATACATGGACACCGAAGAAAATCCCCTGGGATTGCTTCTGTTTCCTTCACTCCACCTGAAACAGCTTCTCCTCAATCTCAACCTCTACCATTTCATCAATATTTTGTTCATAATCTGTTTCAATCAGAAGTCTCGCCCTTTCGAATGATGTTGGTGCATTGGTCTCATCATCCATCCTCACTAGTGATCCCCAAACTTTAGCAATATTTTAAAATGATTTCCTCGTCCACGCGTGAACTGGAAAACCACTAATCGTAATCCATACCCTCCTGGAAACCTTCTCCTGTTCCAACAACCATAATTTAACTTGATCAAACCATTTATTCAGGATTGCTCGAGCTACCGTCTCCTGTCATTTTTCTGGATTATCAAATATCAACAAAATTTTTGCTCCACCAAAACGCATAATCGATAGATTCATAATATTTTCCTTATTCATCTCTTCCGCTAAATCTTCAATGGAAATCGGCTTGCGACACCATCCAATCGCAGTTCTCTGCAGTGTCTCTATTTTTTCATAATCCACCACACCCTTCACCCTTTTCAATTCTGATCGTACTATTGTTAACCTCTTATCCTTTTCCTCATTCAATGCCTCTACTCTCACGTCTCTCCTTTCCCTTGATCGCCTCCAATAAATCGATCCGCCACCATATTGTGCCATGGATACTCGAATATTTGTACCATAGAATCATCTTCCATCTAGCCATTGAATCGCGTTCATTGCATCCCTTTCCTGATCCATTCGTACAAAATCAAAACGTGATCCATCCACTGCCTTCTTAGAAGGAATGAAAGAGTCGACTACTTTTCCGTATCGAGCAAATATAAACCATAAGCCCTGCCAGTGTAGTTTAGGTGGAAGGTTTGCCACAAACATCGTCCAACATTTCCTATTTCTTGACCACTCATCCGTCCGCTTCCTATACACCGCCGTCACTCTACCCTTAATCCCCACCACCGTTCCTTTGTCACTCCTTTTTCCACTCTCCATCTTTTATATATATATATAAATCTTAAACCCTAAATTATAAACTTAAAATTTAAATAAAAAATCTTACGGTGGAGATTGTATCCATAAGGGGCAAGTTGCCCCCTTCTCCTTCATTAGAAAATGAGTCGTTTCGCAAAATATAATGAAAGTCGTTATTAGCTAAATGGATAATAAAATTGTATTTTTAATCCTTAAAACCTTGTAGTAATTGTTCAAATTTTTAATATAAAATTCTCGCCTTCATCCCTTTTAAACAAGGATTTATATCCAATATACTAGCGGTGAAAACTTTTAGTTTCTACAAGTGCTTTAGTTTTAGGGTCTATGGATTTAGTTAGGGTGTAGGGTTTAGGGGTTTAGTATTTAAGGGGTAATAGTTAGAATTTAGAAGTTATAGTTAGGGTTTAGAAGTTAAGGTTTAGGTTCTAGGATAATATATTGAGGATTTAAGTTTTAACCTATAAATCTTAAATCTTAACCCTAAACACTAGGTTCTATTCACTGTCCTTAAATTCTAAACTACTAAACGTAAACCCTTAAATCTTACGCCTTAAACTGAATCCCTAAACTCTAAAACTAAAGCGCTTGTAGAAACTTTCTATTGCTAGTGTATAAAATAATTATCCTTTATACAATACATGTGCTAAATTTTTAATTATAGCACTCCATAATTTATATATATATTTAGTTTCTAATTTGGAAAACTCATTAAATCTCGTTTTATATCCAAATAAAATTTCAATCTCTAGATTAATGGTTCATTCATGAACACGTGACAATGCGATGTGCATGTTTATTTGGCATAAAGTTAAAAAATGTCCCTAAAGTTTGACTGAATAGTTATTTTGGTCCATATTTTTTTAATTAATTTAACTCCAAATGTTCCATTTTAGGTCAAAATGATCCCTCTGTGGATGAAAATTGTTAGTCAACTTACGATAAACAACTTAAAATGACTTAATTGAATGACGCGTCAAAAGAAAAAATATTTTATATTTTATACAATTTTATAAAATATTTTTGACTGATGTGTCATTATGTAAAGTCAACATGTTTGTCTATATGACACTGCTATCGCAGCGTGCATTGTCATGTAGGTTTGTCACGTCATTTCAAGCTATTTATCGTCAGTTGACTATCAATTTTCATCCGCAGAGGGGCTATTTTGACCAAAAACAAAACGTTGTGCGTAAAATTGATTCAAAAAAATAATTGTCAAAATGACTATTCAGTCAAACATTAAAGAACATTTTTTTAGTATCATGCCTTTTTTTTATTAGTGCACCTGTTTGCTTTATTGTCTGGATCTTATTGGGTGATATTAGAGGTAATATTACAACACGGAAGGAGAAATAATGTAAATACCATACTAATATATAAAGGAAATAATTTTTTATCAAAATATAAAGAAAATACTTTGATTTATAGCTTTGTATAAATTTTAATTTATATAAGCTTATCAATTTTAGGAATCCAACAAGCGATCTTAATGAAAAAACGGATGTAATTTATCATAGGAGACTCTGATTCAATCGTTGTCTGCAAGGCGTGTGTGCATTGTCAAAGGGTTAAAGAATATGTATGAGCAGATACTAACTTGTAATCACCTTTAGACTATTAAAAAAACATGTCAATTTTAGGGTTTAAGATTTAAGTTTATAACTTAGACTATGTGGTTTAAACTTTAGGATCTATGACGTCATGGTTAGGAATTTAGCTTTTTTGTATAATCACTTGTATTCAACTTATTAGCGGACTAATCTAGATCGAGTACTACAGAGATTCATTATGCTTGAGACCCTCCAACTCAATCGCTCAATTCACATCATAAAGATTCGAACCTCTAGCCTTGCTTAAAAGATCTAGTGTCTCTTCCCACTAGACCAACGAGTTGTTGGTAGAAATTTAGTTTTTTATTTATTTTATAGTTTAAGTATGAATGGTTGTGCAATTTTTCTTACTCAGCTTGTGTATCAAAATAAAACTTATATATAAATATCTCAAATTTTATAATTAAATATTATTTTAAATACAAGGCTTAAATATACATTTGATATTTGAACTAGACACTTTCGCCCAAGTTGGTATCTAAAGAATTACTCACAAGTTGGTACTTGAACTAGGCACTTTCTTTCAAGTCGTTTTTAAAGATTTTTTTCTCCCGAATTGGTACTTGAATTTTAATTTCATCCACTGCTTTTAGTCTCAAAACTCGTACATTTTCTCAATTTGGTCCTAATTCGAAATAATTCAATAAATTCAACCATTCATATTTAAAAATTTCATAAATTTAATTATTTTTTGTGATATTATCCAACCAAATGAGTCTATCGGATCAAAGCAATAGTTAGATAATTGCATTCTACCATAATGCAACAATAAAATTTATGGGAGAATAAAAAATAAAAAATTAATAGTTTTTAAATAAAGAGGTCAAATTGATTGAATTGTTTCGAATTATGACCAAAATTTTGTTACCAACTTGAGAAAAATGTCTAATTAGATATCAACTTGAAAGTAAAATTTCTTAAGGTACTAACTTGGGAGAATGTGCCTAGTTCATGTCTCAATATGGAAGTAATTTTTTTAAGTACCAACTATGACTGATTGAAATGTTAATGTATTTTTAAGCATGAATACAATTATAACATAAAATTACATAAATATAAGACGAATACATGAATTATGACCCAAACCAAGAGGAAGGAAACTAAAGCAAACCCAAATCGAAAGAGAAGAAAATTAGAAAATCTACTAATTGATCGGATAATTAAAGACGTTTATTTTATTTTATTTTGTATGGATTCAAATCACAATATTTTACTTGAAAATATAATACATTTATTTAATAAAAAAAAAAGAAAGGAACTATATATGTGGTCCAGAATTGATCTTCGGATCTCAAACCTTTGTGCCACTGTCTTTGCAATTCAACCATGTGGGATGTTTTCCCTTTGCCTTGTTTCAGACATGTATATTGAAGCCTTAAAATGATGCATCCTAAAACTGCAGCAACCCGAAGGTCGGCAACTTTTTTTTTAATAATTAAAGAATCTACTATATCAGATTATTTCATTTAACAATATATTTTTAAGATTCAAATATTGTAATAATTTGAAGGTTAATAACACGGTTTTAATATTATCTACAATTAAGGTATTTTTTATGTCCGGTTTAGAGTTGCTATTTTTAAAAATGTTATCTTTGGGATAAAAATCTTTTGACCATTTTCGCTACTCTTTCTATGCTTAAACACTACAAAATTAAATTTTAAACATTAACTCTAAATTCTAAGTCTTAAACCATAAATTTTAAACCCTGAAAATGTACATTACTCATAATTCTCTAAATCATAACCATAAACCATAGCCTTAAATATTAACCATAAACTCTAAATATGGCCTTTTAGTATGGGATATAAAAAATGACACCGAAAAGGGACAGAATTTCTATTTATCTTTTAAGGTTTGAATACCGCAACACTCCAAAAGTTAGCAACCCATTGTTTTATAATAAAAGTATCTTATATGTCGGGTTTACAATTGTTACTTCCAATAATATTATCTTTATAATTTGAACTTAAAATTTTTAAGAGATATATTGTGTCTTACTCTCGCACCTAACACTACTTATTTTTTACAGCAGTCGGCCGCTCACAACAAAACCGGCATCGTGTGGAACTAGCCACGTGATTCATTAGCCTCTTGCAGCTCAGTTGTTTTCCTACGACAAGAACAACAAACCGAACCCTGTTTTTCGCCATATGTCTCATTTGGATATTGTAAACCCTTTCACGCTTCAGCAAAGTTCGTTTTCTGACAACAATGTTCATCATGTATAAGAACCAGATAACTAGAAACCTTAATAAAGATGGATTAGTAATGGGAATGGGTGCACGTTGTAGATGGGGACAAGAAAATCCAAACTGAAAGTTTGGTTTCTCAAAACAGCAAAAGACAGCACATGTAATGTTTTATTTTCTTCTATATATATTTTTCATGTTAATTAATTGAAAACTTAAAAACAAAATTAAGTGTTTTTTAGGGCAGAAATGAAATAGTTGCAGGAAGACAACATAAAACGGTTAATAATGGAGAGTCGAGAAATTATATCATGGTCATTCCTATCACGTCATTCATGGGGCCAACTAATAAAATGTATTCATTTTATTAATTTTTTCATCTTATCTTTTTACCAAGTGATTCTTCACTTATATTTACTGTAAATTAAATTTAAAAACAGTTTTTTATCAAGTGAAGATTCACTTGGTAAAAAAATGATATAAAAATTTAATAAAATAGATGTATTTTATCAGTTGATCCCATAAATGACGTGGTGGGAAAGTCCCATGATACAATTTCTCTGAAGAGTCACAGTCAATGTCTCAAAAACAATAGATGATTAATTCATACATGTGATTATGACATGAAATCTTCATGTTAAGGAGCCAGGCCATGCCCCCGGGATTTTTTTTAATAATTGTATGTATTTTTATGTTAAATGATCAAATAATTTTTTTTGTTAAATGATAAAAATAACTTTTTAAAATTTTTGTTTAAAGGGTTTGTGATTTAGTTTAAGATTTAGGATTTTTAATTTAGTATTTTAATTTTAGAGTTTAATGTTTATGTTTTAAGGTTTCAATATTAGGGGTTTAAATTTTAATTTTTTTTTAAAATAAATATACATGTTGGGTAGTTATTTTTTACATAGCATATATATTTAAAAATACTCTAAAAATTAAATTTTTATTTGTTAATTATTTTTATTTTATTAATTAGATATTATTTCTAAGTCCTTCACATTAACGTATCAAAATATAACCACGTTAATTTAAGCAATTTGGGTTATATTTTGATGCACAAACTGTGTAAAAAAATTATACAACCTTCATATTTAAGCTATAAAATTTAAAACCTGAATCTTCAGCCCTAACACCCTACAACCTAAACCTTAAACTCTAAACCCTAAATTCTAAGGCTTTGCTCGGTAGAGAGGAAAGAAAATTGGAATGATAGAAAATTGAAGTGGTGGAAAAATGGAAGGATGAGAAATATATTTTTCCTTTTCATCGGTGTACTTGGTTGAACGGGTGGAAAACTAGAAGGAAAAAAAGTTTTTTTTCTCTCTATTATTTGGTACAATGAAAAATGAGAGGAAAAAATAAGCTTTGAAAACTATAATTTATTTTTTATTTTTATGATTTAGTCCAAATTTTAATATGATTGTTTTTATTCAATTTAGTCCCTAAAATTTTTATTTAATTTGAAATTGACCCCTATTTGTTTCTATTTTTTATAATTTATTCTAATATTTTTAATATAATTTTATTCTTGTTCAATTTGATCCCTAAAAATTTATTTAATTCAAAATTGGCCCATATGTATTTCTATTATTTTTATAATTGAGTCCAATATTTTTAATATGATTTTATTTTTGTCCAGTTTAGTCCATAAATTTTTTCTTTAATCCAAAATTGACCTATATTTATTTCTAATTTTTATAATTTAGTGTAATATTTTATAATTTAATCATGAGAGTTTGAATGTCAATATAACACCTAATACTCGTTCCTAATGAATCTAGCCCGAATATCGAATGCTACAAATGGCCCATTTGAGCCCTAAAACAAATTTTAAAAAAGAACAAGCATATTCGATTACATAAAAGTAAACAACCAACATGAAAATAAAGCAGAAACAAATAACTAAAGTCACCTGGGAAAATAAACCTCTGAAAACTTTAGAAAAATAAACGATTTAACAAAAAGGCATTTTGGTACTTTTATAAAAATTTAAACCCAAAAAACATTCGAAAATAAAATACAATTTTAATATAAGTAGAAACATCTTATACCTCTATTTTGTTAAAAAAAAGAAGAAGTTCAAATCGAAGAAATTCAACCAAATCGAGGTGTAGGGACTAAATGTAAATAATTTATAAGTTGAATTTTAAGTTAAAAACTCAGTTTTAGGTCGGTTAAAGACTCATTAATTCCATTTATACTTAATGGTAAATTCGTGTTGAAATCGGATTTGAAATAGATTGTTAATTACAAAAATAAGTAGTTTATGGGCTATTTTGAAAAAATTCATAAAATATAGGGACCAGTTTTTCAAAAAGTGAAATGAAATATTACTTTATGAAATCAATATCATAACTGACACATTGACCAAGTTTTAGGCTAATCTGAGCTAAAATGAGTCCTTATTTGTAATTATGAAATTAGTGACTAAAATATAATTCCCTTTCTCCAATGATATAATTGTAGTTTTAATCCATTGACAAAGTTAATCATTCAATCTAGTCCTTTTAACACTTGAAAATCTTTATTTCTGTCCCTCAAAATTTTTAATAATTCAATTTAATCCCTCAATATTTTAAATTTTATCTCAACCCTTCTAACCAAAAATTCTGACTTTCACCTCTAACAATGTGAAATGCATACACAATATAAAAGATTTTCCATACGATCTTTTGGCACTGGTCCAAAAGGAGCCCAACTATCCTACCATTCCAGTCCCATGTACCATAGGTTTTAGCTAATAAGACACTGCAAGGCCCAACGAGATGAGCCCATACAATAACAATACAGCCCAATAAGTCCCGATTCTGCTCTAAAATTATTTTTTATATATTTTTATAACAATTTAAATAAAAATTTTACTATTTATATGAATTTGAATTATATAGACTAGACTCGAATTTACATAAACTCAACACATACATACGGGGCATACCTATTTAGAAGTGTGAAACTCATGTTAAGTAATTTGTGGGAAATTATTTAATGTATAATATGTATACAATTTTAAGGACAATCAATGAGACTGACTGGATTAACAAAGTTGAAGTTATGAGATTTTTTTAATCGAGTTGAGATATTTACGTTTTTTAAATAAATATTAATATTCAAATTCATATAAAATGAGACAATATAAATATCCTCATCACTCAGCTAATTAGTGGATCTCTTAGGTCATGAGACTTTAAATGTTCATATCTAAATTTTATCAAATATAAATATTATGTGTAGATTTTCAGTTTAAATTAATTTTGATTTAGGTTTAATTATTATTCACTCATTTTACATTATAATAATTAATTATAACTATAATCGTTCAAGTGTAATGATAATAATAAAAGCTAATAATTATATTTCTAACTTGGAACAAAGTTTTTAGTACAATCATTAACAAGAACTCTAGTACTAGACCAGATAGTCGCGGCCCATGATTGGAGTAGCATTTGTGGGACCATATTATATAATTAAATTACTAGACCATTAAACATTCATTTATATTAAAACGTAGCCTCTTAAGTTTAGTTCGATTACTATTATTATCAGTAAAGAATACAAGATATAAAAGATATGCATCGAATATGTTATAAGTTTTTAATATCTTTCGTTTCATAGGTGGGAAAGGTTTGAATATAAGCGTAACTCAACAATATTTATTGAGGAGATATTTTAAAATAGCAATGAATCAAAAAGTAATTTTACCATAAAAAATTTAATTTATTTTAACATTTTAGTGAAGGTTGTGGCTCCACTAGTCTCTGTTGTGTTTTGCCTCTGGCCTTATGTGTTTGAATAATGTAGATATTGTATCGAATTTATATTAAAATGAAGGTGAGGACCAATTCGAGTCGATTAAAAAAGTTATAATAAAATGGGGTTTAAATTTTATAAACCAAAGTGCAAGGCTTGGAATAGGGGTGACCCTTGAACAATTAAGAAAGGGGGGGCACATACGCCAACTCCTGGCTAAATCCACCATTATTAATAGAGTTGTGGAAACAAAGAATTCCTCAACTAGTTATAAAATGTTGGTTACGCTCAGTTGCTCTGCGGCTATATAAATATATAATTATTTATTTATTACCAACCTCCCACTTTTCAATTAAATCTCGTAATTGTTGTTATAAATATTGGATCAGACTGCCACCTCAAGCAATTATTATTATTATTATTATTATTATTATTATTATTATTATTATTGATTCTACCAATAACAAAAGCTGTAACATTCACGAAACTATGCTTCTCAAGAGAAAGTAATATTTATTACATTCTCATTGGAATCGATCAAAATCAAACTGCGAATGAAAACATACATGCATGCATCTAGATATGGTCACGGATCGGATCGGATTTATACTTGTTTATAAATTGGAAGTCTCCATTTAAACTCAATCCAACATTTTTGAAGATGTTTGATTCTGTTCAAATTTTGAGATAAAAAATTGCTCAGATCCGACACAAATAAAAACTTATTTTATTACGTAAAATAGATGGATAATTTGAAAAAATATAGAGAGGGAGACTGAAGCCAGAGACGGACGCAAGATTTTATGTCAGGGGGTGTGAACTTAAGTCATCGATAGAAAATATAATGAAAATACAAAGAAAATATATAAACTATATGAGAGCTTGAAATTTTAAAGGGTGCGACTATCTTCTCCAACACCGCATCGGTCCATCCTTGATGTTTGTAGCAATTGTCTTTAAATATATGAAGATAAATTTAGATTAATGTTTTGAGTCAAAAAAAAAATTTATCCTAAATCTAAATCTAAATCTAAATCAGACTCGAACCAAATTCTTTTTTTTAAATACTTAACCTTATAAAATGGGACCTGATCAGAATCTATCAAACTCAGATAATTTGAGCATCCTACATGCACCCAATTCGATGTCGATCAAATCTAAAAGACCTTTCTTTTCCCCGGAACCTGATTCTTGAAAGAGAAATGATGTAAATTAATGGTATTCATTTCATTTATGATCATGCTTGAATAGAGTGGACCTAACTATGGGTTATTGTTTAGCCTCATGATTGTGTCACATTGTTTTTTCATTTGTTGAGATATCAACATCTGAAGTCGGCTTAATCAGAGAAACTGTTTATTTTAAAATTTTCATATGAGATCATTTTTTTCTTTTGCAATATTTTATTTTTAAAATAAAAGGACTAAAGATTTTGCAATGCAATATCGACTCGATATGTTTCTTTATGTTTAATTATATCAATATTGTGACGTGCTTCTGCATGTTAATTATACAGAAATATATTGTATAATCAAATGATTGAATTATAAATTACGACTGAAAAATATGTATAAACCAGGTTTATTATATAATTATTTGGTAATATATTTGATACTTATTAATTCTCCTTACTTAAACCAAATCAATTGAACTTACCCAAAAATAAATCTAACATTTTACCTTGATCTATGTATCATATAAAAAAAGTGACAAATATATATAGGTGGGCCGTTTCTGAGATTTTAGTGTCCTTAGGTGGAACCTAAAAATTGGCCCTAAATTAGGGATTTGAATTGTGGTTGCGATCATATATTCGGTCATGATGCGTTTATCACAGTTGCAGATATAACGAATGTTATTTCTATCACTGCAGGTATCGCAGTTGTGAATTTTTTTATATCATATGCTATTGTGGACATAACGGTTGCAGGTATAGTGATTTTGAATGGTGTCTCTACCACTATATAACGATCTCTGTTGTGGTTACATACCTCTATTTAAATACATGTCTATAATATCAAGTATTGAAAAAATTAAATTTTAATAGTACGTCTATAATAACAAGTATTGAAAAAAATAGATTTTAAGAGTATGCTCAATAATAAATAGTGAGAAAAATAGATCCCTAATAATAAGTATTAAAAAAATTAATTTTAATATTTGTTATTACGAGCATAATCTTAAAAATTGAATTATTTAGTACTTATTATTAGGGGCCTGATTTCTCTCCAATATTTATTAATATGAGCATACTATTACGATTTAATTTTTTAATACTTGTTATTGAGGCCCCGAAACTTATCCAGCTATATATATTTATATTTATCACTAGATTCTTTTTTATCTACCCGTAAAAACTAAGAACTACACTTATAATTTTCTTGGACATGGGACTTGGGCAGGGTGGGGCCCTGGGTGGGCGCCCTTATTACCCTGGCCCAAGGACGCCCCTGTATATAGGAAGGGATATATTTTACCTTGATCTATGTATCATATAAAAAAGTGATAAATATATATAGGGATAGGATCCACGTACATAGAATGTAAAACTCATAGTTTTACACGTTTTATGGATCGTTGGATGGGTAACATGGACGACTGAGAGTAACTCCTTACTTTTTTTCTCAAGTGATCATCTTCAAGTAACCCAATGTTAATCTCAGCCATCTAATTCACCCATCCAACGATTCAAAAAACGTGTAAAAGGTAAAAAAAATTACACTGTGTAACTGGATTCTATCCATATATATATATATATATATATTCAAAAAAAAAGGAAGCAAAAGGGAATGAAGTAATGTCAAACTTTTTAGAGGAATAATTTGAAAATGTTTAAACTTTGTCTCATGATATTTTCTATTCATTTAAGTATTTTATATTAATAAATAATTAACTAATCACTTAAAATTTACTTTTATATTTTAAATTAGGCTTTAAATATAGTAAAACAACTTTCAATTAAAAAATTATATTTTGATACACAATATGTGCAACAAAAAATTGCACAGTAATTATTATTTAAATTATACAATCTTAATATCTAAATTTTTAACCCTAAACCATAGACTCTAAGCCATAAATCATAAATCATAATCCTAAATACTAAACATTACAACTTAACTTAAACCATAAACTTTAGATTTAATAAATTTATGTAAACTTTAATTTTATTTACCATACTTATATACCAAAGTTTTACTCTTAAAAATACTCCATGTTTGTTTCTTATAAATTATATCACTATTAATAATTATTAGTCTTTTTCAAAAATAATTATTAGTTTAGATTTTATATTCACATTATTTTTATTTTTTTCATCACATGGTATGTATACCATAAGATTAGTGTGTATATACAATGAGAAAAAAAAACTTTGAACATGTTGTGTACACAATCTTTTATATTTTATGGATTAGGGATTTAGTTTATGTTTTAGAGTTTATAAGCTTGGTTTCTAAAGTTTAGAATTTAGGTCATGTTTTAGGATTTTAAGTTAAGAGATTTAGATTTTAGTTTTTTACAAATAAATAGACATGCATGTGTAATTTTTCCTCACAACATCTCTATCGAAAAAATACTCATATATTATTTGTTGTGTGATATAATATTTTAATAGTCTTAAAGTTATTACAAAATAATATACGTTCATCTTTTTCTTAACACTTCACTGAGACATCAAATTCAAAAACATTGAAAAACTCAAATACATTACTAATTGTATAGCCATTGTTTTCTTTATATTCATTAAATTCATTTCAAAATATAATAATAATTACCGACAATCAGTTGTTCTAATGAGATGAGACACGAGACCTTTTAAGCAATGTAGGGGTTTAAATTCTGACGTTGTGAATGGAGCAAATTGGGTTGTGAGAGTCACCCCATAATGAGCATCTGAAATACTCCATCCAGATTAATCAGTCGATAAATTAAATATTGATGATTGATCCTTTCAATAATGTCATTTTTAAAGTTTGAACTTATACAGCTTAACACCATATCAACGCTTAAAAAATAAAATTTCAAACATATATATATATATATATTTGAAAAACTAATTGTAAAATTTCACAATCACAATATTTTCTCTACTAATGATGAAACTTTTGCTTGATAGCATAAAATACTCCACTAAAAACAAATGACTTTCCAATTGACAAGTGCACCCCTATAGCTAGAAATTTTATTCTATCTCCATACAACCAACAATGGAATATGTAGCTTTAAAATATTTATTTAGGACGTTTTTTAATATTGCTATATAATTATGTAGAAATATAATAATAATTATTATTATTATTACATAATATTGTGTGATTACAAGAAATATTAGTTCATTAAACATGTTTGGTTCACGTTCTATTATTACATCTTAATTCATTATATCATGTTTCGTAATGTAAAATATAATTATACAACTATATACGTTTAAATTTTTAAATCGAAAAGTGAAATTATGAGCATATTACACTGTTTCTCACTTTTTCCTTAAAAATTAAAGAGTGTAATTAGAGGCCTCTAATTATGCCCAGTTCACTTAAATCCATAAAATTATTATAGTTGACCAAACACGTCACACCTGTGTAATAACATCCAATTATACTCAAACTCACTTAGGGTGTGTTTGGTTTTACGGTGGTAGAATTAATTTTGGATCATTATAATTTTATAAAATTAATTTTGTGTAAAATTAATTTTAAAGTAACGTGATTTATGTTTGAGAGTTTTTTTCTTTAAAATCAAGATTGTGTAAAAATATAGTGTAAAAATTACGACCAATAGCAAAAGCTACTTCTACCTTGCTTTTCCCAAAATTACGATCGGTATCATTATTGATTTTAGATTTTTGCTTCCAAACATATTTGGCACGACAATCAAAGCATATTTTTCCGTTCAATCAGAATTTTTAACCTCTCACCGGATATCCAAACATGCACTTATAAGATGGCTTTTCAAGCACGCCCTCAATTAAGTTCTCTTAATTTAAAAATATATATTTAATGCAGTAGTTTTTATTTTAAAATTATATATTTTAAAAAATCGTAATCTAATAATAAGAACATGGGTTATATATATTTATAACCCCAGCCTTTCATTTATACTCATCTAATCGTTTAAAAAATATATAAAATTAAATAAATTTTACATGATGTAATTAGATTTTAATATCGAATTAATGATCAAATAAAATCCAAGTACATTGGAAAAATATCATTCAACTTGAATCAAATCCGGCATTGTTGAGAACTAAATATTCTTTGAACCCACTACTAAAAGCAAGTGTCATGCATGATGAGGAAAGATCACTCATTTCAGGCTGCGAACTTAGAATAATCAATTCTTTTTATAGTTATGATTTGATTTAACCAAAGTTCCAAGTCACGTGCCATAAATAGGAAGAAAAAGCATCTAAGCCTTTGGATTTCTAGAAGATAAATTAGAGGCAAACCCAAGCTAGCTAAGATTGAAAATTAAAATTAAAATTAAAATTAAATTGAAAATTAGTTCGATTGATATTAGATTCGTGTTTATAATTTAAAGGTTGAAGATGTAAATAATTTAGACATTGTACTTTGTAATAAAAACTTTTTTAAAACTTTGATATCAATCTATGTCAATGTAGTAATGAGGTAGGATTGAAATCTTTGAGAACTTCAAGGTTTTAGATTGAGTTTCACCCTATGCAAAAATGATCCTCTTTAGATATTATCTTGCAGGGATTTCTTCAAAAAAAAATTTGTAGGGATGATTCCATAAACATTTTTTCAGAAGGGTCAAAATTAAATTACAATTGTTTCGAAAATCAAAATATAAACTTACCATTACTAGTTTGTAATTTTATAAAATTTTGAAGGGATTAAAAGTTAAAGTTTTACTATTTTGGGGACCACAACATAGTTTTACCATTACATAAATGTATAAATTTGAGATTTAAAGGACTTAAATTGTATATATTTTTTTTCATTTGTGGCGTCTAGCTCCGCATATTACCATCTAATCTTGGAGAAATTATGTCATGGGTCATTTTCGCCACGTCATTCATAAGATTAACCAATAAAATTCTTATTTCATTATTTTTTTCATTACATATTTTTACTAAGTGAATTTTTACTTGGTAACAAATTATTTTTAAAATTAATTTACAATAAATATTATTGAATATTCACTTGGTAAAAAATATGACATAAAAAATGAAATGAGCTATTTTTATTTGTTGGTCCCATAAATGACGTGGTGAGAATGACATATGATATAATTTCTCTTAATCTTGATAGTAACTTTTTCATATATAAAAAATATTTTTTATAATAATAATATATCCTTTGGCTCGGAAGGCGAAATTCACGGATTTCTTGTTCCCTCTTTATTATTATTATTATTATTATTTTGAGTGAAGACGACATAAAGGACACATATTAACCAATAGATGATGAGAGAATCAAAATAAATTTTCCCTAGTGGGAAAATTTGCATATTGGTGTTAAAATTTTCAACTTTGTCTGCTACAATCATATTTCAGATATATTTCGATATAATCTTCAGTATCGAATCTATTAGCTGACTAATCTTGATTAAGTACTGCATAGGTTTATTAGGATACGACCATTTCAATCTAATTTGTTTGCCAAGCAATTTAGTGCCTTATCTTATTAGATCAAGTGGTTGTTGGTATACTAAAAGTATACTAATACTTAATATTACATGTTACTTATTTGATATTTTGACAGTGAAGCTTTACAATGAAGATTAAGATGTCATCAAATGTTTCAAGTAACAATTTATCTAACAAGATGGAAGTAGCGGAACTTGGGTAAGAGTTGGGGGAGGCTAAACTAATTTTTAAAATTTTTGAGGGTTTACCTAAAAATTTTAATAATTTAGAGAGATTTCATAAGAACTTTTAAATATTATGAAAGGAGATTTAATCAAAAATATTCAAAATTTCAAAATTTAATATGATTTTTTTAAAAAAATATTGAGGGGTCAAATTATAATTTCTCAAAATTTAGGGGATCATGACCCCTAGTCCTTTACACGTTCCGCCGCTACAGGATGAGACGTTGAATTGTTTAAACAATTTATTAATTCAAATTTAGACATTATAAATGTATCAAATTAAGTTGAGAAATTAGTGCTCATGATGAATCAATGCAATATTTTTTTAATAGTCTAAAGGTGAGAGTATAAGGTATTATCTGTTCATAGATATTCTTAACATTTTGACAATACGCATACACCTTGTAATTAGAGCGATTTAAATCAATGCAATATTTAAATTGCAATTAGACAATTAATAAAAATAAACACGTTATAATATTTTAATTTCGTCTATGTAACTTTCTCTTTATTATTATCAAGTAATAATTTATATTTTAAATGCATATTTTATATATCGTGTTTAATATTGCCATGATAACTTTGAAGGCGACGTCTGCCTAGCCTAAGTGCCTAACGACGTGATTTATATTTTGGGATAATATCTTTCTTGTGGAAATGGGAATAGAGAAGTGGACGACATAAGAAATACGTCTCTCCTTTAAATTCTTTTTCACTTGGGGGGATTTTTTCTTCTTTTTTTATTAAGAGTTGGGAATTTAAGTTTATTCTCGTTATTATTATTATAATATTTGTGTTGTGATTTGTAATTAGATGGTTTCTTTTGATAATAAAATTTTAATTATCCAAAAAAATGTGTTATAATCATATTTAAAATATCATATATAGTTTTCAAACAATAAAGGATAATTTGAATATATAAATATATTTAATTTAATTTTCATGTATCATATAATTTATCCAATGACGGAACTACTAAGAGTCCAAGGTAAGCAAGTACTCACCATGAAAATATGAATTTCCTTTATTAATTATTTGTTTTATGTCTGTGTCCATCCACATACAAAAAATTTATGTCATTAATATACATGTGCCCACCTGAATATTTTTTTAATCCACAACTAAATCTACCAATATGATTTTCTATATGTGTAGATTTAACTATTTTCTCTCTATTTTTTTTCGATATTCAAACTCACAAGTTATTCATTTTAGGTGAAGTTTAGACCTTAATTTAATTGGTTTTTCTTTTGATGGATGAAACTCAAAACTCCTATTGAGATTGCATTTGTAATTAATATTAAAAATATTATTATTTATAATTAATTATAGTTTATATAGATATTAATAAAAAATGGTAAGAAAATAAGTTTTTGGGTTGATTCGAATTCAACTCGATCAAATTTAACACTTTTTATGGTGATGGAATGGACCCTTTGCCAGATAAAAACCAAACTAAATATGCATGTAAACCACCATACATGTCACATGGGTCCTTTCCCCCCCTCAAATTTCATTTCTCTTACACACTAAAACAAGGGACAAAACCACCCAACAATTGTCAAAGTGGAAGAGAAAAAATTGAAAAGACAACAAGAAAAGGAAAACACAATGTGGTTGTACTAATTAAGACACATATTGCTTCATTTACATTGTTTATACTAATCATCCCTTTGGACCCTTTCCCACCAATTGTGTCATTTGTTCATCCCCCAATAGTCACTTCCCTTTCAATAATTATTATCCCTTGCTTGCCTTTGCTTTTCTCCCCATATCCCTCTCTCATGTCCCCAACAACCCTACACTACAAGTAAATTAAAGCTTCGTTAGAGAAGTTTATTAAGTTGGATGATGAAAAGTTTGATGTCTTTTAAATGATGCCTTGTGTTCGAGTTTTGTGGATGAAAGAATATCGTTAATGACATAACATATTATTTTACATTTATTTATTATATATAAAGTTGTTTAACATGTTTGAACTCAACAAATGGTTCTAGAGGAAAGGTATTCATCTTAGGAAACACAAGTTCAGTCACTTTGTCTATAAGGTATGTGTGCATTGTCAAATAGTTAAGAATATATGCATACTTGATTAAAGGATTATCATCTGGTATACTGTCAGCCCGAAAAGCTTTCATAAACTATCTTTTTTTTGACAAATTCTAAATATAATCTTAATCCTACCTAAAGGAGAGGGGAAGGGGAGACTCTAGGGGAAAGAAGATGAGTGTTCCTAGTGGGTCTAGAACTCATGATCTAAGGAAAATGAGGGAACAAAGATGAACAGCTTGATCATCCAGCCAAATGTACTTGTTCTTTCATAAACTATCGGGTAACAAGTATTATTTTCATACATTTTTTTAAAAAAATTACATGTAACTAAAACGAGGCTTTTGTCACTTTTTAATATTGTTTGTGACAATATTTGACACCAATATTGTGAAAAATAATAATACAAGTAAATTTATAATTATTATCATGTGCACTAACAGTTGACTTTTGGACAAATGACAATAAAATGGTGACAAATTATTTATCTCATTTATTTGCCTTTTAATTATTAAATTTATCACAAAACACTTATGGTAACTAAACCCCTAAAAATGAGCCATGTACATGAAGGGATGAACTTCGCTCCCTCCAATTTTTTGTGTTTATTTATTTTTTAAGGTTCATATTGTTTTTAAACTAGGTAAATTAAGTCTTCCTAATTTTTGGGATTTATTTACTTTTAAAGACCTATTCGTTTTAAAACAAGGTAAATTAAACATTGCCCCCAACTTTTTAGGTAAATTACATTTTAGACCATACTCATTTTGAAACTAGACAGATTAAGTCATGAACTTTTATTTTTCGATTTAAGTACTTTTAAAGCCCTTGTCAACTTTGAAACTAGACAATTTAAACCCCGGCCACCATTTTTACTTATTTAAATACTTCTTATGTTCCTATTAATTTCAAAAGTATTCATTTTTAAAATTTTAAGTTGACATGTTGTTCTTTTGTGCATTCAATTCTATGTAGGGGTTGATTGGTGTATTCAACATGTAATTTAATGCTTCAATATTAAAAAATTAAATTATAAATTATAACTTTAAATTTTAAACTCTAAAAATATACAATATTTTAATTCCCTATACATTAACTCCTGAACACTAACCTTAAATGGGTATGGTGTCTATGATTTTCGCAAATTGGAATTTAGTCCATACTGATAATGCCACACACGAGTTCATGTCTTTACACGAGTCAGCAACACGTGGCAATGGCGTATTGGATGAACGGGCTTTCTCGGTTCATGAAAAGTAGTTAGTGTGCACTGCACGCCAGAATCTTTTCCTTTTTGGGTATAGTGGAGTGGACTCGCTTAGTTTTGAAGTCTATTCCTATTATTAGGGTAATTTGCTATTTCTAATTCAACTTTGTTGGTGTTTCTGCTTTGGTCACTCAATTTCAAAAAAAATTCAGTTTCATCATTAAACTTTTAAATTTAACGCATTTTGGTCACTAGACCATTAAGTGTATGAAATAAGAAAGTTTCGATACTGACCTTGTTGCTAATGGTAATCAGCGATGGGCACCAATTTTCCGAAAATAGCTGTCGAAATGTTCAATGGCAAAACGATGTACTCCTAAAGTTCAATCCCTAAAATGATATCATTTTGGGCATCAATAGCTCCATTGAAAGACACTGTTTTGGCCACATCAACCATCGTCGTCCAAGTCATCATGTTGTTATCGAGTTAACGACCCAATGGTATACTTGAAGCCAAAACTAAAGTTTAGTGCTATAATTGAACAAATTAAAAGTTTAATAATATAAAGATACAAAACCTAAAATTTAGTGTTATCTGGTGTAGTTTACCCTTATTTAATTATATTGTTTAAAATTTTAACTATTATAATTTTAATTTTTATAATGATAAAAAATATATAAATAATTATTTAATTATTTTTATTTCTAAATAAAATGAAAAAAATGATTTTAGTTTGGTATTTAATTTATCATTTATTTAACTTACATATAATTTTTGTTGGGTATTAAAAGTTTGTTAGCTAAGTTCAGTGGCTATAATTTTGTATATAAGGACCCAAGTTCGGATCCTAGCGAAAGCATTTTATTCTTAGGTAAAACTTTGATACACAAGTTGTATAAAACTAATTTTACACAAACTTGTATATTACACTAATAAAACTTAAATCCTAAATTTCTAACCCTAAAAGACTAAACCCTAAACCCTATACACTAAATTATAAACACTAACCTTAAATTCTAAACCACACAACCTAAACCCCTAAACTTTAAACCCTAACCCCTAAAACTAAAAGGCACGTGTAAATTAAAGTTTACACGGTTTGTGTACCGAAGTTTTTTCCTTTATTTTTTAAAAATATATGTTGGCATTAAAATATTTGTTTTACATTTTAATTATTTTTTTAACTTTCTTTTCCCTAGTTTTTCTTCCAACTTGAGAAAATAAAAATAAATCAGTAAATGCAAGGAATATTCAATTTCCTCTGATCCAATCATCCAAATATAGGTTTAAATAATGAAAGTTGTTGATAGAAATTTGAGTAAAATAAAATTCGATTCGCAGGTAAATTTTAATCTAAAATATTCTAGTATCGCTTTACTAAGTATAATTTTATAATAAGAAATTTGAAGAAGTTTTACAGATAATCGATAGTTGGCTAATTAATTAGTTTATTTTAACATAGGTATAATGAAAAAAATAGTCTCAATGTATATTTATTTTGTCAGTTTGATCTTTATTTTTTTAAAAATTAATTCGTCTTTTAGGCTTTGTTTTTTGTTGTGGTGAGAAACTAAAGTTTCGGGCTAAACCAAGGTTTTGCAAAAGTTAAAAAAACTACCTTTTGGCAAACCAATGTTTGAGAAGCTAGTTTTGGGGGCAAAACAAAGTTTTGACACTCAGAAGTTTAGTGTTTTTTGTTGCTTTTAAAATTTTTTGGTGGAAAAGTTAGTTTGAGAAGCCAAACACACAAAAAACAAGCCCTTAATATTTCAAAAAGGGATGAATCAATATTTTAAAGAAAAAAAATACTTATTTAAACAATAAAATTTTAATGTCGTTGACATGACATCTTATATATATTTTTTAAAATTTTTAAAAATTAATTTTACTAATTATAATTTTTATTTAATAAACTGAAAATTTAAGTGTTGTGAAATTAATTATTAAAAAAGTAGTGTTAACTTTGAATTATAAATATGTTTGATATTCAGTTTAAAATTTAATATTCTTTTGAAAAGTTTAAAAGTGATTACAAAGTAATATTTGTTGGCATCATCATCTGAGTCTCTTAAGATGAACATCATCCGTTTTTCTACTGAGACCACTTGTTGGGTTCAATTTAAAATTTAATATTGAATATAATTAGATTGCTTGATAAATATAATTTTTAAAAGATAATATAATTAAAATTGATTGAAATAAAATAAAAGTGTTGAAAATATTATCCATGGACACTAATCATTTTCAACACTTCTTTACTAAAAATTACAACAAATAAATCAAACTATTATCAAATATGTTTTAAATATTTTTTGTTGCCCTTTCGGTTTTCAGGGCTTCGCCTTGACTGATCTAGTCGTTCCGCGTCGCACATTTAGTTTTGGTGGGTGAGTCTCCCAACAAGAATTTTCTATATATACAAAACTTCGAACTCGAGACATGCTTAAGCGATACTAAACTACTTATCGCTTGGACCAACCCGTTAGTAAATATGTTTAAACTATTAACCACTAAAATTATTTATTTTCAAATAAATAAAATTTTTAAACTTACCCTTAATTATAAAATGAATAAATAGTAATTTAATTGAAAAAGGTACAAGTTAAATTTAACATTATACCTTTATATAGAATATATTATCTTCTTAGAAATGCTTTTTTTTTAATATCAGGACTTGTGACATTGGTGGATGATTTTGGGCCGTCTGATGTGAATATCGAGAGACGTATGGGATATTAAAAAGATAGAAAGAAGAAAGTCGGTGGGACGGGGACCACTCAAACCCAGCCTTGACGGTTTAGAATCTCATCCACTGAAGAAGCTGACTCGGAAACTAATACAGCTAGATTTTGTTCATTTCATTTTGGCTAAACTACAAAAGTGCTCAAACTATATTTTTCTATAATATGTGCCTAAAGTTTTATTTTAGCTGAAATAAGTACCTAAAGTTTTATTTTAGCTGAAATAGGTGCCTAAAGTTTTATTTTTGGTTTGTTTTTAAAGTCAATTAAAGCACCTATTTTGGCACCTATTTCAACAAAAAAATACTTTAAGCACCTATTGCAAAAAGATACATAATTTGGACACTTATTTTATAGTTAAACCTTTCATTCTTCCTATAAAAAATCAAAATAAAAAAACAACACTTTAACTAAAATATTCTAATAGAATATAGCTCCGTGGGCAAAAGCTCATGTCGTGATGAATCATGCTATGTATTGGTGATGGGTATATAATGCAGCTTGAGTAGTAAAGTCTTGTGCTATGAACGCATAAGTAGGTAAAGAGTACATGTGTTGAGCTACCAAGGACGTAATAACCCCTAAAGAAGCTAGAGCAAGGCCTAATTGAAAATGAATCGAATTGTTAATTGTGTCATAAGATCTTTTAGAATCACATATTCCTCCAGAAGGACGATTATATTAAAAGGAATAACCGATATATACATTTATTTTTCAAAAAATATAAAAAACTTATTAATTTATAAAAAAATTATTTGATACACATATTTCGTAAATTTTAGTTGACACAAATTTATCTATTTTAGGGTCAGTGTTTTAGGTTTTATGGATTATATTTATGACTTATGATTTAAGGTTAGATTTTTAAATTTTATACTTCAAATAAGATGAATTTTATAATTTTTTTACACATATTGTATATAAAAAATAGCTCTTAAATATGAGCTATATTTTACTATACAATACGCGTGAAAAAATTTCACAATCATTCATATTTAAAATATTTAATCTAAAATCTAATTCTCTAATACTAAAATTATAAATGTTAAATTTTAAACCTACAATCTAAATCATGCAGCTTAAACCCTAAATTTAACAGACTTGCGTAAACTTTAATTTTACACAACTTGTGTATCAAGGTTTTTCTCTTCATATATAGCATAAAATATCAACCAAGTGTGTGGTGTAATGACAAAGACTATAGCATAATTTTGATTGACATTAAATTTCGAGTTTCTCAGTATAAAAAAATTAGAAAAAAACTAAGAGACAACGTCTATACATAAAATTACATGAAACACAAGTAGAGGATGCTCTATTATTATAAATTCGAAAGGGTTTCCTCTACTAAGTATTATCGTACAATTTACAGCCTTGTTGCATTCTCCTCTTTCCATACAATATACCATACAATTTATTATTAGATATCCTTTAATATAATAGGACTCGAATGCTGACGTTGTAAATGAAAAAATATGGATGAGAGTATCGCTCTCATATTGAACACTTATAAAATTTTATCTAAACCAGTCAATCGAATATCGGTAATTAAATAAAAAATAAAAAAATTTTATTTAATTATATTTTTTGGTTTAATCGAGAAATGATAAAGTGGTCACTTTCCATTGTCTAAGAAATTGATTGAAATGTGATTAACGTTGACTTGGTCGGATTTCATAATTTAAAATTTATTGGTTTTTAAGATGATTAGTTTTAATTGCCAGCTGGGCCGTCTTCTAAAACGCGGCGGTCCACAATTTCTAATAAATCGCGTTCTTGCGCGATTAAAAACTGTCGGGATGCTTTGATTTGACCACAGGTTGTTTGGGTAGGCGAAAGTGCTTTGTTTTCTTCCCTAACAGCGTTACCAAATCATTTATTTTTTTTCTCTTAAAAAAAAATCATTTATTTTTTCACTTTTATGTTCATTTATTAAAGAAAATGAAAATATGTATGTATCACGAGAATGGGGAATTAATATTTAAAATTATTAAATGCATACACGTTGAATTTCTTAGTATTTCTTAGTATTTTCTCAACCGTTCCTATTATATAAAAAAAATCGTGATATTTCAAATTTATTTTCTTTCATTTTCCCTCTATCCAAACAAGAGTGAAATTATACGTTTGAATTTGTCATGAGACCGCCATCCAAAAGGTATTGGAATGAAGGAGGTAAAGGGAATAGATCAATATGTTCGGCTGACAAGGAATATGTTTCTTCCACGTAATTGATTATTGGGATTTCTTTGAATGTTAAATTATAATATTTAATAAAAAAAAACTTCGAACTATTTTCAGTTTTAAGTAAGCTTTTAAAATTTTACTATATCCAAACATTTTCAAAAGTTTATTTATCCGGGTGAATAATTATTTTAAAATTTAAAATTTAATAAAAATTTTAAAATTTTAAAATATTCGACGAGAACTTTTTAAACAATTAAAAATCGTACTTAATTAGAAAAATCAAAACAATTAAAACTTAATAAGAAATTAAATTTTTTAAAAAAATCAAATTATTATTTTTAAATATGGGGTCAAATGTTAAAATTTAAAAATCATGAGGAGCTTCGTTTTGCTGGTTATGTATATAAATAAGATTCACCTTTGCTGATGAATTTTAGTTTCATGTTTTTTTGTTGTTTTACTTTGCCAAATTTATACCATATCTGCTTTTATGGCAGTTCTTTCGTCTATTTTTATGACAGTTTCTATCTATCTTTTAATAGTTTAGAGTTCGGGTGACGAGTATCATCGAACTTCTTTGTCAACAAAAGAGGCCGAGCTGTATATATTATGATTCCCTTTTTGTGGTTGTGCCGATACACTAAGGACAAGTAGCGGAAGAATTTTGCTTTCTACAAAGAGCACCTAAGGCAAAGTAATAGTTTTATGGATTTAATTTCAGAAGCTTTCTTCTGAAGGTGTTAGATTTGGTATTTTAACGTATTCCACACCTTTTAATTTTACTGCATTTTTTGTTTTGCACTGAACTCTTAATATTTAAGGTGTAATTCTTTTATAATCTTTTCACTATTAAATATAATCCCGTCTAGGCACGTCTGACTCCAATCTAGGCACGTCTCTCCTTAAATAATGACGTAAAAGACTAGGGATTGTTATGTGAGGGTATAACATTTTCAAATATGTTCAGTTAAGGGTCCAACCTTTCAAAAAGGTTGAGCAAAGACCTATTGTTTTCGAGTATCATCAAATAAGAATCAAACATTTTTGGATTGCTCAAAAATAAGTCTTTATTTGTTTTTTTTCCCTTCAAAAAAGCATGTCTTTATTTGATCAGATTCGAAAATGTTAGGATATTATTTGACCATTTTGAAACGTTTGGTCTTTATTTTAGCAAGCATGAAAATGTTAGATCATTATTCAATCGTTTTGGTAGGTTATGTCCATATGTGAGCAGCCCTTAAAAAATTAGGTCCTTAATTGAGTATTTAACCTAAAAAATCTGAATAAAAAATATATTACGTTACAAAGAATTATTAGAAATAAAACAATAAACATTGCTATTAACATGGAATTTGCCACCTAAAACGTTGTATTGACCACCGCATAATTAACTAAATGTAATTGACCAGCCAGTCAAATCAGTAAAAAGTAAATATTTGAATTTAACCACCCTTTCATTTCGAGATTTTTATTTTTTTAAAGTCACAACTTAAGTTATTTAAATTTTAAGAATGTATAAAATTTTTAAAGTGTTATCTAATCTTTGATAATAAATTTTGTTGTTTTAAAATATTTATTTTTTACATTAAAGTTATTAAATTTAGGGGTGTAAATGAGTCGAGTTTGAGTAGTGCTGAGTTCGACTCAATTCGTTAATAACTCAAGTTGAGCATAGTAATATTAAGCTCGACTCGGCTCGTTAAGAACTCGAGTCGACTTCAATCGAGACTAGTATTGACCGAGTTGAACTAAAGTAGCTCACGATCTATCTCATATTATTTACATAACAATAATAATTGTTAAGTGAATTTATTCAACAACAACAACAATAATAGTATTATTATTATTATTGTTATAATAATTATTCAATAATTTTAGTATATCATATTTTCGAGTAGCTAGGGAGTATCGAGTAGTTTAGCTCGGCTAGTTAAAAACTCAAGTTGAGTTCGAGCTCGAGTCGAGCTTTGACCGAATCAGACTTGAATAATTTATAATATGTCTCATCTCATTTATAACTATAATTAAATTAATTCGTAACATTAATTCAGTCTAACACTTAAAGAAATTAATATAGATTAATAAAAAAAAATGAAGTGTAATAATCCTGGAAGTTAATTGAGAAATTGACCAGTAACTGTTTACTGTGAACAATTGAGTCATTAATTGGATTAAATACTTAATTAAACTTAAGCTTAAATTTTTTTAATGAAAACACGATTGTAATCAAAGCCCATGGTTACCATGCCGCAGAAAATTGACCAGCCGTAGCCGATAAATTAGAACCGTAAAAGACGTAAGGGTAACGGACTCCACTTTTCTATCACACGTTTTTCATAGTAATTCAACACGTGTTTTATTCCTCTTTCTTTTCCCCCAGCCTCCGCCGCCATCATCACCTTCACCTTCTCCGCACCCGGCCTCCCCCCTTCTCCTCTTCACCGCGCATCCACCGCCCATAAAAGGGGAAAAGTATTTAATAATATCTCAATTTATTTATTTATTTATTTATATTTTCATGTAAATTAATTATCTATACTTTTTTTACTTAATAAATGGAAATTCAATTAGCATTTTATTATTTGTTGTTTGGGGAGAGAGAAAAACTTTTAAGAGAGAGAAAGGGGACCTCTTAAAGATTTTGCTCGCGAAGCCAAAGCTCTCCATTGCTCGCTCTGATTTGCAGACAAATTTCAGAGGACGAACAACTGACCTATAGAGAAACAGAAAAAGAAAATTAAACGAAGAAGCAACAGGAACGCGAAGAACAGAAACTGCAAAAAGGAAAAAAAGTGAAGGAAACAAAAAGAAAAACGAAGTTCGTGAATTATTTTTTCACGTAGAAAGGAAAAATTCAATTCGATTTCTTCTTATCCAATCAGTAAGTTCCTCGCTACATTGTTGTTATTATCATTCGTTCTCTTCTTCTTTTTCTGTAATTTCTATGTTATTAGTTTTTAATCGCTTTGTTTTTGTCCTGATTCGTTAAATGAGATTAATGAAATTGTAAACAGATCCAATTCGCGCTCTTATTCTTCTTTTGTTCTTTTCAATCTAGCAGTTCTATTTGCATATATATATATATATATATAATGTTCTGTTTGTTTTGTTTATGAAATGCTGAGATCTGGTACTTTTTTGTTGCTTCAGCTCGTTTGATCGTGAGTTTTCTTTTTCTTGTTTTATAAATTTGTTTCTGTTTAATCTCCTTTGACTTCTTTTTCATATTCCATAACCAGTACACACGCAAAAAAGAGCATCTGTAAATGATTTTTCCCTTATAAATGTCAATTGGATTGTTCTTTTATTGGCTTCAAATCTCTGTTTGATTTATTGTATCCTGAGGAATTTCAATCGAAACTTTTTGTTAGTTTTTTTCTTCTTTTCTGAATAGGTTGAATTTGTTAATCTCGACACCGTATTCTTTTTTTTCCCGGGGGACTAAAACTAAAAACTTGTGCTTCTTACAGTGATTTAAAATCTTCCATATTTTTATTTCGGGGAAAGTTTTCCCTGTTGAAGTTGGGGAGGGGGGCAGGAAGAGTCATGTTGGAGGACCGGTCCTGTGAGTTGTGTTTGTTGTTTGCAAGCTCTCGTCAACAAGGAACAGAGTGGGCTTACATGTACAATGGGAAGCGTTCACTGGAATTCACCGATTCAGACGGTACTTGTCGGGAAGCCAAGTTGGCTAAGCACTCCTCCGATGATTCTTCCAGCGACGATAACAATGATAATACTAATACTAATACTAATACTACTTCTTCCCCACAAGACTCAGGTGACCTCCTCTTGCCTGATTCAGGTGACCAATCCGACGATGGCAGTAAGCAATCTGATTCTTCTTCAGCTTTGGATGCTTCACTTAACCAATTAGACGAGGACAGCTTGTTGGGTTCTGTGGAGGACTCACCGGAGGAACAGTCCGAGGAAGATGATGATAGGGGTTTTCCGGATTCTCCTGAGGTGGAGGATGGTTATAGGGAACATGTTGGGGAATTATCGTCAGATTTTGATGCCTTAATCCAACCAATTGGGAGAGACAACTCCATCAGTTGTCTGATAAGGTGTTCAAGGTCTGATTATGGTTCCATTGCCGCGTTGAATCAGAGTTTTCGTTCCTTAATTAGAAGCGGAGAGATTTACAAGCTGAGGAGGTTGAATGGAGTGATTGAGCATTGGGTATACTTTTCTTGTCAACTCCTCCAATGGGAGGTATTTGATCCAGTTCGACAAAGGTGGATGCATTTGCCGAGGATGCCTCACAATGAATGTTTCATTTTTTCAGATAAGGAATCCTTGGCTGTGGGAACCGAGTTGCTTGTTTTTGGGAAAGAGGTGACTTCTCAGGTTATATATAGATACAGTATTTTGACAAATTCATGGACCTCTGGCACCAGCATGAATGCTCCGAGGTGCTTGTTTGGGTCAGCTAGTCTTGGAGAGATAGCGGTTTTAGCTGGTGGTTGTGATTCTCGTGGTAATATCTTGAGCTCTGCGGAAATGTACAATTCCGAGACTCAGGAGTGGGAGACTCTCCCTAGCATGAATAGGCCGAGGAAGATGTGTAGTGGGGTATTTATGGATAGAAAGTTTTATGTAATTGGGGGAGTCAGTGGGGTTGGGAAAGATACAAGGGTACTCACTTCAGGTGAGGAGTATGATTTAGAGACTAAAAGATGGACTGAAATTCCTAACATGTCTCCCGGAAGGAGTGGAGCAGCTGGTGAGGCTGAGATGTCTGCAGCAGCTGGAGCACCCCCTCTTGTTGCTGTTGTAAATGATGAATTGTATGCTGCTGATTATGCTGACATGGAAGTAAAGAAGTATGATAAGGAGAGAAACTCATGGTCGACTATTGGAAGATTGCCTGAAAGGGCTGCCTCAATGAATGGTTGGGGTCTTGCATTCAGAGCATGTGGAGATCGCCTTATTGTGATCGGTGGACCTAGGACTTCAGGGGAAGGTTTTATAGAGCTGAACTCATGGGTTCCAAGTGAAGGGCCACCAGAATGGAACTTGCTTGCGAGAAAGCAATCAGGTGGCTTTGTTTATAATTGTGCTGTCATGGGATGCTAGTAGATGGATTCTGGCAGCATCCTGCGCAGTGAAATGGTGCCACACTGCTACTGGGGTTTGCATCATCGAATTCTCCTCCTATACAGAATTCTGAATTCTTGCTAATGGTAATTTTCCCCTTCTTTCTTTTTTATATATTTTCCCTTTTGGATGGGAGATAACGGGGAAGAGCTTCAGATTTTACTCAAGATTCAATAGAATGATTTACTGATAGCATGTCTTGACTCTTGTGTTTTTGTTTCTTTTTTCAACTTCATTCAAAATTTCTTCCATTAAGTTTGTGTCTTCCCCCGTTTTCAGTGACACAACACGAGAACTTGCAAAGGTTGGTGTCATGTAGCACAGTAATAGGTTTTAATAATTTGAAGTACCAACATATTGGTAGGTCACCATTAGGGATTGTTGAAGCTTTGTTAAGAACGCAGAACTAGGGTTTCTTTATCCTTAATTTTCTTGGAATGGTCTTTAAGGGAGGAAATAAGTTCTGGGGGTTGTAATCTTGGATGTTGGCTGATGTACTGATTACATTGATAATTACAATTGATGGGGGTATATATTCCCAGAATTTTTTTTATGTACATTTTGGAATATGTTGTTGGTTTTAAATTTCTTTTGTTCAGCTGTTGCTGTTGGTTCTTATTCCTTTCAATTAGTCCATGAACACGAATATAGATTTTTTTCACTACATGCACAATCTTGACAATTTGGAGTTCGGAATGTGCTCGGCAATTAGTAGAATCTTAGTTTTCATGGTTGTAAGAGAGACTATCTGTGTCGAAGAATATTCATTAAAACGAATATCAATTATGACATCCCCGCCATGACATTCTTTTAGAAGCTAGGTTCTCAACTACACACACACCTAAATCTCTCCATATCTCTTCATGCATATCTGGTTTCATTTTCCTTCTACTCTATGTTTCGAATCGATTTATATCTATATATATGTGTTTGTATGTATGATTGATATTTGATATGTGTTTGGAAACCAGAAAACTTGAGAAATCTTGCAGAAAATTGTCTTGTCTATCCCATTTGGCCTGTACATACCTTTTACCACTTCCCTCTGCTGCTATATTTAAGCCAATTCAGCAGGAAAATTGTATTAGGCTTTTGGTTCTCTTGTAGCTACTTTGGGTATGCCGACACCTTACTAAAATCAGAAGGTGGTCCTATTTCTCCAAGTTTTAATTATTTTCCTTTTTCTTTGCAATCAATTATATGGTGCAATTTTGTCATCTTTTATTATTGAGGGGGCGTTTGGTGCATTGTTTTCCCTCTTTATTAGCTGGGAAGCAGTAAAAAAAAGAGGGGAAAACTACATAAATAATACCCCACCTATTCATGCATTACTATTTTGGTACCCTAATTATTATTTTGGGCAAAATAGTACCTAATATTACTTTTTTGTTATGTTTTGGTACCTTCGCCATTTAAAGTTAACGAAAATGGTGACGTAGCTTGGATTAATGACAGTTTTAGTCCAAAAACTTATACAATCTATCAATTTAAACATTATTTTAATTTTTGGATTAAAATTATAAATTCCACATTTTCTTCTTCTAGCCGAATACTTCTTTGGGTTTTGGGTTTAAAAAACATGTTAAGGACAATCAAAACTTTAGGATTTGGAGATCAATGGGGGGCTAATGTGGGGTCATTGGAGTACCCAAACTCCACGAGGGAGTGGGAAAGGATGAGACAAAATGAGATCGAAGCTTTGTAAATCTCTATCGGCGAGAATATATATAAGTGTTTTGGACTAAATTGATAATATATACAAGTATTTTGGACTAAATGTAACGTTATGTACTATTTTGTTAAATATAATAGTTAGAGTATCAAAACAGTAATGCAGGAATAAGTGAGCTACTATTTATGTAGCTTTCCCTTAAAAAATGATATTATACTGTTAAAATAGATTGCCAATTAGGCGTGGAAATTGGGATATAGGAACTGTATAAACTTTGAATCTTGGATTTAATTATGAATATGGTGGGTCCATGTTTATCATAGGGGTCGAGGCTTATTGGTCAACTATAAAACTTCAGCACTATTGATTGTTGGTGTACGTTTTGTATGCTTCAGCTTCCAGCAAGTAGAGCTTTTAAACTTCATGTTGCCTTGTTATTAAGGTATAGGTGTGATTTAGGGTTGTAATGAATTCCATTAGCTGTTTGTGAATCGTTCGTATAACATTAATTTATTACGCTAAATAAATTAGTATGAACAGAAAAGTTTATGTTCGTTTAATAAATAGAAAGAATAAACTTGTTTATTGACTCGTTTATTTATTGATGTATTTTCTTATCAAAATATCAAATAATATCTTCTTTTATTTTTATAATTGAATTTCACCTCGTTGTTTAATAATATATATATATATATATTTGTAATCACTATTGATAGTTCGACAAAACCAATTATTGAAGTCAATATTTAAAAAATTATACCGTTATCAATAATAAAAAAATATAAATTTCAAATACATTTATCACTATTTACACAGTTGTAAATAAGTATTGTTAATTTATTTATACCTAGTCATTTATGTTCGCGGATATATAAATGAACATGTTCACGAACTCTAAACAAACCAAGTCTAAACACACCAAATAATAAACTAATCGAGTTTAAACATGATATTAAAAAGTTAATCAAATACGAACTGAATATAAACAATTTCAAAAACAAACAAACATAAACAAAGTCTTGATCGTTTGAGTTCGGTTCATTTAGCATTCTAAAGTTAAATGTCAAAATTCGAACTTATATAAAATAAAATAATTATATTCAAATTTCTAATATACATTTAGCATTCGGAAATGTGTTGGATTCAATTAGATTTATTAGAACTGTTATCTCTCCTGGTATGGAGCAAGAAAAACCAAATTTGTTCCGGAAATACAAAGACAATTATGAAAACGTACAAAAAAGAAAGGCACTTTCTGATGAAAAGACTAAGTAAATATTCTTTTCGTACTCTGCAAACATGAGATTTCTGTCTTCCATGTAATATTCTAGACATTAATTATGCATTTATTTTGCAATTCACCCCTTCTCTGTAAACTGCAGTCTGTGCAACCCCTTGGTTCATGCTGCCAAGCCATTAAAGTAAGAGATACAAATAATTTAAAATTTTAAAGATTTAAACAAAAAATTAATTTTTTTGAAGGTTTAATTAAAATGTTTTATAATTTTAAGAGATTTATTCAAAATTTTTAAAAATTTTGAGAGGAAATTTAATTAAAAATATTTATAATTTTAAAGTTTAATAAGAATTTAAAATTTTTTTGAGGGCAGATTTTGGGGGACCATGGCCTTAGGAATGGCAAAATAACTCGTCCCTGTCATGTCCCGGCCCGAAAGGGGAGGGGGTTTTTATTATTAAAAATCGACTTCAGGGCTGGGCGGGTTATGAAATAAACAAAGTCGGGAAAGAGCAGGTCAAGGGTGAAAATTCTCCGATCCGATATATATTGATTATATTTTTATATATTATACTTAATATTTTTATTAATTTTTCCAAGATGGGTCGAGTCTAGTCGATTTTTTTATTAAAATATCAGGGTCGGGTTATATTTTTATTATGTCGGGACGGGTCGGGGCACAATATATTTAAGTCGTGGTCGAGGCGGATAGTTTAAATTTTGAGTCGGGGTAGGGGCGGCCAAAAACTCGCTCCACCCCGTTTCCATCCCTACATGGCCTCATAGTTGCTTAAAAGGTTCCACCCCTGCGTGGGATCCTAATCTTTGATTGGCTCGTGATCACTAAAATAATGTGTCGACTAGGAATGACGATGGGTCGAATATTTATATTTATAAATTTCTATAAAAAATGGAATTTGTTTTTATTTACATATTGACAAGAATTTTAAATTTTAAAAATTGGATGATCAAAGTTCAAATCTCTTTAAAAGAAAATACATTCTTCGTTTTGTAATTTAGAATTGGGTTCGGGTATCATAATTTTGATATCTTAATGTGCCTATTCGTATCCTCTTCGAATAGTAACAAATTATAATTTTGAATTTGAATATGTATTTTTTAAATAAAAATGAATAAATATCTGCAGTTCAAATTATCATCCTTAAATTTCTTTTCCAACTATAAAAAACAAATTCAGAACGAATAAGCATACTTTTTATTCTTATTTGTGTTTGATATTTTTAATTTTGAGAAAACTAAATAATAAGATGTTTTTTTTAAAGTAAATATTAAATAAACACTTCAACAATTTTTCTAGACAAAATATAAAAGTTTATAGAATTCACGTTCTTTTGTACAACATAATTTTATATATTTATCATTTAATAATTGTATATCAATAAAAGTAAAATGGTAATTTTATAAGGTGAGAATTAGGTGAGGTAAACAATTATCATAATCGATCGTATTGAATAAAAATCTTATGCCTTCCTGATATCTTTATTTATGTTTCCCAATTAAAAAAATAAGTTTAAGGTTTATGATTAATATTTAGGGTTAGAGTTTATGGTTAGTATTAGGGAAATAGGAGTAAGGTGTATTTTTAGGGTTTAAGGTTTAAAATTTATAATTTAAAATTTAGGGTTAGAGCTTCGAATTTATTTTTTTAGCGTTTAGGCATAAAGGACATTGAAAAATGACACAATTTTTGTTCAATCCTATTATACATTTTTTTTAAGAAAAAACCCAACTCATAAACTCTATATCAACTTTTTTTTTAAATCAATCATTCATTTTGAAACTAGTTTTTTTTTTACAAAATTTAATTATAATTCTAATCCTATCTAGAGGGGAGGGACAAGGGACTTTAAGAGAAGGAAAGGGGGTGTTCTTAGTGCGTCTGAAACCCATGACCTAAAAAAATATGAGGAACACAGATGAACAGCTTGGCCAACCAACCAAATGTACTTGCCTGAAATAAATAATACTATCTTTTAGTCCTTTACCAATAAGACCACTTAATGAGTTCTAAAATAAATAGTTAAATTAATCATAAATGTCTTAAACTCATGACCTATGCAAATTGAATGTATACTTAGTTAATAATGCCACAAAACTAAGAAATATCTCACCTTTATTTTTTTGATACAAAGGGGAAATGTTACCGTCGGCCTCATTAAAAACCTCTATAATCTAAATGGAGAAAAAGAGTACCTCGGGTAACAATTACATCAACATTGAGCAAGACTCGACTACTCAAATAAAACCAACTATAATATCTCACCTTTATTTATCAGTGCAAATAAACAAGTATACATGTTAAAACACCAAATTATGGTTAATATTATAAACAATTATCCTGTTTAATATTGTGTTAAAAAAACTCCACAAACAACATTATGAAATTGTTAAACATATTTAAATTATAATATTAAAAATTAAATAGGGTTTCAATACCGAATAAGGGAGTGTCATTATCACTTGAATATTGGGACAATAAATCTATCGACAATAATAATACTATTATTATTTGATATATATTACAAATATCATTAGGTAATGCAATATATATATATTCTTTGCATGAAATTCTTGATATAGAGGGAGGAAATAAAAGCAATCAAAACTAGAATACCCCACAGCTTGATTAAGGGTTTAAAATAAATATTTTTTTGTGAAAAGTTTAATTTTTATTTTAAAATTTTTCATGTCGGTTTTACGAATCGAACTACATATCGTCATCAAACTTTCTTATATAGAGAAGAGAAAGAAGGATGATCACACTCAATCAGTTTCTCATTATACTCACACCAAAATTAAAGATCACAATCAATTATATGATTATATATATATATATATATATACTGATAAAAGTACGTGGAAAAATAATGCATGATCAAGGCATAAACTTGTAATTTGCTGTAAAGGGCATACGCTATAGCTAGTTGAATCATGCTTATGTTCTTCTCTGTGGTGTACTACTTGATGTGATCCGGTGGCCGGAGATTCCAAAAAGTTTGTTCCGGGAATCGGCCTATACGTGTTTAGTGCTGCGAGCATGCCTAGATTATGTCGGTAACTGAGCTGGCGTGACCGATTCCTGAACCCGAAGTGAAATTCATAAAATGCACCCCCGCTAGACATTGGTGTTCCTATACATATTGGTATTATTAGATGAAGGCAATGTCCACAAAGGATCAGCAGCGCCACTCCAGCCGATGACTTGGTTGCTAGAATTTGCCACCGTCCGAAACATCGTCGAGATTGAATTTTGACTCGCCGGAATCAAACCCGTTGTTTGTTGTATCAAGTAGTTTCCGAGTTGATCTTGCGACAATTCTTGGTGCTCGGGCCTGTTCTTCTCCCTTGAACCAGTATCCTCCGCCGCGGCAGCGTCACTCGGCTCTTGTTTCGCTTGCAAGAAAGCGTTCACGTTCGGACTCGATCAATTTTTCAAAAGAAATTGAAGGAAAAAAAGAGACAAGGACAACAAACCGACGTTAAGTGGTATGGTTTCTGAAGGCGATCTTTGCTGTTGAATCTTGATACTCCCTTTCGAGAGCCAATTGAGAATCGCTGCAAAAGATGGACTTGAATTCGGACCCAGTTTACCAATCTCTTCGGCAAGGTTTACAGCCACGGCAGCAGGTGCGAGTGCTTGCCGGCGATTCTTCGTCTTGTGATAGTTTTGTTTGGGAAAGAAAATATCGGTATTGCTGTTGTGGCAGTAAACCTCGAGGAAGAGATTGGACAACCGTTCCTGGATTGAAGCCATTGGCGGTGGTTCTTCAATTGGCCCTCAAAACGGAGAACCGATTCGAATGTAAGTATCCGGTTTCTTGCAGCGTGGTTGAGGCGGAAATGGAATAAGTGCCTAGGGTTTGCATGCGTGGCTCGGTTTTTAACAAGGAGATGTTAGGTTTAGGATAAACTACCCATTACCCAATATTTTACTGGTTTAGGTCCGGGACTATTCCATACTATTTATTTTAGTTTGGTTGTGTTACAATATTTACTTTTAGTTATATATAAACTCGGGTTTCCATCCGATTATGGATTACTACCTGTAATTCTATTTATTAGAGTTATGACCCAAATTCTATTTGAGGTTTATTTGAGGTGATCTAAATATTCATGTAGTGTCAAAAGTTGAGGATGTGGAGGGTCGAAGGCTCTCGCAATACGGAACTGAACAATCCGTGTGAAATTCTACTTCACTATTTGGATATACGGTGGAGAGTAGAAAACCCAGTTGTAATCTATAAATAGATACTAGGGATTATGTTAATATCATCAGTTGTAATCTCTTTCAACATATTGAAATTTTCTCTTCATCTACTCATATTTTTTCTCTACTTGAGTTTTCGACGTAAATCTTGATGTTTGTTTTCTTTTTTATTTTTGAGATCGTTTGTTCTTTGTCATTATAATTTCGATAATATATCACTGCTTATAGTTCTCAAATGTGTTGATTAAACTTGACTTCGTATTTATACGTGCTTCTCCCTAAAAAAACTCACATGTGTGATGAGACATTTTAAATTTAAATTTAATTGTACAATTTAAGATAAAATAAATCTTTGCAAGTATGAAAATAGCAACATAACCGAAACGTTAGAATGAAGGGATGGGTGAATCGACAACATCGATTCGGCCCGACTCGTGCAACCCTTAGTTTGGGCCAAGCAAAGCAACCCATAGAATAAACGATAAAAACAGAGGAAAGAAAGTAGTCCCAAAAAAAAAAAAAAAGGATACTGAAAACAACCAAAAGTACTTTGTATTATAAAATTTTTCATAAATTTTGAATTTCTTTAATTTTTTAGAAAATAAATTTAAATTTTAAAAAAATGTAAAGAAACTCTAAATTCCTAAAAAAAATCTATATTTTAGATTTTGAAGTTATTCTTTAAATATGATATATATTTGTGTCATATGGCACGTTCTCAATATATCATGTCGCTTAGTTGCAACAGAATTTTGGGATAAACTAAAGTAATAGACGATATGTAGTTTTAAGTATCAAAATGAATAAAAAATTTCAAATATTAAAGAGATAATTGGGTATAACTGTGGAAACAGAAATCCAATTTCTTGTAGTTTTAAAATATATATATATATATCGTTTTTAATCACATACACTGGGAATCATTTGTCTTCTTTAAAAAAAATTAATTAAATTAATCATAAATGCCTCAAACTCTAGACCTTTGCATATTGAATGCATAATTAGTTAATAATGCTAAAAAACTAAGAAATATATGGCCTTTATTTATTTTTGAATACTCTTAAGGTGATTACAAGATAATATCTGTTTATATATATTTTTAAATACTATAATATTATTTGATATACATTAGTGGGGATCGGATCATCTTACAGTATATAAAACTTTTAAGTTTTACTCTGATTTATGATCATTGGATGAGCGTAAATTAAAATTGAGATTATAAGTTGGTGTTTAGATTATTAAGACAAAAGAGAGGGAAATGTTTTTTTAGTAGTCTTAAGGTGATTACAAGGTAGTATCTATTCATAGATATTTTTAACCCTTTTACAATGCACATACACCTTACAAAACAAGCAATTTGAACCCGTGTCTTCTAGGATGAATATCATCCGCTTTTCCACTGAGATAATTTGTTGGGTTTAAAGAGAAAAATGTTCAATCTCAACTATTGCTAAAATACCCCAATAAAAGGTTTCACATAAAGATTTGGTGAAAGCTTTTATTTTTTTTTTAAATCTTTCATGTTGGTTTTACGAATCGAACTTTATACTGTGACCAAAATCGAAGATCACAACCAATTATATGATTTTATATATGTACTAGTAAAAGTTGTGGAAAAGATAAAGCATTATCAAGCCATAAACATACACTAGCTAGTTGAATCATGCCTATGTTCTTCACTGTGGTGTACTACTTGATGTGATCCGGTTGCCAGAGATTCCGAATCGTTTGTTCCAGTAATCGGCCTATACACGTTCAGTGCTGCGAGCATGCCTAGATTAGTGTCGGTAACCGAACTGACGTGAGAACCCGAACCCGAAGCGAAATTCATAAAATGCACCCCGCTAGACATGGTGTTCCTATACATATTGGTATTATTAGTTGAAGGCAATGTCCACAAAGGATCAGCAGCGCCACTCCCGCCGATGACTTGGTTGCTAGAATTTGCCACCGTCCAAAATGTCGTTGGGATCGGATTTTGACTCGCCGGAATCAAACCCGTTGTCGGTTGTATCAAGTAGTTCCCGACTAGATTCTGTGACAACTCTTGGTGCTCGGGCCTGTTCTTCTTCCTCGAACTAGTATCCTCCGCCGCGGCAGCGTCACTCGACTCTTGTTTCCCTTCCAAGAAATCCTCCGACGATAAAGCGCCGCCTGGAAACAAAATCCGCCGTTGTTGCTGAGAAGACGAGTAGTCTACCCCATTCTTCAATTGTTGTTGTGCGGTGAAATTCGGGTTTAAAGTGTTCCTCAAGTGCGAAGCGGACAGACTGGAGCCTGAACTTCTGAGAGAGACATTAAGGGACGTAAATTTTGCAGGAATAGTATCTGTTCCGGTGGCGGCAATAACAGCAGGCTCAGCCTGTTGAAGCAACCATTGAATAATTTCGCCATCAGATTTGTGGCCGAGCTCTCTCGTTAACTGGAAAACCCGGGCGGCACACGTCGCAGGCATCCGGATGCGACGCCCTCGGCCCTCCACCTTGGTGTGGCGGTCCTTGGTAGAGCTCCGCTTAGGTGGAGCTTTCTTGGACGGCAGCTCCGGGTTGGAACAAGGCGGTGGTTGTTGTTCTTTCTTTTCTAGGAGCTGTAGGGGGGGATTTGACGTTGGGATCCCGTTTTCAGATTCCACGATCGCGTGTTTTCGGATCCCAAAACACTTTTATTCCGCCATGATCGACCTGTTCTCGTTTTCTCTCTGCGAAGAGAGGTTGAAGAAGATAAGGGAAGAGGCGAAGCTTTTTACGCTGCAGATTCATACAGCAATTGAGTGATGAATTAATATAAAGGCATGCAATGGTTTTTTTTCTTAGGGAGATTGAAAATATATTGATTCTTCGAGGACGTCTTTGTAATTTGACTATTTTCCCTGTTTTGTAGCTTCTTTATAATTATACGAAATAAAACAACCGACTATGTATTGATATAATGAGATGAGGCGTTAAAACTCTCAAATAAATTCAGAAGTTTAAATTATGGTGTTGTAAATAGAGCAAATTAAGTTTAGATCGTCACACCAATAATGAACTTCTATGATACATGTTAGTTAATTAATAGATCGAATATAAGTAGTTATAAAAAATGAGATAAACAACTTTTGGTCATTTAACTTGGAAACTTTTTCCATCATGGCTCTTGAATATTTTTTCTATCCTCATTAATATCTAAAATTGTGTTTTGATAATTTTAATAGTGTGATGCTCTATATAATACTATAGTTTGAGATCATAAAAAAAACTAAAAAGAAAAAGAAATCTATCGAATCAATGAACTAATATAAAAAATAAATATAATTTATCAAATTCGAGAATTAAAAATAACTTAATCATTATATTTTTATATAATTAAGGGTGTAAATGAATCGAGCCTGAACGAATAAAATTATGTTCTTGTTCGTTTGTTTATTTTTAAAAGTGTTCATGTTCGATTCGTGTTCGTTTAAATTTTTAATATTGTGTTCGTGTTCGTTTATTTATTTTTGAAGGTGATCTTATTCGTTTGTTTAGTATTCATGACATGTTCATTTAAGCGTTCGTGAATGTGTTCGCTGTAGCGATGTCCCTTGTTTCTTTATCGCTAAAAAACGATGGGTTTTCGAAGGTGTTTTTGAAAGGTGTTTGTGATTCTTTTGGATATAAAATGTTTATTCCGTGGGGTTTTAAAAAAACCGCATTTTAAAAAATGAAGTCGCCACCGGCCACTTAGGTAGGCCGGGCACCATAAAAATATTGGGTTCGGGAGTCGGTTACGGATGGGGAAGGATTAGCACCCCCACACCGCCCAAAATTGGTACTTTAATAATTACCGCTTTATTAATATTAGATTTTCCGGATTAAAGTGACAATTATTTTAAAATTCGGTCATAATTGCGAATAAATTTTAAGGGCCCCGTTATCCGAGAGTAAACGCACAACCACTATCACTACGCCTGATACTGGCCCCGTTTACGCTCGGATAAAAGGGCACCGCATTGACAATTAATATACCATATGCAATCTTAGTGACAAAAATATAAGACATAGCAGATAATTTAAAAACAATAAATATTCACATAACAGAATACTAATCTAACATAAATGAAATACGTAATTAAAATACACATATACATACCAAGCTTAATATCAGATAAAAGCAAACTTAACATGCCACAATAACAAGGTAGGTATAAATACATATATATAAACGAACATATATTTCAAAAAGACATACATACTAGTAATAAAACATATTTCAACATATATAAGACAATATATCATACAAAAAAGAAAATACACTAACATGTAACCTAAAAAAGCCAAGAGAACATACACATAAAAATATATAAAACATGCTGTGTACGAACCGACTAGAACATAACATACTTAATACGGATAACCGGATAAAAAAGATACATAACTATCATAAGCTTAATACACATATACATGTAAACATAAAAATACGAGGCATATACGAGGAATATAAAATATGACAAAAGACTACATTAACATATACGATTATAATACGAACATGAATATTTACATGGAAACATGACTGAAATGAAAGAAAAATAAAAGTCAGTGGCGGAAATTAAAGAACAATAATATGTAATTTAAGGACGAAAATGCGAAGTAAACGGAACCTAAAAGGATCAAAACTGTAATTGGACCAAGGGGCAGACCCAAAATGAAAAGTTCAAAAACGCGGGATGGTTAAAGGCGTAATTTTACCATTTGAAAACTGATTCGGTGTAATTTAGGGACTGGATTGCAAGATTTTGAAATATAAGAGGGACCAGAGTTGTAAATATACCATCCGGCAAGACAAAAGTGAAAATATTGGGAACGCGGGGGATTTAGCATGTAATTTACCCATTTACCGAAATAATAATAACTATATAAACCCTATTTTTAGGCCGAAACCAATTTTTCCTTCATTTCTTTCATTTTCGGTTTTATAACCCAGCCCGTGTTCTTCATTTTCTCTCAACTCTCTCTATAAAACCCGAATCCGGGCGGCCGGCCATCTAACCTAACCTACGCGCCGAGCCTAAAAACCTACCAAAATAACCCCGTCTCACCCTCAACACGAATCCGAGGTTGGATTCGGAGAGGATACGCCTCTATTTGCTCTAGATCTAGGAAATACGAAAAAAAAAAACCATTTTTTAAACCCAAAAACGAAACTACAAGGTCTCTCCCTCCCTTCACCACACCGTATCGGCTTGGGAAGCCGAAAGGCTTGTCAATGAGAGGGGGGACCCCCACAAACGACTGATAAGACCACTCTCTCTTTTTTTTACCTCTTTTGTATATGCATGCAAAAATAAAAAAAAGGAAACAAGTATTTACCACTGGTCTGACTTTTGTATTTCAATTGTAACTTGACTGATTCGATTACCACTTGTTCTTTTGATTACAACTCTGTTCTTGTCTGTTACCACTCTCTCTTTTCTGTTACAACTCTCCCCGTTTTTTACAAAATATTTGTTTCCTACATATATATGCCTGTCTTTGGTTTTGGTACAAGTTGCATAATACTTTCTCTTTCAGATCTGGACTGACAAATTTCTTTCTTGCTGTGTTTGACATGTTCTGAGCGCGATGGTTGAAGATCGGCATGGTGGCGGTGTGGGGGTTACGCCAAATGGCGGACGCGTGTTCTCGGCCGTTAGATCGATCCGATCTAACGGTCGAGATGGCTTGAAGGATGAACGGCCCGGATGAAGCCTCGATTTGGTGAAATGGCTCCGGATCGTGCCACGTGGAGCTCGGCGAATGAGGAGTCGAGCGCGTGGGGCTCACGCACGCGCGTGGGATATCAAAGCGTCGCCCGCGTGACCGCGACGCGCGAGCACTCGACGGTCCGACGTGATGAGCACGCGGCGGTGGCGATATTTTGGCTCCTTGGTTGGATCGTGGCCGTTGGATCGAGATCTTGATCCAACGCCCACAAATCCCCGCACACACACAAGAATCGTAATTAGATAGGGTTTGGGTTTGGGCCAACCGGGCCTTGTAATTATTTGTAATTGGACTTGGACTGTAATTTATTTATTTGATTTAATATATATATATTTTTTGATTTTATTTTATATATCAGCCCAATAATATTAATAATAGTATAATTACAATACCCATACGATAATACAAACGTATATACTTATACAAACATTAATTAATATAACATACTAGCATACGTACATATAATCATACACATAATTAACATAACATCTATATATATTAAACAAATATGCTCGTACTCTATAGATACATACGCGACACACATATACCATTAATACGTATACATACATAGCTTATAATATACATGCACACACCACACCTTATATATATATTAGTAACACTTATTCAAATAATAAACATATAATATAATAAGTATACATGCAACACTAATATGTATTTACAGGTAAAAATGAGTGATTACAGTTGCCCCTCTTTGCTTGTTCTCATGGAATGGGAAACAAAGCAAAGATTCATAAGCACTCATTTTTATCGAGACTTCCTGTTTTTGTAGCTTTGGAAAACGTGTTCTTTTGGACATCTCCGCTCTTCCTTAATGAATCTTCGGCTCGTAAGTTCTTCCTATATAGAGCTTCATCACCTTCCAATCTTGGAGCTACAGGCTCTTCCTATATAGAACCCTTCGCTCAGAAGCCTCGAGTTATGAGACCCTCATATATAGAACTTTTCACTTCGAGACAGTAAAGCTTGGAGTCCTTCCTATATAGAACTCTTTGCCTTCAACGCTGGTTTCTCCTATATAAAACCTTTTGCGCCACTGATGGATTCTTCCAACTGGGAGTTCCTCCTATATAGAACTGCTAGTCTTCAAACCCTGGAGCCGTCAGTCCTTCCTATATAGAACTTTTGGCGTCTGAAATCTCAGAGCTACAAGTTCTTTCTATATAGAACCTTTCACTCTAAGACAGTGAAGCTCGGAGCTTTTCCTATATAAGACTCTTCGCTTTTGACACAACAGGTTTCCTATATAACCCTATGTCATAGGTGAATTCCTTCGACTGGGAGTTCTTCCTATATAGAACTGCGAGTCTTCACCTTGGAGCCGTCGGTCATTCCTATATAGAACTTTTCGGCGTCTAAAATCTTGGAGTTACGGATTCTTCCTATATAGAATCTTTTACTCTAAGATATTGAAGCTCGGAGCCCTTCCTATATAGAACTCTTCGCTTTCGACACAACATGATTTCCTATATAATCGTGTGTATCATGGGTGAATTCTTTCGACTGAGAGTCCTTCCTATATAGAACTTCTAGTCTTCACCCTGGAGCTATCAGTCCTTCCTATATAGAACTTTCAACTTTTGAAGCCTCGGAGCGGAGGATTCTTCCTATATAGAACCTCTCTCTGGAGCTTGGAAACATATGCCTTTTGTATGTAAAAACATTGTCTTCTCATTTGGGATTCACATCACGATGGTCATCGATGTCTCTTTGAATCTGCAGATACCTGTCTGAGATAAAAACAAAATGCTATGACAAATGAATTGACATGCTCCTAATCCTAGTGATGTCTGACTATTCATGATGCATGAGTGTCAATATCTTGGTGGGCTTGTTTTGGTCATTTTTTGATCTCATTGTTCACTTTCTTTTTCTCACACGGTGTCGATACCCCACTTCACTGTTAGGTTCAACCATTCCAACCTTTCTTTTTCTCTAATTACGACTTGGAATTTTAAAGTGCCCTTTCGGTTTTTCACTTTAGAGAGAGTTTTTTTTAGGGGTGACTTTCTGGGTTTTCACCCAAGAGATCTTTCTTGTTATCTCGCATGCCTTCCTTGAATAGACATGACGTACGCCATTTGTCATCCTATCCGGTTGTTTGAAGCCTTCCGCCTTCCCTATCAATAGTCGTTATGTAGGGAACTAGAAGACGGAGTCAACATCGCTTTCTTTGATCACCTGCATTTTTAAGGTTAAATCACAGTAATGCTCTGAAATCTCTTGTTTCACTATAAGCCTATTGTTAACTTATTTGACTGAAATTGACAAGAAGGCAAGGAATGGATGCTCAAAAACACGATTTTATTATGATTAAGGGCTTATGATATCTTAAAAAAGGTATGACACACATGAGAAAGAAGAAAAGTTAAGTATGAAATACAAGATCCCTCATTATCTTCGATATTAATGATACATGATCCTGTCGACCGGCGTAGAATTTTTTTGCCTGAAGCCTCCTCTTTATGATGTTCATGGGAATACCCTTCTCTTCGGATATTCAATTTTTCAGTTTACCCGAGCCGCCCTTTACGGGTTTTCAACTCGGGTCCTCTCTTTCCTTCAAGACGCCCGGTTTTGGGTTTTCACCCTGAGCTCTCCAATTTTGTTCTCTTTTTTCATCATTTTTCATTTTTCTTTTTTTTTTCAAAGATAGTATTTCTTAACGGTATCAGAATTTACGGGATTTTTCAGCTCGTCCCCATCCATTTCTGTTAGGATCAGGGCTCCTCCTGAGAAGGCCTTTTTTACGACGTACGGTCCTTCCTAGTTGGGCATCCACTTTCCTCGAGCATCTTTCTAGATCGGGAGGATTTTCTTGAGCACCAGATCCCCTTCTTTGAATTTTCTTGGGCGCACTTTTTTTGTTGTATGCCTGTACCATCCGCTTTTGGTACATCTGACCATGACAAATGGCCTTTAGTCTTTTTTCGTCAATGAGATTTAGCTGGTCGAGTCTGGCCTGCACCCATTCAGCTTCTTCCAATTTTACTTCATTTAAGACCCGGAGAGACGGGATCTCTACCTCGATGGGAAGTACTGCTTCGGTACCATACACCAAGGAGTAGGGTGTTGCCCCTGTTGACGTGCGAATGGACGTCCTATAGGCGAAAAGGGCAAATGACAACTTCTCATGCCAATCCCTGTAGGTATCCGTAGTCTTCGCTATGATCTTCTTTATGTTCTTGTTTGCTGCTTCCACTGCTCCATTCATTTTAGGACGATAGACTGTGGAATTGTGGTGTGTTATCTTGAATTGAGTGCACACGTCCGTCTTCATTTTGTTATTCAGATTGGAAGCGTTGTCGGTGATGACCCTTTTCGGCAATCCGTATCGACAAATAATCTCATTCTTTAATAACTTATATACTGTAGTCCTTGTGATGTTGGCGTAAGACGCTGCCTCTACCCATTTAGTGAAGTAGTCTATGGCGACCAAAATGAAACGGTGTCCATTGGAAGCTTTCGGATGAATCTGCCCGATGACGTCCATGCCCCACGCCGTGAAAGGCCACGGAGAATTCATGGTGTGTAAAGGCAATGGGGGTGCGTGAATTTTGTCAGCGTAGATTTGGCATTTGTGGCATTTTCTGGCGTAATTGATGCAATCTCCCTCCATGGTCAACCAGAAATAACCATATCTCATAATTTTCCGGGCTATAGACAGCCCGTTGGCGTGCGTTCCACAGAGCCCGTCATGTACTTCGGCTAAAATCTCCTTCGCCTCCCGGGCATCCACACATCTCAGCAATGTCTGATCATGGCTCCTCCTATATAGGATCTCCCCATCTAGGACATATTTTGTTGCCATTTTTCTGAGTGTTTTTCTGTCATTGTCGTTTGCCCCTTCTGGATACTTTCAAAGCTTGACATATTGCAAGATGTCATAGTACCATGGGTTTCCATCAATCTCTTCCTGTACATTACAACAATGAGCAGGCCTTTCAAACGTCTGCATCTCAATGGGCTTCATTTCTGCCCTGGTGTTTGTTTTAAACATGGATGCCAAGGTTACCAACGCATCTGCCATATGATTTTCTTCTTGGGGCAGGTAATTGAAGCTGACCTTTTTGAACTCTTTGGTGAGCTCTTGGATCAATTCATAATATTTGACCAACTTCGGGTCCCTGGTTTCCCATTCCCCGCGCAATTGGTAAATTACTAAGGATGCATCTCCGAATACTCGAAGTTCTTTAATCTTTCTTTCAATAGCTGAGTTCAGTCCCATAACGCAAGCTTCGTATTCAGCTATATTGTTTGTGTAGAAGAATTCCAATCTGCTGGTGAAAGGATAATAGACGTCCTCAGGAGAAATTAGCACTGCTCCTATCCCATGTTCGAGGGCGTTAGAAGCTCCATCGAAGTAAAGTTTCCATGATTTATCATCTGAAACCTCTTCTTCGGTTGTAATGCACATCAAGTCTTCGTCTGGGAAATTAAAGTTCAATGCCTCATAGTCATCCGAAGTACGACTAGCTAGGAAATCTGCTACGACACTCCCCTTTACGGCTTTCTGGTTAACGTATACGATGTCGAATTCGGATAAGAGCATCTGCCATCGGGCCATCCTTCCCGTTAGTGCTGGCGCTTCCATTAAGAACTTCAATAGATCTAGCTTGGATATCAACCAGGTAGTATGGTACAACATGTATTGTCTAAGCCGCTTGGTAGCCCAAACTAGAGCACAACACAGCTTCTGCACTGGCGGGTACCGCGTTTCGCAATCATTGAATTTCTTGCTTAGGTAATAGATGGCTTGCTCCCTTTTTCTTGACTCATCGTGTTGCCCCAGTACGCATCCCATTAAATTCTCAAAAACTGTCAAGTAGAGAATTAATGGTCGACCAGGTACTGGTGTGACTAAAATTGGAGCATTTGTCAGGTACTTTTTGATCTTTTCTAGGGCTCTTTGACATTCTTCATCCCACACACCAGGATTATTCTTTCTAAGAAGTCTGAAGACCGGGTCACATTGGTCGGTTAATTGGGAAATGAAACGAGAGATGTAATTCAGCCTCCCCAGGAAACCGCGAACTTCCTTCTGAGTGCGGGGTGGTGAGAGGTCCTGGATGGCTTTCACTTTATCTGGATCAATCTCAATCCCTCTTCTGCTTACCACGAACCCTAGGAGTTTTCTAGAAGTAACGACGAAGGTACACTTGGCAGGATTGAGCCTCAGTTGGTACTTCCGTAGTCTTTGGAATAGTTTTTTTCAAGTTTTGTAGGTGCTCTTCCTCTGTTCGGGACTTGGCAATCATATCGTCCACGTATACTTCTATTTCTTTGTGCATCATATCATGGAAAAGAGTCACCATTGCTCTTTGGTATGTTGCCCCTGCGTTCTTTAGCCCAAACGGCATCACTCGATAACAAAAAGTGCCCCACATGGTTATGAATGTGGTCTTCTCCATGTCTTTAGGGTCCATCTTTATCTGGTTGTACCCTGAGAAGCCGTCCATGAAGGAAAACCATGAATGTCCTGCGGTGTTGTCAACCAACGTGTCAATATGTGGTAAAGGGAAGTTGTCTTTAGGGCTGGCTCGGTTCAGATCCCTATAATCTACACACATACGAACTTTTCCGTCTTTCTTTGGTACTGGTACAATGTTTGCAACCCATTCGGGGTATTTGGCTACCTCCAAGAATCTAGCATCAAACTGCTTTTTCACTTCCTCTCGGATCTTTAACAACATATCTGGTCTCATTCTCCGAAGTTTTTGCTGTATTGGTTTGCACTCTGATTTTGTTGGCAATTTGTGCACCACTATGTCGGTATTCAACCCTGGCATATCTTGATAAGTCCAGGCGAAGACATCCTTGAATTCCTGAAGTAGGGTTATCAATTCATGCTTGGTTTTCGAGGAAATCGTCGTTCCTACTTTTATTTCTTTTCTCTCTTCTTCAGTCCCCAAGTTCACAACTTCTGTTTCTTCTTGATGGGGCATGATATGCCTTTCTTCGTTGGCCACCATTCTCTTTAACTCTTCCGGGACCTCACTTTCTATCTCATCATATCATTCTTTCATTCCCTCCGAGACCTCAGGGCATTCGAAATTCACTCCAGGATTGGATCCGATATCATTCATATCGTCAATCATGAGCGACCTGCATTAAATGAGAATGAATTGTATTGGGAAAGAGACGGCTTTATATGAAGGGAATGAACATGAAGAATGCATGAAATAAATGAAACTTTGGTCATTTTAGGAAAGTGGGGATATTTTCATTTCAATCAAAAAGTTAACATAGGTGCCCCGTACAAGAGATCCCCATTGTTTACGGGCAAAAACAAAAGGTTGATTCGGAGCATTACTCTGATCTATTCCTAAAAACTACAGGTAGATCAATGCAGCTCCAGTTATCGAGTGTTTCCCCGGGACGGCAAGGGCGGATGTTGGTCAACATTTTGCTGCCTCGGTTATTTTCAGCTATCATGTTGATGTACATCCCTTCAAATGATTCACTGAGTATCTCCTCCTGGTTGAGTACTTTATTTTCCTTCATTGCCTCTCCAGCATCTTGACCTGGCTGGTAGAACCCTCCGGAGACAAAAGTGGTTTTCAAACTAGGAAAGGACATCGGTCTCCACGGAATGTCTTCTCCTTTAGATCTGGCTTTTCTTTGCTCCTCATTCCTCTTATATTCCTCTTTCTTATGTTGGACACTTGGTTGGTAACCCAGCCCGAAACGATCCTTCTTGGTTATCATATTCTTGGGTCTCAGGTTTCCTTGTAATTTCTTCCTCAGCCCTTTTCCTATTTTGGCTCCTCGGCCTAAAGTTTCTGCGACGGTCATCTTGGTACAATTAGATAACCTGGGGTATGGGATCCGACTTCCCTCCGAAACGAATGTGGCATTTACTAGTTCCAATGCTCGGAACGAGCATTCTGCAGCATCTTCATCATTCTGAATGTAGGGGGCGTCTGATGTCACTGAAGCAACAAATTCCTGCTCTGCCTCTACTGTGACCAATTTGCCTTCGACTACAAATTTTAATTTCTGATGCAATGATGAGGGGACAACTCCTGCGGAGTGGATCCATGGTCTTCCCAACAAGCAGCTTTAAGATTGTTTTATGTCCATCACAACAAAATCAATCACATATTCAGTTGGTCCGATCAATAGGGGCACCTCAATTTTCCCCATTGTTCCTCTTTGCGTACCATCAAAGGCTCTTACCGAATTGTGGCAGGGCTTTAGGTGCGAACCGTCTATTGGCAGTTTTTGCAGGGTCACCATAGGCAAGACATTCAATGCTGACCCGTTGTCGATCAGTACGCCTGGTACTACATACCCTTTGTAGTGGGTAGTGATGTTAAGGGCTTTGGTAGACCCCATTCCTCCCTTAGGGATCTCATCATCACTGAACATTATATGATTATAGGCAGTGATATGCCCCACTATCATGTCCAGGTTTGTTACAGAAATGTCCTGGGGCACAAAAGTTTGATTCAGCACTTTTAGTAACGTCTCCCGGTGCTTTTCTGAACTCAAGAGTAATTCCAGTACTGTAATCCTGGCCGGTTGCTTTCGTAGTTGTTCCACTACGCTGTACTCGCTATGTCTCAAGAACTTTAGAAATTCTTTGGCCTGGGCCTCAGTTACCGGCTCATTCATCTTTGGGGGAGGTTCTTCGCCAAATATCTGCGTAGGGCTAACTGTTGTACTCTTCCCCTTATCTTTTTCAGCTGCTTTCAAAGTCTCGGAGGAATAACATCTGCCGCTCCTTGTGAAATGGCCTGCCTCACCAGTGTTTACATCGTTCTGGCTTTGTTGGTCTTTCAGCGTAGGCTCTTTTACCTGACCGTGTTCTGGTTTTTCTGGTGTGGTCACATTTACAGCATAATTCCAGGGGGTTTGCCGCATATCTTTGAATGGGAATGGAGATGGTGCTGAAATGATGATCTTGGGACTTATCTTGCTGGTTTCTCCCTGGGAGGCACCTGCATTCCCTGGCCTAGGAGAGATGATAAAATGTCTATCCTTCACGTATTTAGATTTGGGGCTATCCGTCATGTGTACGTCTGACCCCTTCTTCCCCATGGGCTCCTCGAAGAATTCTATTTGTTTTTCATTCATCAATTGCTGCACCAATTTCTTGAACTCATCGCACTCTTGGATATCATGCCCTTCAGTCTGGTCGAATTCGCAATACTCTCCACATCCCTTCTGCCTTGTTATCATGCCTTTGTCGATCACACGAGCCATGCATAACTGTTGAAATACCCACCGTAAAAGAGATTTGATTTATGACACATCATCCTTAATCCTCCTGGTAAAGTATTCTTCAATAACATTTACCCCTCTGCTCCCATGATTAGGCAGCGGGTTGTTGGCTACACTCGGCTCTTCAAACTTCAATATCCCAGAATCGATTAAGTTCTGCACAAGTTTTTTGAAAGCCAGACAGTTCTCAGTGGGATGTCCAGGGGTACCACCGTGATAGTCGCAATGCGCGCTCGGGTTATACCAAGACGGGAAGGGCGGATTGACAGGAGTAACGATGTATGGACGGACCAGGTCTGCTTCATACAACTGGGAGTAAAGTTCTGAGTACGAAACAGGTAGGAGAGTGAAAGTTCTTCTCTCTTTCTCTTTTCTGGCGATTCTCTCATCTCTTTGATTCCAGTTTTGTGTTTTTCCCACATGTGCTTGTGGCTGTGAGACTGTGAAGTTCTTCGGGGCGGTATAAGTGCTGGTGGTGTTTACTTTATTTCTCTTATTATACTTCTGAGACCCTTCCCCGCCATCAATTCTACCGCTCTTAATTGCCAGTTCAAGGGACTCCCAGTCCTGATAAAGTCAGCAAAGCACTGCGTTGTGTTATTAATGAGGCGATCAAAGAGTGCCCCTTTCAGAGTATTAACAAATAACGGCGTAATTTCATGTTCCGGGATGGGTGGCTGAATTTGGGCGGCCACTTCTCTCTACCTTTGGGCGTATTGCCGCAGGCTTTCGTTGGACTTCTGCCCCATATTTTCCAACATAATTCTGCTGGGGGTCATGTCTGTTACATGCTTGTATTGCTCAGTAAATGCTATTGACAGATCTTTCCATGTCTTAACGTTTGCCTTGCTCAACTGGGTGTACCACCGTAACGCCGCTCCAGTTAGACTCATCCCGAAACAATAGATCGTAGCTTTTCGTCCTTATGGTAGGCCGCCATCTTTCGACAAGACATTGTTATGTGTGCGGAAGGACATGTGGTTCCATCGTATTTGTCGAACTCGGCGTTTTAAATTTTGGCGGTAGGACAAGATCGGACACTGACTTAAGTCGCTAGCGTCATTTCCGATTCTTCATTTGATTGTAACGTTTTAAATTTTTCCTCCATGAAGGCGAAACCTTTCCTCCCACTTTTTCTCTACCTCATTCCTGATCCTTTCAACCATGTTCAGTCCAAAGACTTCTTCTTCATAGAGTGCTTCAAAGATCGAGGGGTTGAGTCTCAGGTGCCCCTATTTGAAAACTAGATGACATTCCTGCAGGGTCAATATACACCTTTCTAGCCGGGTTTGGTGCAGTTGGTTGAACCTTGTAGTGAGCTGGGGTACCCTCTGGCTCTTGAACATTTTCTCCTTCCACTCTTTTTCCAAGACTCTTAGCCAACAATGCGGTTATGTCGGATACTATAGATGCTTGCATCACGCAATCTGGTCACTGAGGCTTCTCTGGGCCTCTTCAAGCCTTGTCTCGAGCTCTTTTTGCCCTTTTTCTAGACTGATTATCCTGTCTTCCATGAGCTTGCTTTGTAACCGGGTAAAGTATGGGTGATGAATGATTACGGGTTAACTACACACAATGCCACAATATTCATAATGTTAATATGGTTGCAAGAAAATAGATGCATGTATAATGATGCAAATGCCATGATGCAATGCAAGAATGTATGCAGATAAGGTACTAATTCCACTGGTAATCACCCTTTTGAACTACTTCCACGGGAATTAAAGGGTCTGAATTACAACAGAGTTCATATTACAAAATAAAGATCCCTAATACAAAAGATCTAATTACAACACAGAGTCCTATAGATAAGCCCTAGCTCTATCTCCTAATTTTCCAATTGCCCTGAGCAGCTTGAGGAACCTGAGAGCTTCTTCCATTTCTGGGACTATGAAAGGTCGGAGTGTTTCAGCCTCAACAGCCAAATCATTCACATGTCTGGCGACTCGCTGTATGTCCACCATCAGGTTTGCGTAATATTGGTCCCTATCTTGTACCATCCGGGCAGCGTCACGCAATCTCTTTTGCCAATAGGTGTCCCCTCCGGCTGCAGCCTCCTCGAACACACTAATTCTTTACTTGTAATCCTCAACAGTTGCTTCGAGGGACTCAATTCGTGCTCGTAACACGCCCACTTCGCGCTCTCTTTCTTGCAGCTCAGCGAAGCTATTTCTCTGGCAGTACATTCGAAGGGAGTGTTCAACTTCCGCCAACTTTCCTTTTAATTCGTCATTCTGACTTTGGCTTTGCTCCAGACTTTGAATAGTGTCATCGTACAATTTTTGCATCTCTAACAGTCTATTTCGGCTACTCATGGACTTTCTTTTCCATACGGCGACGCTTTCTCTCTCATGATGGACAACTTGTTTTCCCTTGCTGATTTCTTGCCTGAATCTTTTTTTCTCTTGATCAATGGCCTTCTTGGCGGACCGTTTTTCTTCCTTCTTAGCCAAACGACAACTTTCTATCTCTTTCTCGATCGCTCTCTTGTTGATTTCTCGTTCTTCTTCCACCAGACGGATGCCGTTCATTCTTTCTCTTTCCACAGCTATGAATTGACTCCGGCCGGCCTTCTGTATTTTTGCTTGTAATAGAAGGGCATCTTTTTGATAAAGAGTGTTCTTGTCGCTCAAATCTGCATTTAATTTCTTCAACTGCCTAATGATCCCGTCCCGCTCGTCAACCTCTAAGCTTGCCTTATAGAGCTCGCTCGCATGTTGAGTCTGTTGGATGTCCATTTTCTTTTTAATTTCTTCGAGTTCATTCCGTAAGATATCAGCTTCAGACAGTACCACCCTTGTAAGCTCTTCGAGTGACACTATTGGTCCTTGATCAGATTCAGGAATCATATCGTTTACCCTCAAACATCTCCAAAGATCGTAGACTGGGGTGGTCATGTACTCGGTATCTCCTTCCACCCTAATCCGGTAACAATAATCCCAAGCCCTCATGATAGTCTGAACTTTCTCTTTGAACTCCCCTTTAAAAAGAAATTCAGTTCGGCTTAACCCGGCGGTGTTGGGAATGAACTGTCGCGATCCGAATTGTCAGGACACCAGAAGTGGGGCACAAGCAATTCCTCCATGTAGTCCTAACATCATCAACCAATTGAAATCACCACAACTATATAAAAAGTAATTAACTCTACCGAGCCACGGGACCCTCCATACTATGTCTTCGCCTTGGATATTTCTGAAAAAACCGGCCCATTTTCTTGTTTTCAAGTCATCTCGCCACTCTTTTGTTAAGTATTCCTGTAAAGGCGAAAAATCTCGGAAGGATATTCCCGGCAGAACCCTCGTCGGTGTCTTCCACATGTGGCTCTAAATCCATACCTGTAACAGTTGTGCGCATCCTCGAAAATGCCCTTCTTCGTGCTTTCGACTGGCATTTAGAGAAATGAAGGTCTCGGCCAAAATAGCTGATACTGGGTTTGCTCGCCATTTTATCCGCACAAACAAATCTAGAATGGCCACATCAATGTTTCCTAGAATTCTTGGGAAGATCACCAATCCATATATTCCCAAGGCAAGCATGTCTAACTTTTTCTCCTCATCCGGATGTGCAGGTAGGATGTCTCGAATGTTTTCCCATGCAAATACTGTACTATCTCCTCGAAGTCGGATCAAGCCATTGACCCAATCGTCGCTCATTCCGGTAAAGGTTTTGAGCTTGGAAGTGTAATTTTGATTCCTCGGAGGTTTTGCGTAAATCCAATCTTCCTGAACATTTTTATGATTAAGAAGAGCGGTGTATTCTTCTCTCAGGCATCATGTCATGTCCATTGAAGGTGAAGCAACAAAAGGCGAGGATTCCGAATCAAAAATGGCTCGAGTAGGGGCTGGTTGACCGGATGTACATCACCGTGCAATGTCACCATAACTATCACAGAATCTATCTTGTAATCTCTGGTCCCATTCTTCCCAGATGCTTTGAAGATCCCCTAAGTTATTCTCATTGAAGACTCACATAGGTGTATCCGCTATCACGCGTTCACTTGTAAACCGTCCCCTGGGCCTTACGGGCTGACTTGACCAATGTCTAAGAGACAAGTTGAGTTCCTCTTTTCTAAGATACCTTTTTCCATGGTGAAAGACTTTACGATCGGGTAAACCACTTGATCCAAACCTTTATGTAATGCGAATGTAATAATGCATGAAAAAATAGCCAAAAAAGGAAACAAGTCAAGACTGGGATAAAATTAATTAATACACAAATAAAAGGACAAATTAAATAAGGTAAACAAACAAAAACAAAGAAACCTATTTATCCGTCTAAAACACCTAAGGTTATCCGCATGGCTCTAAAGGGGTGGGTTTCTCTATGTTCTCTACATGCAGTGTTGGTGCTAAGAGGTACCCGAATTGTCCTTGCTGTCCTCTACTAAGAGTAGCAAGGCCCCCGATCATCACCCATTATAGGCTCCTTTCAACCGGGTTCAATTCAGGGGGACCCATTCGCTTATGCCTGCACGAAGGAACGATATCCTTACGAAAGCATAAGGTACTCGAGCCCCAAAGGTACTTGCTTGGCCTACACGGGAGAACGATATCTCCACGAAAGCATTAGCGTTTTCCCCCACATAAAAAGACGAGTTTATATGCCATATTTTAAATGCGTTAAAATAAACGCGCAATTATAACCGAATGTTAATTTAATAGTCACTTTAACCCGAAATTTCTAATATTATTAAAACGGTAATTATTTGAAAAAGCTTGACTCTCATTTGTTTTTTTTGAAAAAAAACAAAAAATGTCCCCAGCAGAGTCGCCATCTGTAGCGATGTCCCTTGTTTCTTTATCGCTAAAAAACGATGGGTTTTCGAAGGTGTTTTTGAAAGGTGTTTTTTATTCTTTTGGATATAAAATGTTTATTCCGTGGGGTTTTAAAAAAACCGCATTTTAAAAAATGGAGTCGCCACCGGCCACTTAGGTAGGCCGGGCACCATAAAACCAGAGATTAAAAAAATATTGGGTTCGGGAGTCGGTTACGGATGGGGAAGGATTAGCACCCCCACACCGCCCAAAATTGGTACTTTAATAATTACCGCTTTATTAATATTGGATTTTCCGGATTAAAGTGACAATTATTTTAAAATTCGGTCATAATTGCGAATAAATTTTAAGGGCCCCGTTATCCGAGAGTAAACGCCCAACCACTATCACTACGCCTGATACTGGCCCCGTTTACGCTCGGATAAAAGGGCAACGCATTGACAATTTATATACCATATGCAATCTTAGTGACAAAAATATAGGACATAGCAGATAATTTAAAAACAGTAAATATTCACATAACAGAATACTAATCTAACATAAATGAAATACGTAATTAAAATACAGATATACATACCAAGCTTAATATCAGATAAAAGCAAACTTAACATGCCACAATAACAAGGTAGGTATAAATACATATATATAGACGAACATATATTTCAAAAAGACATACATACTAGTAATAAAACATATTTCAACATATATGGGACAATATATCATACAAAAAAGAAAATACACTAACATGTAACCTAAAAAAGCCAAGAGAACATACACATAAAAATATATAAAACATGCTGTGTACGAACCGACTAGAACATAACATACTTAATACGGATAACCAGATAAAAAAGATACATAACTATCATAAGCTTAATACACATATACATGTAAACATAAAAATACGAGGCATATACGAGGGATATAAAATAAGACAAAAGACTACATTAACATATACGATTATAATACGAACATGAATATTTAAATGGAAATAGGACTGAAATGAAAGAAAAATAAAAGTCAGTGGCAGAAATTAAAGAACAATAATATGTAATTTAAGGACGAAAATGCGAAGTAAACGGAACCTAAAAGGATCAAAACTGTAATTGGACCAAGCGGCAGACCCAAAATGAAAAGTTCAAAAACGCGAGATGGTTAAAGGCGTAATTTTTCCATTTGAAAACTGATTCGGTGTAATTTAGGGACTGTATTGCAAGATTTTGAAATACAAGAGGGACCATAGTTGTAAATATACCATGCGGCAAGACAAAAGTAAAAATATTGGGAACGCGGGGGATTTAGCATGTAATTTACCCATTTACCGAAATAATAATAACTATATAAACCCTATTTTTAGGCCGAAACCAATTTTTTCTTCATTTTTTTCATTTTCGGTTTTATAACCCAGCCCGTGTTCTTCATTTTCTCTCATCTCTCTCTATAAAACCCAGAATCCGGCGGCCGGCCGCCGTGTTCTCCGTCGTCGGCCGCCGCTAACCGGCGCCGGCGAGCCTAAAAAACCTACCAAAATAACCCCCGTCTCACCCTCGACACGAATCCGAGGTTGGATTCAGAGGATACGCCTCTATTTGCTCTAGATCTAGGAAATACGAAACGAAAAAACCCATTTTTTAAACCCAAAACGAAACTACAAGGGGCTCCCCTCCCTTCAGTTCACCGTATCTGGCTTGGGGAAGCCGAAAGGCTTGTCACTGAGGAGGGGAGACCCACAAACGGCGACGGTAAGACCACTCTCTCTTTTTTTACCTCTTTTGTATATGCATGCAAAAATAAAAAAAAGGGAAACAAGTATTTACCACTAGACTGACTTTTGTATTTCGATTGTAACTTGACTGATTCAATTACCACTTGTTCTTTTGATTACAACTCTGTTCTTGTCTGTTGCCACTCTCTCTTTTCTGTTACAACTCTCCACGTTTTTTACAAAATATTTGTTTCCTACATATATATGCATGTCTTTGGTTTTGGTACAAGTTGCATAATACTTGCTCTTTCAGATCTGGACTGACAAATTTCTTTCTTGCTGTGTTTGACATGTTCTGAGCTCGGTGGTTGAAGATCGGCATGGTGGCGGTGTGGGGGTTATGCCAGCGGCTAGACGTGTTCTCGGCCGTTAGATCAGATCTGATCTAACGGTCGAGATGGCTTGAAGGATGAACGGCCCAGATGAAGCCTCGATTTGGTGAAATGGCTCCAGATCGTGCCACGTGGAGCTCAGCAGTCGAGGAGTCAGAGAGCGTGGGGCTCACGCACGCGTGGGATATCAAAGCGCCCGCGCGTGGACCGCACGCGCGCGTGGCACTCGAACGGTCCAGACGTGATGAGCACGCGGCTGGCAGATATTTTGGCTCCTTGGTTGGATCATGGCCGTTGGATCAGATCTTGAACCAACGGCCCACAGTCACCTGCACACACAGTAACTGTAATTAGATAGGGTTTGGGTTTGGGCCAACCGGGCCTTGTAATTATTTGTAATTGGACTTGGACTGTAATTTATTTATTTGATTTAATATATATATATATATATATATATTGATTTCATTTTATATATCAGCCCAATAATATTAATAATAGTATAATTACAATACCCATACGATAATACAAACGTATATACTTATACAAACATTAATTAATATAACATACTAGCATACGTACATATAATCATACACATAATTAACATAACATCTATATACATTAAACAAATATGCTCGTACTCTATAGATACATACGCGACACACATATACCATTAATACGTATACATACATAGCTTATAATATACATGCACACACCACACCTTATATATATATTAGTAACACTCATTCAAATAATAAACATATAATATAATAAGTATACATGCAACACTAATATGTATTTACAGGTAAAAATGAGTGATTACATTCGCGAGCATGTTCATTTATACGTTTTTAGAACATTTTAGTTTATATGTTCAAAAAATGTTAACTAAATTAACAATAAATAAATTAATAAAACAAAAATAACAAAATAAAACTTTTTTTATCAACAAAAGTTATATGATTTATTAAGAGCGAAATCATACAGTAAAATGCTAACGAGCACTTTATTAAAAATCTATTTAAATCTAAATAAAATGAAAGAATACGATTCGTTAACGAAAAATAAAACAACACCAATAAAAAACCCTCAACATGAGAACCAAGGCAACACCCAACAGAGCTAAAACAAATTGAAACAAACTCCACATACCCAAGACGCATCTCACCATGCAACACGCCCAGCAACTCACAAACTCGCCTGGAACAAAGTTCCGCGCGTCAACTCCTCCCTTGTAAGAGCATCGGCTAGGCCATTTGTCTTGCGAAAGAAGTGATGAAAACTAACAGAGTCGAGGCAATGAACTTATATAACCTTTTTAGTAATAAAAAAATAATATTTAGATATATCTATAAATATTTTTATCCTATAAATAAACCTATGATAAACTTGTTCGTAAACATAATTAACCGAATACATCTTTATTTGTACTCATTTATTTGTTAAATTATTTATATTCTCTGAATGATTCGTCGAACTATCTATTCATTTATAACTTCTATATATAATTAAATCTAAATTTAATCAGAAATTTTGTGACCGAATTCAGAGAATGCTGCAAATAGAAAAAGGAAAAAGATGGAAATAGTGGCCCTCCCTTGATTCAGACTCCATGTGTGGCGCTGTTTATCTTTCAGTCCAACTAAAAGCTAACACAATCATTGCATTTTACCTTTGTTAATTTAAAAATGAGGACTATACATACCATCAACGAATTTATTTAACAAAATAAGACGTTAACTTTTTAAATAAGATTAAAGATTTGAATTTTAATATTATAAAATAAAAATTTAGGTTAGGAGAATCGTTTTATATTGTGCCTCTGTAAAATTCGATCTGAATTAGTCGACTAATGAGTTAAATACCGATAATTAAACAAAAAAAATACGGAACACAATTTATATTAGAGATGTGAAATTTTATATTTAATAAAATTCTATAAGAATTTAAAAAATTCATAGATATAAAATTAGGTCATTAACATAAAATATATTTTTTTTTAAAATTGAAAATTTCAAGAGATAGACTGCTCTGTCCATTTATGTTTAAAAGTGCTTTCCAACTTAACCAACCTAATTTCCCACAAATAAATACTCCATTGCCTATGTGTTGATATCATTAAAAGCAAATTCTTGATTTCATCCGACTAAATAATAAACCCATTTCCAAGTCATTGAAATCATTATCTTTAAACTATTCTAATAGTGTCAATAAGATCTCTTAATAATATCAAACGATCTTAGAAAAACCGGATCGATGATCAAACATGTTAGATCAACGATTTCAATTCATTTGATTCGATCGATTTAATCTAATTATCGATTTTATAATTATTGAATGAAGATCAAAAAAGTAATAAAAAATTTCAAATATTGATACTATCGGTTGAACCTTGAATGTTTTTTTCCGTTTAATCTAAAGACCCAAAAGAGCTTAATTGAATTATAATATTTTACGAGGGACTAAAAAGATAACTTTCATTTAATTAAAGGAGGTCAAAGCCCCTCCCTACTTATGGCTACATTCATGCACATAATGTGGCTGATGAAATCAAAGGTGATTCGCATGGTAGTGTTCAAAGTTATCATCAGAAGCTTAAAATACTCAAAATCACCGACAGCTTCCAACGACTCTTTCACTCATAAAAATTGTTGTCACCTAAATATGTCTCTTTTTGATATTATAAAAAATAATTATTTTTCTAAATTATTGTTAATATGATTCATTTTTCATTTTTTTAAATAATGATATTTTCTCTAAATAAACTTGTGCGTCTCTTTAACTACTTCTCTTTATATGTTGAGAATGAAACAGGGTATAAATGTTTGGAAAAATCACGTCACGTGGCTTGCCAATCTTTGACTGTGACGCTGATGGCTTACCCTCCCCTTTGTAATTATTCATACAAATTTGTCGGAGTGTTGGATGCTACAGCGCTGAAAAAAAAAACAGCTTATTCGTATATCTGACCATCGAATTCGAGTGTTAAATATTTAAATCCGATACGTTTTTACGAACAAATTAAATTGATTATTTGATACGAATTCAAATTTTAATAAAATGATGAATTATTTAAGTTGACTTTCAAGTCAATCTAATGCAATCAAAGAAAATTCCGCATCCGAAAAAAAAATCAACTCAATTTAAAAGATCGGTCCAACCCGAAAAATATATATAAACGTGACATGAAATTCATTGGACGTGATTGAAAGAATTCAGCATTTGGATTCAATTTCTTTGACTATGGCATTATTGAAGAAATAAAAATTCACCCATTTCATATTACTATGCTAATTTTCTTTCTTAAGGTTTGAAATCATAAAAGCTTACTTGTTAAGTACTTCTATAGTTTCTTTTTTTTTCAAACTCCACACATTTGCAAAGTCACCAAAGGGAAAACTCTTATTTGTTAGTCTTTCGTTATCATATAATTTTTCGATATACTTAATGTTTGTTTTATGACTCATATTTATGGATTGTGATTATTTTGTCAATAATATCTTTTTTTATATTTCGAATACGAGTTCTCTCCTAAAATAAAAGCTACTACATTGGAAAAAAAATAGGCCATGTTTTCCAAAGGTTGTTGAGTGAGTTTTTGACTATTTTGAAGAAATTTATAAAGTATAAGCGGTCGGTGATATTTAAATTTCTAATAGAGTGGTATTTAAATTTTTTATACAAATATCAAGATTCAAGCACATACAAAATGAAAAGAGACGATTCTTAACCACTTGACCAATTAAAAAATCGCTAAAAATCATTCTTCGATAAGGTATCAATTTAAATCTCTTGAGAAACTAGTTTTAAAGAACGTTTAATTGAAGAAAGAGAAGAACTTACTTTTAAAAGAGAAAATAAAATTATCGGAAAGATTCAAACATTAATTCTTGAAAATGATAAATAATTATTTAATCGGTTGAACCGATGGATATTAACCGGAAGGATAGAGTAATTGAAAAGCACGAGTGGCCTTAAAATTGTAATTAATCCAACTCAAATATTATAGTTTATATTATGATGTTTATTATTCAGTTAAAATTTAATTAATTGATCAAACCGAAATTTATTTCAGTTGATTGGTCAGTTAATTAGATAGACGATCAATTAATTAATGATGGAAGATTTTTTTTCAAAATTAATATTAAATATTTGATAATTTATATATATATATATATATTTTAAGCCTACACTCATTAAAATGTCAATAGACTAAATTAATTTCTCACCCTAAACTTATTAAGATTTCAAGTCCAACTAACTTGTAACCCAAAATGGAAAAAAAATTCAAATTAATTTCTCCCCCTATCCTAGTTTTTCCCTCCAAAATCCTAGGTTGATAGACCTAGGGTTATTTATGTCTTTATAATCAAAGAACTTGGGTCAAATTAGGGCGAGTTTAAAGTGCGACAAGTTTATCGTACGGTTAAAAACGATAAATTTTTACATTTATCCAAAAATTTTAAATATTAAACTTTTTAATAACATTTTATGAAGTTTTTTGGTGATTTTTGACAAGTTTCGATACTTATTTTTTATAACATTTTAAGTTTTTGGACAAAGTATTAAAATTTGTCAAAAATCACGAAAAAAATTAACCTAAAATGTTATAAAAAAGTCTAACATTTTAATTTTTTAAACAAATTTTAAAACTTACCTTTTTGAGTTGTACCTTAGACCTACCGTACTTTAAACTCGCCCGTCAAATTATGAATTTTAATTTTACAAAGTTTATCCCTTTATTTATTTTTCACGAAAAAATCATGCTTATGATCTTCTCTGTGGTGTACTACTTGATCCGGTGGCCGGAGATTCCAAAAAGTTTGTTCCGGGAATCGGCCTATACGTGTTTAGTGCTGCGGGCATGCCTAGATTATGTCGGTAACTAAGCTGGCCTGACCGATTCCTGAACCCGAAGTGAAATTCATAATATGCACCCCCGCTAGACATTGGTGTTCCTATACATATTGGTATTATTAGATGAAAGCAATGTCCACAAAGGATCAGCAGCGCCACTCCAGCCGATGACTTGGTTGCTAGAATTTGCCACCGTCCGAAACATCGTCGAGATTGAATTTTGACTCGCCGGAATCAAACCCGTTGTTTGTTGTATCAAGTAGTTTCCGAGTTGATCTTGCGACAATTCTTGGTGCTCGGGCCTGTTCTTCTCCCTTGAACCAGTGTCCTCCGCCGCGGCAGCGTCACTCGGCTCTTGTTTCGCTTGCAAGAAAGCGTTCACGTTCGGACTCGATCAATTTTTCAAAAGAAATTGAAGGTAAAAAAAAAGACAAGGACAACAAACCGACGTTAAGTGGTATGGTTTCTGAAGGCGATCTTTGCTGTTGAATCTTGATACTCCCTTTCGAGAGCCAATTGAAGAATCGCTGCAAAAGATGGCCTTGAATTCGGACCCAGTTTACCAATCTCTTCGGCAAGGTTTACAGCCACGGCAGCAGGTGCGAGTGCTTGCCGGCGATTCTTCGTCTTGTGATAGTTTTGTTTGGGAAAGAAAATATCGGTATTGCTGTTGTGGCAGTAAACCTCGAGGAAGAGATTGAACAACCGTTCCTGGATTGAAGCCATCGGCGGTGGTTCTTCAATTGGCCCTCAAAACGGAGAACCGATTCGAATGTAAGTATCCGGTTTCTTGCAGCGTGGTTGAGGCGGAAATGGAATAAGTGCCTAGGGTTTGCATGCGTGGCTCGGTTTTTAACAAGGAGATGTTAGGTTTAGGGTAAACTACCCATTACCCAATATTTTACTGGTTTAGGTCCGGGACTATTCCATACTATTTATTTTAGTTTGGTTGTGTTACAATATTTACTTTTAGCTATATATAAACTCGGGTTTCCATCCGATTATGAATTACTACCTGTAATTCTATTTATTAGAGTTATGACCCAAATTCTATTTAATATTCATGTAGTGTCAAAAGTTGAGGATGTGGAGGGTCGAAGGCTCTCGCAATACGGAAACTGAACAATCCGTGTGAAATTCTACTTCACCATTTGGATATATGGTGGAGAGTAAAAAACCCAGTTGTAATCTATAAATAGATACTAGGGATTATATTAATATCATAAGTTGTAATCTCTTTCAACATAGTGAAATTTTCTCTTCCTCTACTCATATTTTTTCTCTGCTTGAGTTTTCGACGTAAATCTTAATGTTTGTTTTCTTTTTTATTTTTGCGATAGTTTGTTCTTCGTCATTATAATTTTGATAATATATCACTGCTTATAGTTCTCAAATGTGTTGATTAAACTTGACTTCGTATTTATACGTGCTTCTCCCTAAAAAAACTCACATGTGTGATGAGACATTTTAAATTTAAATTTAATTGTACAATTTAAGATAAAATAAATCTTTGCAAGTATGAAAATAGCAACATAACCGAAACGTTAGAATGAAGGGATGGGTGAATCGGCAACATCGATTCGGCCCGACTCATGCAACCCTTAGTTTGGGCCAAGCAAAGCAACCCATAGAATAAACGATAAAAACAGAGGAAAGAAAGTAGTCCCAAAAAAAAAAAAAAAAAGGATACTGAAAACAACCAAAAGTACTTTGTATTATAAAATTTTTCATAAATTTTGAATTTCTTTAATCTTCTAGAAAATAAATAAAATTTTAAAAAATATAAAGAAACTCTAAATTCCTAAAGAAAATCTATATTTTAGATTTTGAAGTTATTCTTTGAATATGATATATATTTGTGTCATATGGCACGTTCTCAATATATTATGTCGCTTACTTGCAACAGAATTTTGGGATAAACTAAAGTAATAGACGATATGTAGTTTTAAGTATCAAAATGAATAAAAATTTTCAAATATTAAAGAGATAATTGGGTATAACTGTGGAAACATAAAAAACATTTATTTATTTATTCTTTTTTTTTGTTGAAAGAAACAGAAAAACATTTAACCTTTATTATTAGGAGACACTTGACATCCTAAATTCCCTATAGGCTTTTTAGAGCATTTTAGCAACATAAATTCTGCTAAGAAATCCAATTTCTAGTAGTTTTAAAAAAAGATATATATATATATATATCATTTTTAATCAAATACACTGGGAATCATTTTTCTTCTTTAAAAAAAATTAATTAAATTAATCATAAATGCCTCAAACTCTAGACCTTTGCATATTGAATGCATAATTAGTTAATAATGCTAAAAAACTAAGAAATATATGGCATTTATTTATTTTTGAATACTCTTAAGGTGATTACAATATAATATATGTTTATACATATTTTTAAATACTATAATATTATTTGATATACATTAGTGGGGATCGGATCATCTTACAGTATATAAAACTTTTAAGTTTTACTATGATTTATGATCATTGGATGAGTGCAAATTAAAATTGAGATTATAAGTTGGTGTTTAGATTATTAAGACAAAAGAGAGGGAAATGTTTTTTTAGTAGTCTTAACATGATTACAAGGTAGTATCTATTCATAGATATTTTTAACCCTTTTACAATGCACATACACCTTACAGAACAAGCGATTTGAACCCGTGTCTTCTAGGATGAATATCATCCGCTTTTCTACTGAGATTACTTGTTGGGTTTAAAGAGAAAAATGTTCAATCTCAACTATTGCTAAAATACCCCAATAAAAGGTTTCACATAAAGATTTGGTGAAAGCTTTTATTTTTATTTTTAAATCTTTCATGTTGGTTTTACGAATCGAATTGTATACTGTGACCAAAATCGAAGATCACAGCCAATTATATGATTTTATATATGTACTAGTAAAAGTTGGTGGAAAAGATAAAGCATGACAAGCCATAAACATACACTAGCTAGTTGAATCATGCCTATGTTCTTCACTGTGGTGTACCACTTGATGTGATCCGGTTGCCAGAGATTCCGAATCGTTTGTTCCGGTAATCGGCCTATACACGTTCAGTGCTGCGAGCATGCCTAGATTAGTGTCGGTAACCGAACTGACGTGACCGATTCCCGAACCCGAACCCGAAACGAAATTCATAAAATGCACCCAGCTAGACATGGTGTTCCTATACATATTGGTATTATTAGTTGAAGGCAATGTCCACAAAGGATCAGCAGCGCCACTCCCGCCGATGCGCCACTCCCGCCGATGACTTGGTTGCTAGAATTTGCCACCGTCCAAAATGTCGTTGGGATCGGATTTTGACTCGCCGGAATCAAACCCGTTGTCGGTTGTATCAAGTAGTTCCCGACTAGATTTTGTGACAACTCTTGGTGCTCGGGCCTGTTCTTCTTCCTCGAACTAGTATCCTCCGCCGCGGCAGCGTCACTCGACTCTTGTTTCCCTTCCAAGAAATCCTCCGACGATAAAGCGCCGCTGAAACAAAATCCGTCGTTTGTTCTTTGAGAAGACGAGTAGTCTACCCCATTCTTCAATTGTTGTTGTGCGGTGAAATTCGGGTTTAAATAAGTGTTCCTCAAGTGCGCGGCGGACAGACCGAGCCCGAACTTCGAGAGAGACATTAAGGGACGTAAAATTTGCACGAATAGTACCTGCTCGGTGGCGGCAATAACAAAGAGGCTCAGCCTGTTGAAGCAACCATTGAATAGTTTCGCCATCAGATTTGTGGCGAAACTCTCTCGTTAATGGAAAACCCGGGCGGCACACGTCGCAGGCATCCGGATGCGACGCCCTTGGCCCTCCACCTTGGTGTGGCGGTCCTTGGTAGAGCTCCGCTTAGGTGGAGCTTTCTTGGACGGCAGCTCCGGGTTGGAACAAGGCGGTGGTTGTTGTTCTTTCTTTTCTAGGAGCTGTAGGGGGGATTTGACGTTGGGATCCCGTTTTCAGATTCCACGATCGCGTGTTTTCGGATCCCAAAATGTCAATAGACTAAATTAATTTCTCACCCTAAACTTATTAAGATTTCAAGTCCAACTAACTTGTAACCCAAAATGGAAAAAAATTCAAATTAATTTCTCCCCCTATCCTAGTTTTTCCCTCCAAAATCCTAGGTTGATAGACCTAGGGTTATTTATGTCTTTATAATCAAAGAACTTGGGTCAAATTAGGGCGAGTTTAAAGTGCGACAAGTTTATCGTACGGTTAAAAACGATAAATTTTTACATGTGTCCAAAAATTTAAAATATTAAACTTTTTGATAACATTTTATGAAGTTTTTTGGTGATTTTTGACAAGTTTCGATACTTATTTTTTTATAACATTTTAAGTTTTTGGACAAAGTATTAAAATTTTTCAAAAATCACGAAAAAAATTAACCTAAAATGTTATAAAAAAGTCTAACATTTTAATTTTTTAAACAAATTTTAAAACTTACCTTTTTGAGTTGTACCTTAGACCTACCGTACTTTAAACTCGCCCATCAAATTATGAATTTTAATTTTACAAAGTTTATCCCTTTATTTATTTTTCATGATTTTTGACATTCCCTATTTATGCCCCCACACTATAAAAATTAAATTTAAAGTTTAAAGTTTAAAGTAGTTTAAGGTTAGAGTTTAGAGAATTAGAGATAGAGTGTACTTTTTAGGGTTTTTATAGCTTAGGATTTAGAATTTTAGGTTAGAGATTAGAATTTAATTTTTTAATGTTGGGGCATAGAAATGGATACCAAAAAAGGGTAGAGGATTTTTGTCCATTAGACACATAAAATTAACACTATGTTTAGTTTGTGACGCTGACTTCACCCGACTCGATCGATGAATTATTTTTAAGAATAATAAGATTGAAATATATATAGTTTTTGTCTATTCTATATATATATATATATAGAAAAATATTTTGATACACAAGCTTAAAGTTTATACAAGCCTTTCAATTTTAGGGTTTAAGGGTTTAGGTTAGGCTCGACTCGTGCAACCCCTAGGTTGGGCCCGATGGAGATAGGATTTAGAGTTAGAGGACAAAACATAAATATTTAAAAATGGGAGTGATAAATTTAAAAATAAATTAATTTGTAATAAATTTATATATGAGCACAAAGTTGAAAAAATTTCTTGAGAGGCATTTGCCTCTCCCTACCGTCAAATACCTCCGTCTCTGCTGGTTTTCACTGTTATTTTGTCTTTTTATTTATTTTATTGGAGTTTGCTTTTCTACCACATCAAGTTGTATGCATATGCTCAATTTAAAAGAGAAAATACCTCCGAAGTTCTTATATTATAATTTTTTTAATCTTTCAAAAAATAAATAAAATTTGAAAATTGTAAAAAAAAAAACTCTAAATTCCGAAAACGTTTCCAATGTTTTGGATTTTAAAACTATTCTTTTAAGTTGATATATATTTGTGCCGTATGGCACGTTCCCAATGCACCCTATCGTTTCCTCTGTCTTATGACACGTTGTTCGCCTACTTCTACAATAGATCTGCGATCGTGTAGAGATTCTCACATCTCTCGCATCTGATTTGTGATTGTCGGTGATCTTTCAGTTGTTAGATTCTCTTTTGTGGTTGTTTGTCTATGTATTCATATCTATTTTGCGAAACAGCCTATAAATTTGCTTTGGTTCGCTCGCCACTCCTTCATCATCTCTAAAACGTCTAGTTGGATAGAGACAGAGGAGTACTATTAATGATTATTGGGTTACTATGGATGATACACGTCAAATTCAAAATAAACCTTCAACTGTTGGATTTCCTTTTTGTTTTATTTTGTATTTGAGTTTTTGGTGGACATAGTCCCTAAAATTCTCTTGCATTGTTAAGGTTGTACCTTCTTTTGTTTAAATAAAATTCAGTATCGTTTCAAGATTAAAAAAAGAGAGTATCAAACTGAATAAAATTTTTCTTCAATAATTAAACATTACTATAGAAACAAAAATAGCAAGGGAAGATTTGAATCACGACGTTGTGAACGAAGAAAACTGAGTTGGGAGAGTTGCCCTCATATTAGACCTCTACAAAACCTAATATGAATTAATCGGTCAATGAACCGAATATCGATGGTTAAACAAAAAGTAAGGGAAGGTTTGAAATCCGTTTTTTTACATTGGGTAGATGTAAATGGTTGCCTGAGATTTCAATTTAGAAGAAAAAAAGTTTCTGTGGGTGAAAAAAGTGGATAATGTATGTTCTTTGCCATTTAGACTTTTGAAAAGGCACATACATCGTACAAACTACGCTGCTCGACCCCAAATCACCTAAGAAAAATAATACCATCCTTTAGTCCTTTACCAATAGGGCCACTTAATGAGTTCTAAAATAAATAATTAAATTAATCATAAATGTCTTAAACTCATGACCTATGCAAATTGAATGTATACTTAGTTAATAATGCCACAAAACTAAGAAATATCTCACCTTTATTTTTTTGATACAAAGGGGAAATGTTACCGTCGGCCTCATTAAAAACCTCTATAATCTAAATGGAGAAAAAGAGTATCTCGGGTAACAATTACATCAACATTGAGCAAGACTTGACTACTCAAATAAAACCAACTATAATATCTCACCTTTATTTATCAGTGCAAATAAACAAGTATACATGTTAAAACACCAAATTATGGTTAATATTATAAACAATTATCCTGTTTAATATTGTGTTAAAAAAACTCCACAAACAACATTATGAAATTGTTAAACATATTTAAATTATAATATTAAAAATTAAATAGGGTTTCAATACCGAATAAGGGAGTGTCATTATCACTTGAATATTGGGACAATAAATCTATCGACAATAATAATACTATTATTATTTGATATATATTACAAATATCATTAGGTAATGCAATATATATATATATATATATATATATTCTTTGCATGAAATTCTTGATATAGAGGGAGGAAATAAAAGCAATCAAAACTAGAATACCCCACAGCTTGATTAAGGGTTTAAAATAAATATTTTTTTGTGAAAAGTTTAATTTTTATTTTTAAATTTTTCATGTCGGTTTTACGAATCGAACTACATATCGTCAGCAAACTTTCTTATATAGAGAAGAGAAAGAAGGATGATCACACTCAATCATTTTCTCATTATACTCACACCAAAATCAAAGATCACAATCAATTATATGATTATATATATATATATATATATACTGATAAAAGTACGTGGAAAAATAATGCATGATCAAGGCATAAACTTGTAATTTGCTGTAAAGGGCATACGCTATAGCTAGTTGAATCATGCTTATGTTCTT